>CM062819.1:1034988149-1035588149 GCA_031772625.1 Pinus tabuliformis
CAAGGTCTTAATGGTATCAACTATATTTCATTGGAAAACCAAACATTCTACCACAAATTCATGAATATCATATTTAAGGCCATCCCAGAAAAATTCCTTCTTGAACCTATGATAATTTTTTAAAAATTCTGAGTTGCCTCTGAAGGGAGAGGTGTGCAATTCCAAAATAATATTTTGTTTGAGTTGGGAATTATTACAATGATATAAGTGATGTTTGTACCATAATGAATCATTTTCTAGCTAAATATATCATATGCACTTGGATCTTGCTACACTTTTTGAATGAGTGACCACACCATTTCATCATTCTTCCATTCATCCATTGCTTCAGTTATCCACTCAGGTTTGGATAATAGAAATGTAACAAAGAAATGCTTTCACATCCTCATCCTTTCTTGAGAGTGCATCTAAAACAACATTTTGCTTCCCTTTTTTGTAGATGATTTCAAAGTCATAACCCAACATCTTTTTCAACCATTTTTTTTTCTCTTCTAAAGAAAATATTTGTTCCAAAAAGTATTTAAGACTATGATGATCTGTGTTTACCTTGAAGTGTCTTCCCATTAAGTGAGGTCATCATTGCTTTAGTGGATGTAGTATTCCCAACATTTCCTTCTCATAAATAGGTTTGTGTAAATACTTTCCTTTGATTGGACAAATTTCAAAAGAAATAGGTCTTTCTTCTTGCATTAAAACATCACGGTTCCATTTCCTGAAGCATCACATTCCACAACAAAAGTTTTTTTTGAAGTGTGGCATATCTAAGAATAGTGTTTGACACATTGCCTTTTTAAGATGTTTGAGGGCCTTCGTTGCTTCTGGAGTCCAAGAAAAATCATCTTTCTTTAGTAATGATGTTAGAGGTGCCGCTATTCTCCCATAATCCTTTAAAAACATGCGATAATACCATGTCAACCCAAGAAATCCTCGAAGATGATTTATGGTTGTGGGTATTTTTCATTCCTTAATGGTTGTAATTTTGTTAGGGTCTACCTTAACACGCTCATGAGATACAATATGACCCAAATATTTCACCTCCTATACTCCAAAGAAACATTTGGATATTTTTCCATATAATTGTTTCCCTACCAATAGTTTGAGGACCTTGTCAACATGTTGAACATGATCCTTCCAAGACTTCTTGTGGATGATTAGATCATCAAACAATACTAACAAAAATTTTTTAAGGAAGGGTTTGAAAAAGGAATTCATCAAACCTTGAAATGTGGAAGTTTCATTAGTAAGGCCAAAAGGCATGACCGAAAATTCATAATGACCCTCATGAGTTCTAAATGTTGTTTTCATAATATCTGCATTCTTCAATCTAATTTGATGATATCCTAAATGAAGATCCAACTTGGTGAAGTAAATTTATCCATGTAATTCATCCAACAATTCATCAATGACGGGAATGGGAAATTTATCTTTAATAGTGAGATTGTTGAGCTCCCAATAATATGGACACATATGTCATGACCCATCCTTCTTATGTACCAATACTACTAGAGCAGAGAAAAAAATTTGATTAGGTTGAATTATACCAGCCTCTAGCATTTTTGTAACCATACGTTCAATTTCACTCTTTTGGGCATAAGGATATTTGTAAGGTTTGATGTTTGGAGGAACACTTCCTGGAATCAAGTGAATCACATGATCCTGATCACGAATATGTGGGAGGCCTTTGGGAATCTTAAACTATTTGGAATGACTGTGCAAGACTTTTTGGAGATCTGGAGAAATAGATTATTTTAATGTTTGAACCCTGAGTGATCATAATTGTGAAATTATGCCCCATTTTTCTTTATTAAGAAGTTTTGTCATGCCATTAGAACTAATTATTTTTCCTAGTTTCCCTGTGATACCCCTTAATTCAACTTCATTTACTTCTTGAAAAGAATTCAATAAAATTTCTTGAAAATTGAAAGTTATCATCCCTAAAGATTGTAACTGTTGGACTGCTAGTACAACATCAACACCACCCATTGGAATGGAAAGGATTGGACTATTGAAGACCCATGTTTAGCTTGATATTATGGCACTTTCCAGATCAATTTATTGTTCCTCCATTTGAAACCATCACTTGACACTTTGGTGTTGGATATATGAAGCAATTCAATTCCCTGAATATCTTACAATGAATAAAATTATGGGTAGTACTTGAATAAATCAACACTATTACCTTTTTCTTCTTGATATATCCTTCTATCTTGAAAGTTTTAGGAGTTGCAATTCTTTCCAATTCATTACAAGTTATGGTTGAATTCATTTATTCTTTATCTGGGGTTGGTTCCTCGCGTATATCCTCCTCTTTTGATGTTTCTTGTTCCTTTTCTTCCTCCTCTTCACAATCTATGTAGAATAATTTATTCTTAGAACACTTATGACCTTTCGTGTATATTCTATCACAACTGTTAAAAAGGCCTTTTTCTCTGTTTTCCCCCAATTGTTGTGGTGTCAACCTTGTAGGTTGTGGAAGACTAGGAGCAACAACATTTCCATATTAATAGTTGTGAATGGTAGAATTCCTTGTTGCAATAATTTTTCTTTCAACTTTTCTTTCCACCTTGATTTCCTTCTCCAATGAATCAGGTTCCCAAAGGAAAACCTCATGTTGAATGTTATATTTTAAATTCCCTATGAAGACATAAATTAGATGCTCCTCTAGAATATCGATTACTCTACTATTCACTTTATGGAAGTCTTAAATGTGCTTCACCATTGAACCCTTTTGTTTGATATTTATCAATTGGATAAAGAAGGTGTTTTTATTTATATCTTCATAATGTGCTATCATTTCCTCTATGAAAATTGACCAAGTGACTAATATTTATGAGAAAAAAGGCATCTATACCATACAACTTGATTGGGTTCTAAATATTAAAATGAAATATTTACCTTTTGTGAGGGTTGCACATCATGTAGATCAAAATATTGCACCATTTGTAGTATCCAAGTTACCAGATCCTTGCCCTCATACTTCCACATAGATATCTTTGGAATGTGATGGTTCTTAAACCCCACATTGGTGTCTTTGAAATCATAATTGATATTCCTTTTGTCTTCATCATGATTTTCATGTATGTGCTTGTGAGCACTTGGACACCTTTCTTCTAGCGACTTTGCCAAAACTTCCTTCAACCCCTCTATCTTGACATTCATCATTGCTTCCATGTCTACCTTTAAACCATCATTCAAAGCTTGCACATTCATTTTTATACCATCTATATTAGACTAAATTCAATTCTTCAAACCATCCATCTTAGCTTCCATTCCATTCTTCAAACCATCCATCTTAGCTTCTGTTACTTTTTGTGAGAGTGAAATTTGTTGCACTTGGTCACGTAATCTTGATATATCATGTTGCATTTATTCTTTGTCTTCATGCGTCACAGTGGAAATTTTGGGTTGCTTACTAATTTTTCAAACAAAAGTTATGTAGAATTTAAAAATATACACATTTTTCTTGCTTTGTAGGAGCATGATATTGAATCTATTGTATCTATTGTTGGAAATAATACTGAGGGGGGGGGTGAATCAGTATTATCAAGTCATTTATTTTTCATTTCATAATCAGATTTGCACACGCTACTTCAGTTAGTGAAAATAGCATATATACGCAACTTCAGATAAGGAAACTCGTGTATAACTTGCAGACTTATAATTTAATTTATTCTTCAGATGTTGATCCTTAATCTGTGTGTCAGAACCATATAAATAGTAACCAGGAACAGTAAACAGAATAGACATTCACACACAAGAACACAAGATATAAGGTGGAAACCCAATGTGGGTGAAAACCACCTGCTGTAATTCGTCTCTATCTTCTTTCAATTAGAAACTTCTTTTTACAATGTTCCTATACTGGTGCAGTCTTATACCAGTACGTAGGTTTTTACTTGTAGAAGGCTACAACCTTCTCTCATTCTCCAGCTTCTCCTGGAAGGGAGCTACAACCCCCTTAGCTCTTGTACTAAGCTGATGTACTAGTACGTAGGTGCTGACCTACAGAAGGCTACAACCTTCTCTCTTCTTCCAGGGACCACATTTCATAAATTTTCAGACTAGATCCATCAATTACAATAATCAAACATCTGCATCAACAAATCTCCTTTGCTTCTATCAAAACTGAACCAACCAATTACTTTTCTGAATGATGTAACCAGAATACATTAATAGTAACCAGAAATCAATCCTGAACCCAGAACACTGCAACAATAAACAGAAGTAGCTAAAACATATTTCATGAGACGTACGCTACTTCAATATGTATAACCTACGTGCATACGCTTCTATATTAAGGCCAACAATCATATACGTAGCTTTGACTTTCTGAACCATCGTGTATACACGCCTCTTCTGTGCCGAACCTACATACGAATCTATAAAATATAATTTACCCTTTTCACTTATTCAAATATCAATTATAACCAGATTATCAGATTTATAGATCAAGTCATGTGCCAAATATAACAGATCAAAATAACACAAAGATACTACAATTCAAGCCTTAAGATCTTGACCCAACAATAGAACTTATCCTTCTTCTAGCGCTCAGGTTCCTCCTTGGTTCAGATCCAGCTATGAACCATAACCCAATTCTAGATCTTACTCTTCATAAGATATTCAATGCTTAAGTGAATACATTTTCCTAATGATCTCCTTCCCTTTAATAGTCTTAGGCCTTACTCAATACCACGGTCCAAAACCATAAAGAATCAATACCATTGACCCAATATCTGGGTTCAACACTTCGGACTAGATACCATGGTCTAAAACCATAGGTCCAAATACCAAGGACTAAATACCACAGACCAAAAATAATTCTTCCCACATGTACGCGCTTTTCCTTGCATGAAAGTGCATGCATACGTATACGCGCCTTTTGAACTTCTATCACGCGTGTATACACAACTTGGTTAAGAGGAACCCACGTATATATCTTTTTTCCTTCATTCTAAAAGCCTGAAGTGTGATCTGTCATCTAAGTGAGTTGCCATCAAGGACAACACCTGTGTCATAGCGCCAAACCTATGTCATAATGCCAAAAATCTCCCCCTTTGGACTTGATGGCAACCCCAAGTTCCTCAAAGTCATTCTCCCCCTTTGTCATCAAGGGCAAAGGGTTATGCTCCCCCTGAGTACATGCTGAAATCTCTACTGTGTTGTGCTGTCCATGCTCCCCTTGATAGTAAGCAAGGTATGCAAAAAGATGTTCTACAAGAAGAAACATGACTTTATACATCATACATGACCTTCCTATCACCAAAGACTCATACATACAACCATTTCCCAAGCAACTAGGGATACACCAAAAGTTTACATAATATAAACAAGAACATTACATCATCCATCCCAGGAGTAGTGGGGAAACCAACATAGGCTATTAAATGACCTTAATAATAAAGGAAATACATGACATAGAGACAAAAATATCTAAGATCATCAACTAACATCAGCAGCATCTGTCAATCGCCATTCAGACTGGCAACCATGATCTTCTTCTGCACCTGTTCCACCTGAACAAAAAACAACTGTGAAATTGAACCAAGATCTTCTAAGATAATGCCAAAAATGCATTATTAGAAGTATATGCTCCCTTTGAGCCTGTGCCAGATGGTCTCTGTCAGACCCATATCAGACTCTTTTCATTCTGAGTCTGGCCCCGCTGATTTTCTTCAACCAAAATATACACGACTGTATCCACAAAAACCTGTGTATGTACGTGGATACGCTTCATGAAACTCGCGTACAACTATTGTTCTCTGAAACAGATAATTTCAACAGCAAGATGATGCATCAACTACTCCCAGCTTCTGTCTAAGGTATTCAAATGTCTCCCTGGGCAGTGGTTTGGTGAGTATATCAGCAACTTGTTCTTTGGAGGGGACATACTCCAATTTGACCTTTTGTTCAAGCACTTGTTCCCGGAGAAAATGATATTTGATAGGTATGTGCTTGGTCTTCGAATTCATGACTGGATTCTTTGAAATATTGATTGCACTTGTATTATCACAACAAATGGAGATAGGTGGAGTACAAGTGATTTGAATGTCTTGCAATGTTTGCATCATCCAAAGGAGTTGTGTGTAGCAAGATGTAGCAGCCACATATTCTACTTCAGCTATAGATAATGCAATTGAACTTTGTTTCTTGCAGAGCCAAGATACTAATCTGGAACCCATAAAGAATGCACCACCACTAGTGCTTTTTCTATCATCCACGCTTCCTGCCCAATCTGCATCTGTATATGCATGAAGTGTGAGATCTTTGTCTCTAGGATACCATAAACCATAGTTTTGTGTTCCTTGAAGATATTTGAAGATCCTATTAACTGCCTGAAGGTGTGCTTCCTTTGGATTTGCCTGGAATCTTCCAACTATTCCCACTACATGCATGATGTCTGGTCGGGTACCTGTTAAATAGGGCAGACTTCCAGTCATGGATCTATAGGTTGGTTTATGCCTGCTGCTGATTCATCATTTGCATTGAGGCTACATCCTGTTACCATAGGGGTACATACTAGTTTCGAATCCTCCATCCCATATTTCTTCAAGATCTGCTTAAGATACTTGGTTTGTGATAGAAAGTTACCATCTTTGTTTTGTTGGACTTGTAAACCAAGAAAATATGTGAGCTCACCAAGTAAGGACATTTCAAATTCTTTCTGCATCACTAAAGTGAAGTTTTGACTCATGGCTTCTTCATTGCTACCAAAGATGATATCATCAACATACACAACAAGTATTAGCAATTTGTCATTATCAATTTTTATATATAGATTGCTATCTATTGATCCTTTTGAAAAACCTTGTTGATGGAGGTACTTATGCAAACGATAATACCAAGCCCTTGGAGCCTGTTTAAGGCCATAAAGAGCCTTTTTGAGCCTGCATACAAGTTTTGGATCATTCCCAAGGATGAATCCATCTGGTTTCTCAATGTACACTTCTTCCTCTAAGTCTCCATTCAGAAAGGCAGATTTCACATCCATTTGATATACTTTGAACTTCTGAAAGATAGAAAGAGCAAGAAACATTCTTATCGCTTCAAGTCTGGCAACTAGTGCAAAAGTTTCTTCAAAGTCTATACCTTCTTGTTGAGCATACCCTTTACAAACAAGTCTGGCCTTATTTCTAATAACATCTCCATTCTCATTTAGCTTGTTCTTGAATATCCATTTTGTCCCTATGACATTCTTATCATTTGGTCAAGGAACCAACTCCCAAATGTTATTCTTTTCAATCTTCTCAGGTTCTTCATTCATGGCCTTGACCCAGCATTCATCTTTGCATGCTTCACTTACATTTTGATGTTCTGTGGAGGAGAGAAATGCTAGCTAGCTTGAAGCTTCTGAAATAGTTCTTCTTGTTTAAACACCTGCCTCTTTCTGCCCCAAAATTTGAGTTTCTGGATGATTCTTTTGGACGTACCTGGAAGGAGTCTCTTCTTCTACCCTTATCTGTTCTTCTGGTGCCTCATAGGTTTCTTCTTCATCATTAGTCTGATTTGATGTTGAAGGATAGCCCTCATCATCTTCGAAATATTTGGATTTTATCTCCCTTGGAATGTTTCCTTCTTCATCAACCACTACATCAATACTTTCAACAATTTTTCTAAGTCTTTTATTGTAACACTTACATCCTTTGCTTTAGGGAGAGTAACTAAGGAGAATGCCTTCATCTTCTCTAGGTTCAAACTTGCCAAGGTTTTCATCAGTCCTTTTGATGTAACATTTGCTTCAAAAAAATTTGAAGTATTTTAATGTAGGAGTCTTACCATACCAGAGTTCATGAGGAGTTTGAGTGTTGTTCACCTGGACGTTTGTCTTGTTGAGAATAGTAACGGTAGAAAATGGAGCTTCACCCTAGAAGGTTGCAGGAGTTCCAGACTCATCAAGCATAGCACGAGCCATTTGTTGAACCATTCTGTTCATCCTTTCTACTACTCCATTTTGTTGAGGAGTCCTTGGAGTGGATAATTCCCTTCTTATTCCATGTTCTTCACAAAAATCAAAAAATTCATCTAAGGTAAATTCCCCTCCTCGATCAGACCTGAGGCATTTGATTTTGCGATTTGATTCGTTTTCAACCAAGGCTTTGAATGCTTTCAACTTTTCAAAAGCTTCATCTTTGTGCTTCAGAAGTCCTATCCAACACATCCTAGAAAAATCATCAATGAACAATATGAAGTATTCTTCTCCTCGAGGTGACCTTTTCCTGGATGGACCACATACATCTGTATGGACAAGTTCAAGTGGCTTACTTGCTGATCCTTCCTTCTCAGGGAAGTTAGTTCTGGTTTGCTTACCAAACTAACATGATTTGCATATTGTGTTGTCTGGAATTTTGATGTCAGGGAGATCACGAACTGCCTGATATTTGCATGCTTTCCTTATCTGGGAAAAGCTTAGATGCCCCAATCTTCTGTTCCATAGCCAATGTGCATCATTCTTGCTTAGATAGCATTGTTGTTGTCCTCCCTTGAGTATGTATAAATTATTTGGAATTCTTATGCCTTTGATCAGTGTTTCTCTTGTATCAAGCTCACAAACAATACATCCATTTGATCGAAATCAGGGAAAATTTTAAGAACCCCCCCTAAATTTATAAATATAATAAATGGGCAAATCTCCATGATATATAGTAAAAATGGAAGGCGATTTTATCAATAATATAATATGTATATATAATTTTTTGGCGAATCTCTCACTAGGCATGGCGAATATTTTACTCAATTATAAAATCTTGTAAGATCTTGGCGAGTCTTTCACTAAATAATAAAACTTTGTAAAGTCATAGTGAATCTTAGCATAGGCTACATGCTGGTTTAATTCCCCCATTTAAATAGGCTACATTCCAGGTGAATACCATGGGTCAATACCATGTGCCATTTTGGTGAATACCATGGGTCAATACCATGTGCCATTTTTATTTTTATTAATTCTAATATTAGGGTTAATAATGGTTTTTTGCATGGTATTAATAACAATCTAGTCCATGGTATTTTTCCCATAGTATTTTGGCCATAGGTTTCACCTAAATATAACCCATTTTTTGAGTGTTCGTAAATATAAGGTGACTTATGAAGTAAATATAAAAAAAATGTTTTATTTGTTTACCATACCTCTCGTTTATTTATATTTTTATTAATTTACCATACCTCTTTTACAAATATGGTATTTGGCCCATAGGATTCACTTAAATAAAACCTCTTTCTTGAGCCTTCATAAATAGAATGAGGGTTATGGACTAAATATAAAAAGAGGTTTTATTTATTTACGATACGTCTAGTTTATTTATATTTTTATTTATTTACCATACCTTTTGAGTAAGTATAAAAAGACGTTTTATTTATTTACCATACCTCCACTTTACTTATATTTTTATTTGTTTACACCCTTACATGTATATAAGGTGACTTATGGAGTAAATATAAAAAATGTTATATTTATTTACCATACCTCTCATTTATTTATATTTTTATTAATTTACCATACGTCTTTTATAAATATGGTATTTGGCCCATAGGATTCACTTAAATAAAACCTATTCTTGAAAATGGGCGAATGGATTCACTTAAATAAAACCTATTCTTGAAAATGGGAGAATGGAAGGTTGTAAGTCCTAATTTCAAGGGCTAAATTTACCTTTTTTACCCTCTCCCTTAAAATAAGGTGGGCTATTTGAGGTGATTTGTAAAAATGTACTATGATACAAAATATTCGCCCACTAAAAATTTAAAACCCCTTAATTTCGCCAACATTCGCCCCTAAAATTATCCTTGATCGAAATATTACCTCATTTCCTTAATCACACATTTGACTGACACTCAATAGATTATGCTTTAAGCCATCAACATAAATAACATTTCCATCTTTGACCTTTTCTTTCAAAAGAACAGAACCTTTACCTTTTATGAGTGCAGGGGTGTCATTTCGAAATGAGACCTTCCTTTCCTTTTCTAAGACACTATATGACTGAAATTTTTCTTTATCACCTGTCATATGTTTCGAGCATCCACTGTCGATGTACCACTGATTTTCCTGTCCTTCCGCATATAAGGCTATACCACATCTTTATGGTTGCGGTTCTTTCTTCCTCCATGATTATGGACTCAATGAAGCTTGCTCCTTCTGAGTTTTTTGCTGAAACCTACTCTTGCATTCAGAATCTTCATAACCGAAGTTGTTACAAATAGAACATTCTATTTCATTTTCAAGAGCAGAAAAGTTATTGTAGGTTCTTTTCATGATTCCAGTCACACTCCTTTGATTTCATGCTTCTCTGGTCATGATGCTCTTGTAGGCAACACATTGAGCCGCTTTGTGTCCAAAGTTATGACAAGAGAAACATTAGCCATTAAAGAACTTCCTGCGATTATCAAACCTTCCATCCAGGTGATTGTAGTTTCCATAGACATTCATTCTTGAGGCAAATTGAGAATTATTTACCTGCGGGTCGTTGTAGCTTCTGTTCATTCTTGAAGTAGATTGTCCCTGATGTACTTGGTGATATTTGTTCATCCTTGAGGTAGATTGACCTTGATTTACCTGGTGATCTGCTTTATGCCTTTGTTGTCGATTGTCAACCTGTTCACTTCTCCTTGCTGCATCAAGATAACTTTTGGAGGTGGATGGCTTCTGTGCTTGAGATGCTTCTTCAATATATCCAAGACCTGTCTTGATTAGTGCAGAACGTTGCACTTTGATAATCTCATGTAAAGTTTTAGATCCTTTAGCAAATCTAATATTAAGAGCTTTTATTTTCTCAATATCTTTTCTAAGTCCCACAATTTCACATTCTAACTTTTCATTGTGTTTTTCCCTTTCAGCAAGTTGGAATGTCAGAGTGTCTATAATCATACTCTTTTCTTCTAAACAAATTTTAAGTTTAGAAATTTCTTCATAGAGATCATTTTCATCTATAAATCATCATCTTCAAAAGCCATCAAAAGTCTATAATCATTACATTGTTCATCTTCATCACTAATTGAAAATCCATCACTGTCTTCATGTGTATAATAGCTCTTCTTACTTACATTCTGTTTTTTGTTCCATCTAACTAGTTCCTTACCTTTATCAAGCTTATCTTTATGAGGACACTTGGTTGCATAGTGACTGACTCTTCCACAAGCAAAGCATTTGAAAGGTAGCTTACCTCTGAATCTTCTGGAACCCCATTGAAGGTTCTTGACAAAGTTTGATTCTTCCTCTCCTTCTGACATATGCCCTGACCCATTGTAATCTCATTTTCCTGAAGCTTTGAATGTGGCTTCTCTCTTGTCTGATGGTCCCCCTTTTCTCATTTCGAAAGCAGCTAGAATTTTGTGCAGCTGTGACATGGTAATACTCTATAGACCTTGTTTTTCTTCTATGGCAGAGACTTTTGATTCAAACTTAGAAGACAAAGATCTTAGAACCTTTTCAACCAGAGTAACTTCTTTTATCTCTTCACGCAAGTTTTTCATACGATTAACAATCTCATCTATACATAAGAAATAATTAGCCACACTTTCATCATTGTACATTATGAGATTTTCATATTGAATTCTGAGAGTTTGTAGTTTTGTACGTTTTACTTTATTGTCTCGTTCATAGCTCAAAACGATCTTGTCCCATATTTCTTTTGCGGTTTTGAGCTGCATAACCTTGACTAATTCAGATTGAGATAAACTACCTAATAGAGTATTGACAGCCTCTGCATTTGTTTCATACTGATTCTTACCAACCATATCTGTAAGAGTTGCTGATGGAAATGTGTACCCTGCTTCCACGATATCCCAAACTTCTATACCAAGAGATTGAAGATAGGTTGTGATTCTTACCTTCCAATAGACGAAGTTGCTCCCATCAAAGATTGGTGGCCTGATCAATGCCTTTTTTTCGTAGTTTCTCATGATGATAGATATTCCTTCAAGCGATCAAGCTTCTTCTGAAGGACCTTCTCTTATACCAATTGTTGGAAATAATACTGAGAGGGGGGGTGAATCAGTATTATCAAGTCATTTATTTTTCATTTCATAATCAGATTTGCACACTCTACTTTAGTTAGTGAAAATGGCGTATATACACAACTTCAGATATGGAAACTCACGTATAAATTGCAGACTTATAATTTAATTTATTCTTCAAATGTTGATCATTAATCTGTGTTAGAACGATATAAACAGTAACCAGGAACAGTAAACAGAACAAACAGTCACACACAAGAACACAAGATATAAGGTAGAAACCCAATGTGGGTGAAAACCACCTGCTGCAATTCGTCTCTATCTTCTTTCAATTAGAAACTTCTTTTTACAATGTTTCTGTATTGGTGCAATCTAGTATGCAAGCTTCTACGTACAGAAGGCTACAACCTTCTATCGTTCTCCAGCGTCTCCTGGAAGGGAGCTACAACCCCCTTAGCTCTTATACTAAGCTGGTGTACTAATACGTAGGTGCTGATCTACAGAAGGCTACAACCTTCTCTTTTCTTCCAAGGACCATGTTTCATAAATTTTTAGACTGGATCCATCAATTACAATAATCAAACATCTACATCAACCAATCTCCTTTGCTTCTATCAAAACTGAACCAACCAATTACTTTTCTGAATGATGTAACCAGAATACATTAACAATAACCAGAAACCAATCCTGAACCCAGAACACTGCAGCAATAAACAAAAGTAGCTAAAACATATTTCATGAGACGTATGCTACTTCAATATGTATAACCTGTGTGCATACGCTACTGTATTAAGGCCAACAAGCGTATCCGCAACTTTGACTTTCTGAACCAGCGTGTATACGCGCCTTTACTGTGCCGAACCTGCATACAGATCTATAAAATATAATTTACCTTTTTCACTTATTCAGACATCAGTTATACCATATTTATCAGATTTATAGATCAAGTGATACACAAAATATAACAGATCAAAATCACACAATGATACTACTCTTCAAGCCTTAAGATCTTGACCCAACGATAGAACTTATCCTTCTTCTAGCGCTCAGGTTCCTCCTTGGTTCAGATCTAGCTATGCACCATAACCCAATTCTAGATCTTACTCTTCATAAGATATTCAATGCTTAAGTGAATACCTTTGCCTAATGATCTCCTTCCCTTTTATAGTCTTAGGCCTTACTCAATACCACGGTCCAAAACCATAAAGAATCAATACCATGGACCCAATACCTGGGTTCAACACTTCGAACTAGATACCATGGTCTAAAACCATAGGTCCAAATACCAAGGACTAAATACCACAGACCAAAAAGAAGTCTTCCCACATGTACGTGCTTTTTCGTGCATGAAAGTGCATGCATACGTATACGCGCCTTTTGAACTTCTATCACGCGTGTATATGCAACTTGGTTAAGAGGAACCCGCATATATATCTTTTTTCCTTCATTCTAAGAGCCTGAACTGTGATCTGTCATCTGAGTGAGTTGCCATCAAGGACAACACCTGTGTCATAGTGCCAAACCTATGTCATAATGCCAACATCTATATAGTTTCATATCTCTAAGGTCTAAAATTTATTCCTATCGTAGCCATATGAGTCTTATTTCCAACCCCACAAGCCGTATCAAGATTGGATTATTCAAGATAGAGTTATGACCAATCTCCCACAATGGCCTGATTATAGACAGGTTCAGTAGAGAGAACTTGTACAAAGTTTCACGTGTCATAGTTTTGACCTTCGACCTTGCAAATGATACCCAAAAAAACTAAAGTTCGTCCTATTTCTATCACATTTTAATAAATTTAAATCCGATGCTTAGAGAGACAATTATGATGATTTTCCCAAGGTCACCTATTTGAGATGGAATTGTGGAGCCTGCAAAAACCCTAACTTCCTTAGATCATATCTCCAAATATGTAGCGATGCAAGATCTGAAATTTGTACACGAGGTTCACCAATATTTCGGCTCCACATGGTTTTAATTCCAGCTTTTGAAGCTTCGTAGAAAAATGTTATAGTGAACATTCCACGATGACTTCTTTGAATCAGCAAAACCCTAGAATCCAAAGCTCTGATACCAAATGTTTTACAACAAACTGACAAATAGATATACGAATGACTCAAAAATTATTATCTTCGAGGGGGAAACCTCCTTAAATTACATAAATGAACAATTCTTGGATGATACAAATAACAAGGCCTCCTTCGTATATATAGGAGTCTAAGGGGTCACAATATAATCAGAGCCTACATAACAATAATAATGTAAGGGCACAACAATAACAATAGTGGGCTTCTATGGTGTACAACAATAACAATATGGGGGCTACATGCACACAACAATAAAAATAAAGGGGATACACTAGTATTATAGGGACCTAACAAAAAAAGTGGTAGTTTAATTGAGTCTCATTCTTGGGTTTGAAACCTACAATTGGATATTGAGAATTCAAACCCTTAATAAATTGAAAATAAGTCAAGTTACTTGCTTTGTAAAAGGGGAAATTTCCGAATATCTTTAAAAGTGCATGAACAAATATTCCATAATAACCCTAAAGATATAAGGGAAATACCTTGTAATGAATCTTTTTGTGGAGATATTTATTGGTACACGATTGAGATTTTTTTTTCTAAAGGACCTTTACTATAATATTCTCCATTCATAAAAGAGGTTTTAGAAAATATTTTAACAACTGTCCGTTTTGTTGTACACAATTTGATGCTCATGTATTCATTACGCATGATACCATACCTTTTTTTAACAATTCACTAGTGCTCACGTAATTGTTACACATTAGGTCATTATTTTTACTTTCTGGCACACTCGTGGTCATATGATTTTTATGCATGATCATTTTCATTTGTTTTAAAAATTGTTGATGCTTATAAACATAAAGAAAATAACTAGGGTGAATTGAGCTCTGTATTTTATATATAATGACAATGTGCCTACATTACCATGTGCGCTAGGATAAGATGTTGGTGCATTCACTGTTACTAAGAATTGATACATAAATTTAAATTACTAGGGTGTATGGAATATTTAAAGCATTCCAACATAATTTAATCATATATATGGTGACATTTTAAAATGATAAATATGGACATGATATTATTTGAAATAAAAATGCTTTTCACAATTTCAACATTGTTAATCCATCAAATAAGCACCCATTAGTATGACTCATAAAATCACACCGGTTCTTTATTTTTATTGAATTCAAAAGTATACCATGAATTGATTAATATATATTTTAATTAATTGATTTTTTAATTTTTTTTAATTAATCATTTGATAATCAAATATTTTTATAATAATATCAATTTTATATTTTAATTATTGTGTTTTTGATATAATGATTGCATTATTGTGTCATCATGTATTATATCTATTATTTATAAAAATATAAATTATCCTTAATGATAAATACCATATTTAAATGTAATAAAATAAAAAGTCTATTTTATTATATACATACGAATAGAAAATATACCTAGATTTAATAGTTTTTTAATGAAAATTTGTATGGAGAAAGGGTGAACCCTTTGGGAAGCTGAGGGCTCACGGAGTAAAATTCATGGGTGTCAATGCTCAGTCTTATCACTTTCTAGCGAGGTTATTGTTTCTCAAAAATCCATAGGAAAACCCCAGGTGCTCTGGTGGAGTAGAACTGGCCCATCTCAACATCTCAAAGAATCCAATATTCCTCTAATCTTTAGCCTTTAGTAGGTTAACAAATTCAAGGTAGTTCTTGTGCAACCATAACCTTGTAATCCCCTACACCCCCTAGAGTTCTCCAATATAGATAATGAGTATTCCTAAAGGCTCTCAAATCTACATTGAGTCTTGAAACTTCGTCAAGATGGATCCAACTAATGCAAATGACATCACATCCTCTCACACCTAGAACGTGCATCTTGGAAACATATTTGAGAAGTTGGTCTCTCCATTATCGAGGAGAGAGAATTGGAGACAATCCATCTAGTTGATAAAAATATTTTTCCAACTGTCTGGACATGCAAAATTGTGTCCAAGGTGCGAGGATAATTGCTAAATTTTGAACACATGGTCTATGAGGAGTTATGCTTACGCAGTTGGTAGTAAGTCCTCAACTTCCACGTCTGCTAATGGATTTCACTTCATTGGGAAAGTGTTGCCACTCAAAAAATGTCAGACGATGGAGTTATTTCTGAGTTCTGATGTGAAACTATGAACACATTGTGACATTTCCATGGAGGATGTCATGTGGGGATGTGGTTAATCAAAACTATCAAGTTAATGGATTTGATAGTCTCAATTATGTGGTTGGATCAACATTTAATTATGCTCCTGGAGCCAACCCATAGGTCACCACTATGATTCTTGTCAAGTAACTATCACATTTGTAGTATTATGAATGTTTTACTCTTTGTAGGGATTTTTATATAGAAAGGGCAACCATAATATTGGTACATATTAATGTGAGTGCATACATATGGGATTGAAGATTCTTGAGGAAAGAGCATGAAGAAGATTTTGCACAAGTTAAATTAATATGTATGTAGTTGCTTATTATGTTGATAGGAAACTACCCCATTGGAATTGGACACTTTAATCCTAATACTAAATACAATTTCTGATCGAATAGTGTAAATCTAAAGATGCCAGTATATTCTTGTTGTCGTTACTACATCAAGTGATGGAATTGACACCACTAAAGTCCTTGCATATCTAAGTCATGTGACTAAATCATACTTAATTTATTTTTTTTACAAAGAATGGTCAGAAAATTATTGGGCCTGTTTCCGATAAACACATGTGATAATTAGTAAGAAATGAATTTAAAAAATAATAGAAAACATGCATTGAAATGTGCATTGATTATGAAATTAACTACTCACATTCTCAAAGATATGCTTGATCAACCATTTGCCAAGTGTTTTGTCCACTCCATTTGACTGTTAATGGTTTTTCAGGTTTTATTCCATAATGTTTTATATTTTGGCCAATTGTTTTTTCCACTCCATTAAGTGGGTGGCTAACTATGCATTCCATTATGAGCAACACAGGTGTTATCATTCCATGCATTATTTATTATGTTTATGGTAATGATTTTTAAGTTTTATTGGATAATTTTTTAGGTATTTTCCAAGTGTTTCCATTAATTGATTAGCTACCTGTGCATTCCATTATGAACATAGGCATTATCATTCCACTCCATAACATATTTATAACTAAAATAATAAATTATAGGCTTTATTTTAAAGTTCTAAATTAAAATGGTTGGCCATTAACATTAGAACAAAAGGAAAATATAAAAGGAAATAAACACAATTATGAAACAAATTTCAACACATTTGTAGATAAACATGTTCGCTTAAGTTTGTAAAACAAGGAAATTTGATTTGTAAATAGTCGTGGATGTTCCACTTGACAATTTGTCACAAAAAATATGATAAAATTTTCTTTAAAATATGAAATTATACACTATTACAATTTTATTTATATTTTTGGATCTATAGATTTACTGTTGATAGTACATTCATTCGGTTTAAAATTACGTAGAAAAGAGAGGACAATGAAATAAAATCTCATACACACCTTCGACACAATATATGATTTAGGAAACCTTTTCGGGAGGAAAACCTAGCTAGAAGGTGAGGTCACTCCACTCTCTTTCTCTGAATGGAAATATGGTTCTGAGTAGAAATAAATATGGCATGTGGACGGTGGGATACTATAGTGCACAACTCCTCTCTGTGTGCTTTATATCCTATCCCTCTTGGAATTTTTTTCTTAGTTATGGAACAAATGGAATTCAAAGAATGTGGCACCTTTTCCTCCGAGTGGCCGAGTTATAACATAGCTCGATAGCCTATTAATTGTTAGGATTGACTACCTCAACTCTTAACCAGAGTTACAATATAGACTCTTTTAGAGTCTTCTCCATCATAATCATGTGGCTAGCCCCTTTTCTATGAATAATGGGGGATGATGTGGCATCCTCCCGAATTATGGTGGTGAAAACAAGAAGGTCAACATCTGAGTGGCATAACTTTCACATACATACTCCAATTGATATGATTCCTTCTCTTTTGGAAATGTATCTATGTGTAGAATAGGAAATAATGACACTTCACTAAAGCGACAAATATTTACCCTTGAAAAATTCTAATTGATGTCTCGAAATGCTCCTAGAAGGTTTGAGGCCCCAATTTCCCAAACTGGGTCCTGCTGGTAAAAATGGTCCTGATAAATGATTTCTACACCTTTTTCACTTTGAAAGCATCAATATGGATGAAAATAAATATAATGATCCAATCCAGATCAATTTTCTGACTCAATGATAGAGGAAAGTGTGAGGTATGTAAAATTTTCAACCATAAAACACAATATGTCATTGAAACCTATAGTTAGGAGTGATGGTGACCACACTAGATGAATCAAACCAAATAAATTTATTGACCAAGATAAAATTGTATTCTATTTGAGTTTCACGAAGAAATTGGCCTCATAATTTTTTGGAGATAGGGACAATTTTATGAATAGTTTCACATAGTGGAAATGGAACCACCCGTATATGTTTGAAATCATTAATAATTTGCCTAAAGACTTGAGCCATGGTAATAACTTATGACAAACATTGATTGATAGCTATAGTCCTCTACTTGTGTTGTCCAATATTTTTGACTAAATCTATAGTTTTACGTGATGGAAGGGATGCTAATGATATGATATACATGTCCGGTTTGTCGAACTTGTCTCCCTGCTTCTCGAGCATAACAACCACTTGTGGCCATTCTTTTACAACCATAAACATTTCATATCATAATTGTAATAACCATAAATGATTACTTGATGATTTTAAAATATTTTTTTACTACAAAACAAAATACCAATGATGTGATATGTTGATGTATACTTCTTTTATTTTTTTTTAATTAATCAAAAAATAAATTATTTTGGCGTGTTAAAAGAAAGAAAAATCTTGAAAATGTGTTAAAGGTTGGCACATGATATTTAAATTCCTTAACTTTCAAGAAAATAGTTATGGTCAGAAGGAGGCAAGATCAAAAAAGGAAAAACCCTCCTTCCAAGATTCAAGAGAATTTCAGAGAGAGCAACAATATAATTATTTCTCATGAATCGAGAGAAAATTCATGAGGTGCAGTCTATGTAGAGGCATTGTGGGAGAGAAATATAATTGATTTTGAGAAAGGAAACAATGGGAGAGAAAGACTGGTTGAACCCTGAAATTTATTGCACAATGTCGTAAAAAGGGTTAGGAGGTGAATCGTGAAAATACATTTTCAACTTTTTTCTTGATAGGAGAAAGAAATATCGTGGGAAACTAGTTGTTAAGCGAGTGGGAAACTAGTTGTTAAGTGAGTTTGTAGGTCAGGAGGAATGTGGAAGCCTTTGCCAAATTAACTATGAAAGTTTAGATAAGTAAATAAATAATTGTTTATGTGATTAATTGCTTATTTAAAAAAAAAAAGAAAAAAACATTGAGAGTAAAGTTACAAATTTGATGCAAGGTAGTTATTGATAGTTAATACAAACTTAGAAATAATATCTGTAAAACATCTAGTTCATACATATGAAAAACATATATATATATAATCTTTTGTTTTATTTTTCCTGAACTAACCTATTACATTAAACCAAATGGTATAATGAAAATATTATTTCTATTTTAATATCGATGGTAAAATGGTAAATGAATCCTCTATCCTAATCCCTATAGGATTTTTTTTTATGGAGAATGTGCAAGTAGATATTAGATTAAAAAAGGAAAAGAAAAACATAAAGGGTAATGTTGAGGGCTATTAGTATCACCCTATTTATTTAGCTATTGTATTTTCTTTGTCTCGTGGGTATCATGGAAGTGAATAAAATATGTGTAGAAACAATATTACTTATTATAATATCTTTATAATTATTAAGGTTTGCAAGGGTTGTTTGGAACTAGGTGCAAATCAAGTTAGAAACTCCCAAGGGCCACAACCAAGGATAACCCTATGCGAGGACCTCATAATATCAGTCTTGAAATTTTTGGAAAAGTAATACTTGGAAAAACCCAATCAAACCCCATGAGAGGCCCTGCAAGGGCTCTCGTCTGTTAAATATTTATTTAGTAATATACACATAGTTACAGCAACAAAAAATTATATAAATATATACATTGGCTATGCCATGTCCCTTGTAAGTAAGCCCGTGATAATCTATAAGGAAAGCTTGTGTAAACGAAACTAAGAAGAAACACCATAGTCGTACAACAATACATATAAGGAAAGCTTGTGTAAACGAAACTAAGAAGAAACACCATAGTCGTACAACAATACATACAACAGTAAAAAGAAGAACAATTTTTACTTAAAAAAATAATAATAATGCTAAAATACAATGTTCAAAAGTAATTTTATTTTTACTTTTCAAAGCCAAAAAGTTAAAATTTTCGTTATTTCTAACTAGATTATCATTATACAAAATACAAACAATAGGAGTGATTATTAAAAGTAACTAGATTATCATTATACAACATATAATACAATAGGAGTGATTATTGAAAGTAACTAGATTATCATTATAAAACATATAATAGGAGTGATTATTGAAATTAAACAAAAAGTGACAGATCCACCCTTACCAGAAGTGAACATAAAGGAATCACTAATTCATAAAAAAAAAAAGGGGGACAATAATCCATAACGGATATAAAATTTGTATAAAAGTGAGCACTGAGTTTCAGATGTAGTCATATAATCTGGCCACTCCAAGAAAATACAACCATGTCGAGCCACTGTGATGGTGGAAAATAATACTTTTATTGTTATATAAGTAGGTAGGGTATAACATATTTAATTTTTTAATTGATGTGTTATAGTTTTGGTTTGGTTTGTTATTGATCAAAAAAAATTAAAATATATTCAAAGTTTAACATTATGAAATAAAATTTATTATTTTTAAATAAAATTTATTTTTATTTATGTTAAATATGATTGATTGAAATATGTCTTTTCTTATATTAATGTGTAAAGATAGCAAGAATTGACTTTTGTTTACTCTATTATTAATTATTGTGTACAATAAATATAAATAATTTGAAAAATAACATTATATATTAATTACTATGTACAATAAACACAAATGATTTGTAATTAAATTCAAAAATTCCATTTTCTCATTGGTGTAAAGTAGTGTAAAGGATTGAATACACAATTTTTATGGGTTTTATTTTTTAATTTACAAAAAAGTAATTTAAAAAATATAAATTTGAAAAAAATATGTAAAAATAACATGTATATAATTTGTACAACTCTCATTATATCAATGTATACTCTAATGACATGACATGTGTACTATAATATGAGCAATATATAAAAAAATTGCTATCATTCAATATTAAATAAATAATTATTAAATTTTCATAATAGGCCTTTACTTATAACTCTCAATTTTGTCATGCATAGAGTTCCCACAGAAAATAATACTTATAGCCAAAAGAACTTAATATTTGATAGAAATAAAAATGATTTCTTTCTAAATGAATTAAAAACTAATTTGCTTCCTTTATCTAGTATAGACAACATAGAAGACCTCTATCATAATTTTACTACAACCCTCTCATATTCTATGAACAAGTTCTCAATTGAAGTTTCAAATAATAAAAGAAATAGCAAAACCAATCCATGGTATGACAAAGATTGTACAAGTGCACGGAGGGCAATTAAGGAAGCTGTTGATGAACCTCTTAAAATGGACAATATAAAAATATACAAAGCCCTAACTAAAAAAAAAAGAGGCAGTACATTCGTCAAAGACAGGAGAATCTCTTACACCTCTCTAAGGTAACTCCTAAGAAATTTTGGAGGCAGATTCTGACTAGGAAGTCTAAAGATAACAATAAAATTGCTCTTCATGATTGGAATTCCTATCTTAAAAAGCTTTATGAATCTCCAAATGTCATGGATAATTTGGAAACCCTGCTCGCAACGAAAGAAGTTTTCTCTTTAAAAGACATTAAGTTTGGGGTTAATCGCCTCGCTAATGGGAAAGCTAAGGACATTGAAGGTTACTAGGCGGAAATCTTAAAAATTGGAGGTCCTGTCCTCATCCCCCACATCCACAAGATTTTCAATCAAGTAGTCAAGAAAGGGTTCCCTAAACCTTGGACTGAGAGCCTCATTACCCTCTAATTATCGGACAATTATGATCAACTCTCTCTTAGCCAAGTTATATGGTAGTATTTTGGAAAAAAAGTTAAGCATATGGCTTGAAAGTGAAGGTAAGCGGGCTAAAGGCCAAGCAGGTTTCAGAAGGCATCGCTCAACAACAGACCACCTCGTTATGCTTAGGATCATTGCGGAGGAATGTCGTAATGATAAATCCAATTTATTTTGTTGCTTTGTGGACTTTAGAAAGGCTTTCGATACGGTTCCTAGATACAACCTTTGGAATAGATTAGAAGAGCTAAAGTTTCCTCTCGAGTTGAGAGATGCCTTTATAAGATTATACGAGAATGTAATTGCCAAGCTAAAGAGCAATGAGGGGTGGTCGAAAGATATTAAGTGTAACATCGGAGTTAAACAAGGCTGCCCCCTCTCCCCTACCCTATTTGGCATTTACATTGATAAGCTTGAAGGCTATTTAGAGGAAGCAGGATGTGATGGAACAATCTTAGCTAGGATAGTCATCATCCTTCTTCTCTATGCTGACGATATTGTTCTTTTGGCAAGGTGCCCATCTGATCTCGATAAGCAACTCACGCTTCTTAAGGGTTTCTGCTCTACCATGGGTATGACTGTTAACACTAACAAAACAAAAGTTATGATTATCAAATCCAAGAAGGACACTTACACTAATTTTATGTATAACAATAATAACTTGGAGGAAGTGTATTCTTACAAGTACCTAGGAATTGATATTCATCACAAGCTCAACTGGAACCATAGCATTGAGACAAGGATTAATGGGGGCTGGAAAGCTTATTTTGGTCTTGAAAATAATTGTAAAAAAAAGAACTTCGTAATGTGGGATAAAAAGAAGTTCCTCTTTGAAACTTTAGTCACTCCTGTGATCTTATATGGCTGTGAGGTTTGGGGTTGCAGCATCTCCAGAGAATCATGGAGAAAGATTGAGCAAATCCAAAAGCGTTTTATAACTTATAACTTGAAAATTAAAAGTAATACACCCTATCCTATTCTCCTTATAGACATAGGTCTTTCCCCTATTGAGAGCGTAGCTATGATTAGGTTTCTGTTGTACAAGCACAAACTCAATAACATAGACGATTATAGACTTCCTAAGGTAGCTTTAAATTCCAGCCAAAACCACCTAAGGCTCAATCGGGGGTGGCATAAAGACACAAGGGCTTGGTTAAACTATTGGGAGATCAATGAGAATGATGCATTGCAAAACATAAATAACATTAAAGATATTGTTACTTCTAAGTTCAAAGGAAAAATGTGGTGTGAGAAAGATTTAGCGGCTAAAAGAAAATTAAGTTATTATAAGAAGGTCATCAACCCCACCCTAGAAGATCAAAAGTATCTCTCTATTTTAACTAGCTCAAAGAAGAAAATTGATATAGCAAAGATTAGAACGAATTCTCATGAGCTCCATAGTGAAACAGGTCATTGGGTAGTTCCTAAAACGCCATGGATGGAAAGGATCTGCCATATATGTGAGAATAGGAACATCGAGGATGAAAACCGCTTCCTCTTAGAGTTCCCCGCGTACAACCACATTAGATCTCAGCTTCACAATCTTTGTTACAATACTGGCCTTCCTAGCCTTTTACAATGTCAAAATTATAGTGAGCTCGGGACGCTTCTCTTCAAGCTTTTTGAGCATAGGAATAAAATCTTAAATCAAAATAAATAATTTGTTTCTTTAGGTCCGATAGACCAATGTTTGGTGTCAACGGACGTTAACCACCACCACCACCACCACCATCATCATCATCATCATCATCATCATCATCATCATCATCATATAACCTTTATCTACCAAAAAAATGTTTAATTATATTAAAAAAATTAATAAAAAAAAATTAAACAAATATTCATATAACTTATTTTACAGTTTTATATTTATATTCCTATTCCTATTCCTATTCCTATTCCTATTCCTATTCCTATTCCTATTCCTGCAAATTGATTAGGTCTCTCCATACAACTATACATGTGGATGCCCTGCTAATAATTGAGATTTATTTACAAATTGGCCGTTATAACGCCTTTCGATACTTTTAGAAAAATAGTAATAAATTCTAGGTTTGAAACACGAGAGAGAATTCAGTCTCCAAGATACGGAACCCCATATTTTTCAATGATAAGGAAGATATATTTTGCGAGCACAAGGAAAAAGACATAGCTGACAAGTATAAGCTATGAGTGGTTGAGCAGAAGAGTAGTGCTTTAAAGAAAAAAATCCTCATCTACACGTACCTGCAAACGCAGAAGTATATGCAAAATATGGGTTAAGAACATGCCAAGGGTTTGTAATAAAGAAAGAAAAATCAACAGTAAACAATTTTAATATTAGACACTATAATTGAACCAAGATGGAGATAGTGGTTGTTTTCTTGCCCAAACACCATGGAATATAAGACTTAAAACCCTTTCCTATATATAATATATATGTGTATTTAAAGACTTGTATTGTCCAGAAAAACTCTTTATAAAAGAAAATAAAAATTTAGAAACTGAACGTGTAATTATGTGTCCCTTCCAAGGATAAAATCACACATGGAAAAAGTGAAAAGGATAAATGTTCGTCAATGCCCTTGAACTTAAACACTAACATTAACATTGGGGAGGGTTATTTAAAATCATGCCTAAATCATAGGCCGACAAGAACCATTTCAAGCATAGTTACCAAATTTGAATTCAAATTCCATAAGATACAATAAAAATTCGAATAAGAAATTTTTAATTCGAAAAAAATTCGATACTATACATCTTAAAAACTATTGAATTGAGGTTTCTGTGATCCATATCAATTATAATTATAAGAAGAGTTTCGGCGAGAATCACATGAAGAAAACCTTTGTTGACGCATTTCAAACCAACCACTGTGGTTCATCGTCAGGACAAGTTGATGAGTCAGATCATGGCTGCAACATACATAGGGAGAGCATATCTTCAAACAGCTAAGTTTACCATCAACGGCTATATAACGGCTATAATGTTAAAAAGTAAAAAGTAATTACTTCTAATAATAGAACAATATCCTAACTATTAGAAGTAATTACTTTTGACTTTTTAACATTACCCCTATTTATGTTGCAGCCATGATCCGACTCCTCAACTTGTACCACACTGGTTGGTTCGAAATGCGTCGACAAAGGTTTTCTTCATGTGATTCTCGCCGAAACTCTTCTTATAATCTTAAAAACTAACTCTTCTTATAATCTTAAAAACTATCATTTTAAAAATTTCTTATTGTGTTGGGATATTTTCAGCCCATTTTTTTTAAATTTATTTTGAATTTTGAATAACATCCAATAAACTAGATAATATAAAAACTTCACTTCCCTTCAATACTTTTTTATTTCTAAATTTAAATCTAACATATTTTTCTAATTTAAAAACTGATTTATCTAAAATCTTTGATAATAAATATAAACATTTTTAAAAATATCTAAAATTCCATAAAATTAGTCATTGCAAAATTAACATGTATTACAAATTAACGAACTCTTGTGTAACAGATTCTTCCTTTTCCTATTTTGCTTTCCTATTCCACTCTGATTTTCCAGTTTCTCCAGTTTCTTTACTTTGCGCGGATGCCATCCTACCACTATTTGTTTCACCATTAACATTCTCTTGTAATGAATGAACAATCTGTTCCAACCACGGATTTGAAGACATTTAATTTTTCATTTAGTCGCTTATCCAACAACTTATCACCATTAACATTCTCTTGTAGGGAATGAACAATCTGTTTCGTTTACGTAAACAGCCAACCGCCGATTTTGACGCATTTAATTTTTCATTTAATCGCTTATCCAACCACTTATCCTTGAAAAACGAATCGAATCTATCTCATCGAATAATACGGTATTTGTATAGAATTGGCAAATTTTCGAATTTTTTACCAGACGAATTTGGTAACTATGGTTTCAAGATAGAATTCAATGGGTGAGGATAAGCATTGATACAAATGACAATAAGAATTCAATTTTTTTCAGGAAAAACAATTAAGAAAAGATTACCAGAGTGGTAGGCCAGCAAGCTCTCGTGGGAAAATTCGAGCCAAAGAATAAAAGACAAAGAGATATGTCAACGTCATAGAAGTTGATTTAGAATAAAAGAGGGTATATGATTTTCTCCATTACTAAGTAGACTTGAAAACCTCACCAGCATAGGTGCAAATGAGGCAGAATCGGTAGGGAGACCCTTATGGTTACTTACCACAACTAACCCTAAACCATTCCACCGTTGATCAAAACTTGATCCATGTGGACTCACCACTGAAAGGACAGATGGATGTACTGACACACACCATGGTTCACATGATCAAGTTCGAAAACCCCTCCCATGTTAAGCCTCATAGTCTTGGAGAGTGTAGCTAATTCCAGAGGGTTCAATATCCGATCTTCAATTTTCAATAGAAAATATACTAACATGATAATATAAATATGGATAGCATAGTTTTCCACGTCGAGAAGGAAATTCCATATAATTCATGGTATATCGTTAGTTTGAGCAAAATAACAAATATATACATTACTCATATCATCACCGTGGGGTTGACATAAAAGAGTTTAGACGAGACCCAAATAATACAAAACCCAAACCATGAAGTGCGTTATGAAAACGGTGATAGTATGTCTATATATATATATGAAGTTGGAAGTTTGAAAATTAATCATTGCTTAAACATACATGTGACAAGAAATGAATCAAAATGTTACGTTGAACTAAGTTTCCACCATAGGAGTGTATACTGTGTATGTAATTTTCATAAAGTGATGAAATAAATAAATTAATTGTTGTGACACACACATTATGTTGTACAGGGTAAGACTTCTCTATGAAAATAGGGATGTGATAGGTGGTATCAAGGCAGTTAGGTTTAAAAACTAAGAACTTTGAGCCAACCATGAATTTGTCTAACATGAACATGTGTTCGCCCACAAAAGGATATATAGCGAAGACTAATATGAAGGACGATGTAATGGACAAGTTGCATGGAGACACAACTATACATGACGAAGAAATATATGTGCACTTGTGCAAGCAGGAAAACGTAGCTACCGAATAAATATTGAATATGATGAAAGATCATTTGGCAAAGATAATAAATATATGCACTGGGCATGAGAAACTATTGAAAGCAAGTGCAAAACTCAAAAAATTGATAAAAAAGAAATTGACTGCTAAGTCCAATCTTAAGACTGTAGAATTAGTGAGAGAAGGATAAAATAGAGGAGAAACCTCAAAGAGGAGAACATTAGAGGAGATGGCTAAGACTCAAGAAGAAAAATATGAAGGCGAGGAGTATAGATCTTACAAATTCCATACAAAATCTTAGAAAAATCCAAAGGTGGAGTTATATGGAAAATTTTGAAAAATAAGGCCACCAACATATGTTGGGAGTTTGAGGAAGTAGTGGATGCATGGTTGCTCAACATCAACATATGTTTTGAAGTTTATGATTAATCTATTGAATTGAAGGCCAAAGTAGCCACTTACTAGTTACAAGTAAAATCTTACCCGTGGGAGGACGATATTAGAACAATACATAATCTAGAAATGAAGGGGGTTAATTAGGAGGAATTATCGTGGTTGTTTAAGGAAAAATAATTGAATGAGTGGTATTTTGATGATAAAGAAAAGGGGTTACATGATTTAAAGTTGGGCTGGATGTCCATGGATGAGTTCATCACCAAATTTACACATTTTTTATGATATGTATCCTACATAATGGAAGAAAAAGAAAAAATACAACATGTTATTAACTGTCTTCCGTCTTGTTTTAAGGAACAAGTTGAATATGAGAACCCTAAAATAATGGATGAGGTTATCCAAAAATCAAGAATATATTAACAATAGGCCAAAAAAAAATGGTTAAAAATCATGACTGAATAAAAAGAAAGATCGATTTTCACTAGGTGGAAAAGGAGGGAGGAATGGATAGTTTTAACAATATGGAAGGGGGAACCAACATTAGAGTTTTAGTAAAAATGATAATCAGTCCCAGAAATCACAAATGCAAACTCAAACTAGATCTAGAAAGATTAAACCTAATAAAGGACTTAATGTAAATGATAAAGAATCATTAAAGTGATGGGGTTGTGATGAGCCCCATATTTTATGAAATTTTCCTTAAAACATGAAATCACCATAACATGTATAGAACATCCAAGAGGCCCCCACCATCAATGATGTAGCTAGGAACATTTTATGCAATAGTAGAGACTTGGAAGAACAACAAATCGAACATCAGTCCAGAATGGTGGAAATTGAAGTTAATGTCCTTAACCGACATGTTCATGTATTAATTGACCCAGGTGCTACTCTGAGTTATGTTAGCTCTCAAGTTGTAGAAGATTCTAAATTAGTGGCTGAGAAATGTAAAAATGCATGGTTGGTTTAGCTGGCTACTAGTGTAAAAAGAAAGGTTTCCAGCTGGGTCAAAGTGTGTTCAATGGTATTAAATGGAAATCATGTTAACGTAAATTTAAATGTACTAACCTTATGCTCATGTGATTTCCTAATAGAAATGGATTGGCTAGAAGGTCATCGAGAAAATATTAATTGCTTCGATAAAACAATCGCATACAACACTGAAGTTGGGGAAAAACAAATTATAATGGGCATACCTAAGTCCATTTCAGTGTAACAAATATCTATGTTACGACTGAAGAAAACTACCAGAAAAGAATGTCAACATTTTGCTATTAAAATAGAAGACCACTCCCAACATAAATTAGTTAAGTCCCTGGAGGAGTTTGAAATTGTACGAGATTATCAACATGTCTTCCTTGATGAGAATCTCGGTTTACCACGTAAGAGGGAAATAGATTTAACCATAGAATTAATATCGAGAGCACACCGATATCAAAGGCCGCTTACGGATGAGTGTACCAGAATTAATGGAGCTAAAAATATAGTTCCAAGGATTGTTAAACAATGGTCACATCACACCCCATGTTTCACCATGGGGTGTAACACTCCTTTCTATCAAGAAAAAGGATGGGACATTTAGACTGTGTATTAATTACCAACAACTAAAAAATCCAAAGATTAAAAATAAATTTCCCCTACCTCGAATAGATGATTTATTTAATGAATTTAAGGGAGCAATTATGTTTTCTAAGATTGATCTCAGATATGGTTATCACTAGCTGAGAATTAAAGAAGAAGATATACCAAAAGCTACCTTTCAAAGTAGGTATGGACATTATGAATTGATAGTATTTCCCTTTGGGCTTACAAACGCACTTGCTACTTTCATGTGCTTGATGAACACTGTATTCAATCAATTTTTGGATAAGTTTGTACTAATTTTCATAGATGACATCCTAATATGCTCTAAGGCTTTGGAAGATCATAAACAACATTTGGAGATAGTGTTACAAAACTTGCATACATCAATTATGTGAAAAATTCATTAAATGCCATTTTTCCCAAGACAAGATACAATATCTTGGTCATGTGATCTCAAAAGAAGGGATTGTAGTGGATCCTTCAAAGGTGAAGGCCATTATTGATTGGGTGGTACCAAAAGACATGGCTGATATAAGATCATTCATGGGAATTAATGGCCACTACAATAGTTTTAGAGAAGGATTTTCTAAGTTAGTATATCCTATAACCTCCTTATAAGAAAAAAGAGTAAAATTTGTATAGACGCAATAGTGTCGAAAAAGCTTTGAGAAGTTGAAATATTTTCTTATTGTTGCTCTAGTGCTAAAAATAGAAGATCCCAAAAAGATTTTAAAGTATGTATTAGTGAGTGGTTCGAAGGTATTGTGGGTGTATCTATGCGAGAAGCACACGTTGTGACCTATGAGTCCGGAAAATTGAAAGAACATGAGAAATATTACACAGTTTACGATCTGGAATTAATAGTGGTAATTCATGTACGTAAAATGTGGACACTATCTAATTGGAAAAAAGTTCACATTGGTCACTGGTCATGTAAGTCTAAAATATTTTTTCAGCAAACTAGATATCAATGCCACGAAGACCTGACACATGACCTTTCTGAGTGAATATGATTTTGATATCGAACACATACAAGGAAAAGAAAATAAGATGGATGATGCTCAAAGTCAAAGTTTGAGGCATGTGTATGAAAAAATAGTAAGTCAACCTAAAATTGATCATATGGAATAGATTAAAGAGGAAACAATAACATGCCAAAATTACAATCATATTTACGGAGACATGAAAAAATTAGGCGATCAAAATGAAAGGACTAATTATGCAGTTAGTAGAAGTGGATTGTTGACTTATGGAAACATATTATATATTCTAGAAAAATATAAAATTAAAAGGAAAATATTAGATGAGCACCATAAGATACCATTTTTAGGTTACCCCAAATATGATAAAATGATTAGGGCCTTAAAATAGAATTTTTCTTGTTGGGAATGAAAAACTATTTGTTGTTGAATACCTGGAAAGCTACCAAGAGTGTCAACAAGTGAAAGTAGAGCACCAACACCCAGCCAAATTTTAAACCCTCTACCTATACTTCAGTGGAAATGGGAAGTGGTTTCCTTAGATTTCATTATGGGGTTACCTCGAACTCGGAAGCAACAGGACTCCATTATGGTAGTGATAGATAAAGTATCAAAGGATGCTCATTTCATTCTTGTGCAATCTACTTATAGAGATGCATGTGTGGCCGAAATCTTCATGAAAGAGATATCTAGAATTCATGGTATGCTAAAGATAATTGTATAAGATAGAGATCTGAAGTTCACTTCAAATTTTTGGAGGTCACTATTTTTTGAAATGGGTACACAACTAAATTTTAGCATTGAATACCACCCACAAATTCATGGAAAAACTAAAATATTTAATGAGATTTTAGAAGACATGTTACTCATGTATGTGATGAACCAACCTACAAAATGGGAAGAATGCATTCACCTTGTAGAGTTTTCCTGTAATGATAGTTACCAAGAGTCACTCAAGATGAGCCCCTTTGAGGCTTTCTGTGGGAGGAAGTGTCATGTTCCTTTGAGCTGGAGTCGATCTAAGAATAGGCTGATGTTAGGTCTAGATTTATTATAGGAAATAGAACAAATGGTAAGAAAAATCACGAAAAATTTGAAAGAAAAATTAAAGATTTGATTTGGGGTAGTTATTTATAGTTAGTATAAACTTAGACATAATATCTTTAAAACATGCAGTTCATATGTATGAAAGACATATTTTTGTTTTGAAACCTGTTATAAGATACCAGATGGTACAAGTGGAAATATTATTATTGTTGTAATATTGACAGTAAAAAGGGAAAATAATCCTCTATCCTAATACCTATAAGAAAGGAAAATTTACGGAGAATGTCCAAGGAGATATTAGATACAAAAAAAAGAAGAAAACCATAAATAGTAAAGTTAAGGGTTATGAATAACACTTCGGTTGTTCAGTTATATTTTCTTTCTGTCTTGGAGGTGTCACGGAAGTGGATAAAATATGTGTAGAAATAATATTACTTATGGATAATATATTTATAAATTTTAAGGTCCGCAAGGTTTGTCGAGAACTAGGTGAAAATCAAGTTAGAAACTCCTACGGGGCATTAACCAAGGATAACCCTATCCAACGACTAGAGAATATCAATCTTGAAATGCTCAGAAAAGTAAGGCTTAGGAAAAATTTTAGTAGATCCCATGAGAAGCCGAGTGAAGACTCTACTCTGTTGATTATTTATTTAAGTAATATATACACACAATTATTTTAAAAAAATGTATATAAATATATTACGTATCTACGCCATGGGCCCCTATAAGTAAAGCCTTTATAATATGTAGCGGAGAGCATGTATTGGGAAGGGGTCCCTACGGTCAATTGAGTCAATTTTGAGTAAATTTTGTAGTTTCTTTTTGTAACAAATGTAAGGTCTCCGAGAAATGTGGAAGTGGAGCGCGAAGCCAGTAGTTAAAAGGGGATTTAGTCTCCTATTTGGGTAGGTGATAGAGTTGTTTTGAGACCCTCCCATGGTCCGTAGACCATGGTATTGTAAAGAAAATACTATATAAAGTTGAGTCATAGTGAGTCTTAAAAGTTAACTTTTGGAAAAGAATCATTGTAAGGGCAAGGTGCTATTGCAGGAAAGGTCTGTTTCCTGTACTTAGGTGAAAAGGGAAGGCTCATGTAGCTGAGTGTGAGTAGACCTTGGTAAGTTCGCAGGCTAACTGCGTAGGGAGAAGAAGTTTTCAATGAACATTTATACTTAATAAAGACTATTTTGGGCTGAATTTGATGCATTTTTGTCTCGTCATTTACCTCTACAAAGTTTATGTACCTTCACTTTGTGATATGTTTTATATGAAATAATGCTTATTTACTACGCGAAACTGGTAGATCTGTAATATTTATGCATGATAAGTATAATTAACTACCTTCGAGAAGGTCTTAAAATTGTTTAAATAGATTTGTAATAGTTATCTATTTGAAAGGATTAGATTTTCACAAAGCTAGATCTAATCCATAGGAGCTTCAAGAACACGTCACGCAGGCCTCTAGATGGAGTAACCTAGTTCTAGCATCCCCCAATACTGCTTCGGGTGAGACTGTAGCCTGCGCTATGCAGGTTGTTGCTGAAAGGGCCAACAATTATGGTTTTGTTGGTTGGCACAGTTAAATCTGAACCTAGGTGAGGCCCCATCAAGCCAACAAATGGTTTCGTTACCAGGACCGAGATCTATCTAAGGAATGTGTGATGTCGAATAAGTGGTTCCTTACTGAGAAAGAAATTGAAAAGTGGCTTTATTAGAAGTTACACGCATTTGTAGCTCAGGGGAAAAGAAACCCATGGTTATCCAAGGAACAGTGGTTGAATAGATACTTGTACACAGGAGAAATGGAAGCCTTTTTTTGTTTCTTCCCTTGCGAATTGCATGAGTGGCTATCTAAATTAGCGGACAGTAAGGGTACGTGGAGGCTTGACAACCCTATTCTGTGGACTACAGATCTCGTGAAGGGCCTAGAATCTTCATAAAATAACATCGTGTAGGTTGTTAATCACTGGATTGATTGTATCATAGGAGTATTTGTCACTGAGGTCGCGATTGATACGACCATCAACTATAGCGAAGTAGAGCACAAAATCTTCAAGGGACCTCAAGGTAAGTACTTAAAATCTGTGAAAACTTGGATTAATATGTTGTTGTGTGACAAACAGGTTATGCCATTACCTTGATGTTTAGGACTATGCGAAGCAGAGAACCCTTCAGAAGGAATGGAGAATCAATATTTGAATACAGTCCATTGTTAGGATCTTCTTCTAGTGACGATGAAGGAACTATTTAGAGTACACCGTGAAGTGCACTGTATAGAGTAGGTCAGGATATCCCGAAGATACCTCACCCATCCACTCCACCTCCACCTCAACCTCCACCTCTGCCGCATACACCTACACGTTCACCTCCACCCTCACCTCTACATCAACCATTCAACATGGAAAACACAATGAAGATGACGATCTTTAAAGGGGTAGGAAGCGAAGACCCCGAACAATTTTTGTTTGTTGCAAATGTTATGTGGACAACGCAACAGATTACTAGTGATAATATAAAGAAAGAGAAAATGGTCACAGCACTGCAGGATAGGGTGCTGAATTGGTATATTAAATTATGTCAAGATAGACTTGGCGTGATGTTGGAAGAGACTCAACAAGCATTGAACAATGAGTTTAAGAAGCCTAAGTCTCAGGCATAGTCTGGAATAGAGTTTAAGGAGATACAAGAAAAGGTAAATGAGTCCTCGTGGGATTTTGAACAGAGGCTAAAATGCCTGATTTGACAAGCTAATATGAACATAACAGATGATCAACATAGAGATTGATACATTTCTTCATTGTTGCCTCATCTGAGATTACCATTATCACAATAGAAGATAGGAATGCAAGCAGAGGCCGTGGATATTGCGATGAGGTTGGAAACCTCGCCAGTACAGGATATTAACACTATACTGCAATAGATTCAGTCGCAGCTCGCAAGCCTGCACATGGAGTTGCAGAGTTTGAAGATAGGGAAGGATGCTCAAGCAGAGGTTCAAGCTAAATTCTGGTGTATAAAATGCAAAGAAAAGGGACATGATAAGAATCACTGCCCTGTTTATCAGAATTATTTGATTGAAGGAGGTCTTGTGCCTTTGAAACCTGATAACACTATGGGACCAAGTGTGGGAGTACCATTATGGTGCGCTCTCTCCCAGATAGTTGGGACAAACACGACTAATAATTGTCACCTCTTGCAAAAGTTTTTTCAGACACCACAACAATTGTTTTGTACTTTATGTAAATCGGTTGGACATGATGAGTGGAACTGTCAAAGCTATGAATTGATGATGGAGCAGACTCCTACATATCAAATGCAAGTAGAAAATGAACTTCATGATCAGGGCGCGAGTGGAGTGTGTGGAGGATTTCAAGGCCGTGGGAGAGGAAGAGGAGGAGGGGCTCGCAGAGGTCATGGAAAAGTTATTTGTTATAACTGTGGTGAAGCTTGACATTTTGCACACGACTTCCAGAACCCAACACATCCATCTTGTCAATATTGCAGATGGTTTGATCATGTGATAAAATATTTCCTAGTACTCATTTCCAAGATGCAGGAGAAAAAGATGCAACAACCTACGCAAAACATACAGATGATGAGGGAAGAGCTTTGTGAAGAGGATCATAGCATCAATATCGTAACACGCAGTGGTATAGCTACAGGAGAACATAAAGGAAAGCAGCTGCAAACAAAGGACAGGTGTGCAAGGCTACTAAAAAGGAAGTTAGGTTTGACCTCAACTGAGCTAGGGAAACCTTCATGGAAGCTAAAAAGAACCTTGTTGAAGCTTCTACATTAGGGAGTCAAGAGAAATTAGTTGGAAACAATGAAGTGCAGGAAGTGGATCCCTCAATATTAACCACTTTTTTGAAAACTTGTATGAAGTTGTTGAGGGATAAGAAGGTAGTGGAAGGGCTCCAAGAGCTAATTAAAAATTATACAGGAAAAATTAAGATTCTTCAGAACAACACATTGTGAGGAAACCGGGTAGACATAAGAAGTGAAAAGGGCATGAGATGAGGCTAACCATGTAGATTGGAGAATACAAAATGGATAAAGTCATCCTGGATTTGGGTTCTGATATGAACGTACTACCTAGATAGACATGGGAGAGGATGGGAAGACCTACGCTAAAATGGTCTCCTATACAGCTATGCATGGCCAATCAGAAGAAGATCATTCCTATGGGGCACCTATATGGAGTAACAATAGCCATTGAAGGAGAAAGTGCTCTAGCTGATTTTGAAGTAATTGAAATAGTGGATGACAATAATCCTTACCCTATGCTACTTGGAATTGATTGTGCCTTCGACATGGATGCAGTAATTAATCTGAATAAGTGAAGGATGACATTTGAGAAGAAGGCACTCAAGGTTACTGTACCACTAGACCCTGCTGAGGGAGTGTGCTACACGGAACTAGTCCACGACTATGTGGAGGACGATGACTTGGATCAAATATGAAAGATAATTGGGAGTGATGAAGATTGGATCAATCCCACTACAGGTGGGTGGATCACATGGGATAGACACAACCCTTATACCTCATAGTCAGATGAAGAGCTCAAACACCAGCATAATAGGTTGCATGAAGTCTCTATGCTACGTTGCAATATGATGACAAAATTGTTGGGGTGTGTATGTATAGTGTTGTGGGGAAAAATGCCTATGCAGGACGATCCTATCCACCTAAGGTGTGACAGTGCCTTAGCAACAAACGAATACAGCTATCATGATTTCTTCCTTTATGAAATATGAAAGAGAGGAGATCGGCAGACTTACCGTTGTCTTCCGGTTGTCCCTCGAACTAGATCCTCTTCTCTTTGTGTGTCCACAGCTACTTGCCTCCTCGCTTGATCAAGAGAACAGCTACTTGAATCCCACGAGATCACAAGAGAACAACTACCTGTGACAAGAGAACAACTACTTGCAACAAGAGAAGAACACAATACAAAGGCAAATATACATATTCATAAATGATTCAGGATTAGAAGTAAATCAAATATACTAATGCAATCATACAAAATACACCAGCATATAGGAAAGAATCAAGATAACTTTATTGAAAGTAACAGGGTTCAGGAAGAGATACAACCCATAGGGCTCCAACCCAGCATCTCCTTTCCAGCAGAATGGAATTCCTTCTTCAGCTCCCTTCAAAGCATAACACACCCAATGTTTCTAGCCACAAACCAACAGCAATTCTTTGCAAATACCAAATTCCAGCCCCCCCTGATCTCATGTAGAAGAGATCTATATATAGGGATATTGGAGAGAGGATGAGTCAGCTTGAGACTGGTCTGAAACTGACTAGTGTCCTCTCCCACTTCAGTTCTTGAGTCCACTTGGAGGTTCTTGCTTCCACTTGGAGATTTGGAACCTCTTACTCATCACCAGTCGAATTCCCTGATCCAAGTGTCATTTTGGAAGCTTCCTGGGCATTGACACCTTGAGGAATGACTCTGCCACTTGTCCAAACTCGCTCAGCGCAGGTAGCCTTCTTTGAAGTTGACATTCAACGTAGGTAGACAGTGGAGCAGTTGACATTCAGCGCAGATGCTCAGTGGAGCAGTTGACATGATCCAGAATTGCCTTGTTTTTGAGTGTTTTCAAGTGGAGAACTTCTGTGAATTGCTGTGGTTTGTTGGCCTTGTTCTTTTAGGGGTAGGAACAACATGTTTAGGGAATTTGGATCCCTTGATTATTGACATTTCATTCTCAGTGATGCAAGGCACAAAAATGTCTATAACAGTTGCCCCCTAAAGTATGAGGCCGTTTATCGGGTGAAATGCTTTATCCAGGAGGGTCCGAAGTTCATCCATCTGCTGGGAGGAGACCTGTAATAAAATACAATACAATACATTATGATTCATACTGCTTTCATGATCTGGCTGAGGTGGGCATTCCCATGCTCAGCTTTATAATTCATTTTGGTACATAGAACAGACGATAGTCTGATGGTAGACTGATAATTTTAGTGAAATTATCATCCTTTGAGTAGGATGATCATCTGTTGCAATGATGTACATGTCAAATGTCTTTATTTTTCCTGAATATATATCGCAGCCCGGATGGATGAAACTAGATCCGGGGTCTTCAGACTCGTTCGATATTCACTCTAAGTACAAGTCGATCCATGTGAGAATTGCGCTGAAGTCGAACATGGAAAGACATCACTTGATTACCGGTCAATGATGTAAACCGTTAACAAGCGCGAGAGGAATCACCGATAATGATAATGACCCTCAAGGTACTGCAGTACAATTCACGTGGTGTGAATAAAGGACTTGGCGTCGAACACCACGCGAAATCTTCTGGTCGAAGGTCATTGATGTATACCTGTCGCTGGAAGTGAGAAACTTGCCATTGAGGCATGCAAGCTTCAAAGTACTGAAGGGGTTGTTCCTAGATCAACTCCTTGGATAATGAGCTGATGTCGACAAGGAGCGATCCGTCAAAGGAGGGCCTTAATGAATCCCACATCAGTGACACGGAACGGAGCTAATGATTTTAATGGAGGTGAAAACAATCTGTGACATATGATTTAGGGTGGCGGTCATGAATGGATGAAGGATAATGTATGGCAGTGGATGGGACCCGGTTGACTCTTTCTGAACGACTTCTCTTGAACATATGGCGACACTGATGCGATGGATCGGTAGCATTACCCCAAATATGGATGGTATGGCAAGACCATGGTGATGTGACCGGTGAATGAAACAACCCAATCCGAATGTGATACGGAGGAAAAGTGTCATATTCAAGAGCGACCTGCTACCATCAAAGTTTTCTTGATCTTTCCCAATTTTTCCCCAGTCATTGCTGACCAGTACCTCTTTATTTTTGTCAAGCTTGAGGAGGATAGCATATGCTTGTTCTATAACCTGCCCTTCGGGCAAGCCCATCGCTATGTTTTAACGAGCCTAGCGATAGTGAAACTCGTTCTCATCTAAAGACAAGTTTGCCGCTATTTAATAATTTTAACGAGTCTAACGACAAGGATAACTCGGTCCTTTTCATTTTTAGAGAGTCTGAAAAGGTACATAAAGTTAACTCCAAAATTCCTTTTTCGTCATCTAATCCCTTAAGTCCGAAAAAGTATAAAACAATACAGAAGGGATGAGTTTTCGATAACTTTAACGAGCCGAATAAAACAAGCGCTCAACCTTTTTGTGCAATAATCCCTCAGGTCCAAAAAGATTAAAATCTAGAGGAGGGATAGCTTTTCCTGTCCTTTAACGAGCTGAAAGGCCAAAACTCGGCAATCTTTTTATATTTTACGAGTCAGTTGAAAAGAGCTTAAAGAAGACTCGTCTTTTGAGGAACGAGTGATAAACAGGGATATCAACTGATTCCAGGTACAGGTTGGAATTTTCCAATCACGGCAGTGTCACAAGGATGGCTAGGTGAAATCACTCTTCGCAGCTGTTCCTCAAAATGGGTAAACAATCATATGGAGGTGAACGATCGGCCAAATGAAAGTGGAGGTGGCAGGTGCAAACACGACCAAGGCTTTTATGGCTGATAAATTTACGATCACAGCGGTTATTTACCGGGATAGGTTCATTTTTTAGTTAAAAATGAGCTTAAACTCTAGAGGAAACATTGCTCACTGCTTATATTTATTTTTTAACAAGCATGAAGACCGCGTTAAAACTGCTCGGATCTTGCGTTTATTTTTTAACGAGCATGAACTTTATGCTAAAACTGCTTGATTACCCAGTCATAAGATAAGAGTGTCTCATGAAAGATCCCATTTTTTATAGAGCTTGCGCCTTACCAAAGCTATGCTCACTCTCCTTTCTTTATGCAAGTTCGGAAACGGCTAATCCTACGAGTTTAAAGGGTTAGACCTACAGGTTTAAAGGGAGGACCTAAAAATTTAAAAAATAAATAGTCGCCCCTTGCTTGCATTCCAAAAGGTTTGCATGCCCCCAGGTATAAAACAGAGTTTCAAGGTTACCTATACTTACCCTCCGCCAAAACATTTGTTTTAATCGAGAGAGGCTTACCTCTTTCAGGTTACCCAAAGATTGTCTCGTTACTCTTTCAAACAAGACACTTCCTCGGCAATGTCTACTGAAATAGACAAGGGTGAATGACCATTGTCAAACACGTAACTTTGACAAAAGAATCTTATTCTAGAAAAACCCCTCTTCCATCCACGGATGGGGTACGGACTAGTCATATTCTCCCGTGGAAACCTATCATATACCCAAAGTTTCCCTGCCGAAGTAGGTCAGGATGCATGCCCCCTGGGTTCCAGTCATATCCTCCCGGATTACTCGCGCTCATCAGGAGGACGGACCGTGGGTTGAGATGCTTCTTGCATGAATAGACCATTTAGGGATGGCACCTGACTATTTGCGATGTGTGATCCGGGAAATGAAAGTTGGTCCACAAGCTTGACCATTCTTCCTTCATGCGGAAAACACATTACTCTAAAGAGTGAGGAGACTACAGCTCCCATGCAATATATATAGTCTCGTCCAAGGAGTAGGTTATAATCCAAGGGTCCTTGAACGACCATCACGTTCATTTGAACGGTCTTCCCTTTCAATGTTATAGGCACATTGGGGAGGATCCCTAAAGGTCGACTGGTTCCTTTATCAAAACCTGATAGATTTCTCATCTTAGGTAAGAGTGCTGGCGAACCAAGCGCTCTCCAAGCAATAGAGGAAAGGATACTCACAGATGCCCCCTCATCAATGATAGTGCCAGCCATTACCATTATGTATATTTGACAAATAATTCTGAATGGCACACTGGCTGGCAACCGGGGTCTGCCTAGTTGGTTCCAATCAAAAGACACAACCAGTTTGCTTGGTGGTGGGACCGAATATACGGCCAGATAGTGCTCTGATGAACTTCCTTCCTACGACAAAGGAATGGTGGCATTGCCCCCTTGATCATCAGAGTCAGTGCTGATGAAGAGAACTTGGACGGTGTCGTCTGTATTCTCCTCTGTGATGGTGTCATTCGAAGATGGAGCCTCTGAGGGCAAAACTGGGTCAACTGCCGTATCAACCTTTTGACTTTCGTCAGGCATGGATCCAGACGGTTCTTCTTCAATGACAGGAGCTTCGGCTGACCATCTAAGTGGCTCAGCCAGATTCTCAACTAGTGAGGGACTTGGCAGGAGTCTTTGATATCCAGGAGGAAGATTCGCTCGTAAAATCGGGCGATCTTCCAGAACTCTTTTTGCTTCATCTAAGAAGGGACAATGGTGGATGGCGTGATCGCCTTCACACAGTCTGTAGGGAAATTTAACTTTCCCATTCTGTCCTGTAGCTTCACTCCCACTAGTTGACGGTGAGCAGTCGACATGGCTATCAGAGGTCGATGCTCCCGAATTGTGCAAACGGGGGGACAAGTCTCTTAGTATCCGTGGGATACAGGGACAATATCTATGGAGGTGGTCTCCCCTGCATATGATGCATGGCGATTTAGGCCTTACAAGTGCGGTGTGTGGATTTTTGTTAGACGTCATTTGTTTGCCCCCAGTCGCCTTAGGCTCCTTCTTCTTCTTTTCTTTCTTCTTCTTCTCCTTCTTCTCCTTAGGAACCTGATTTTTCGATCGACCAGTTACGTCAAGCGAAGAGGAAGGAGGGGAGGAAGATGAAGTGGAAGGCTGGGAGGCAACTCTTGTCTGATCTAACTGTTGACTCGACTATTCAGGAGTGGTGGTATTCTGAACGACATTGGTCGAAAAGAGCCAAATTGGTAGGCCAATTGTCAGTCCTGGAAGCGACAATGTGGCCATGTGGGGCGCACTAACATCTCCCCAAGAGGAGAAGGGACTAGGATTTCCACCCAAGGGAACTCCTTGGTTGGTGTGCTCCATCTTTTCAACCTAAAGATCAACGCAGGATTAAAGGGTGATTGTTCTGTTTAAAATAAATTGTTAACGACGCTTTTAGACACAACTTGCTTTTTCAGTTTTAAAGAGTCGAGAAAAAGCTAAAGATGACTCTAGTCTCCTTCGATGTTTTAACGAGCCCGAAGTGACAAATGCTCGGATGGACTTTTTCTGTTATAGAGTCTGAAAAAGGCCAAAAGAAACTGCTCTGGAGATCTAGGCAGAGGGTGTGCCAAACTTTTCGCAAAACCACAGAATACTTTTTACGGTACGGGTGGTCGATCTTCGTGAATGCTGTGTTCACTGCATTGCGATCAGTAGGGCGGCCGACACAGCTTCCTAAGGATAAAAGATATATGCCCATAGGGGTCTCCCAATATATACGCGACGGTACGTGGGAGCACAATCCGTATTAGCGCCACTGACTCTCAGGAGGAATCACCCACCTTCTTCGAGATCGACAGTCACTATGTTTAACGACGCCGGAACACGTCTCTAGCCTAGACCTCTATGTTGTGCGTTATGTTACAAAGTGTTGTTAGGTTCATTCAGTTTATTTTAGGTTGATCTTTTTAAAGTTTGCCTTTCAAGGTTCACCACGAGATGTATGATACAACTTCCTAAATGCAGTCTAAGATGATAAGAAAGCTTTACAATCTTTCAACTTTGAAAATCCTAGCTACTAAAGGAAAAGAGAGCGACTATCTTTTCTCAAAGAGCAATCAGCACACTCTAATGCACTCTCCCTAAATCCAACATGCAAACTTATCAAATGCAAAATGCACAATGCAGGTGTTTGTTTTCACTTTCTTAGTATAAATGCCTACAAAGAAAGCTTTTTGCACAACTTTGAATCTGCTTTTACAATGATCAAAATAAACAAGTTCACTTTCTTCGAAATCAACAAGGGTAGAAGAGATTACAATCACTTTGCGATTCTAGAAATAAAGACTCGTTTTGATACTTTGAAAAGAACAAATTCAAACCAATAAGCAAAAGTAACAGTATAATCAATCTGAACAAACAGCCAAAGAAATCTCTTCTAAGATCACTTTCAATCAGATCTGAATCAGAAAGACTACTTTACTCATTCAAAGGAAGACTGTAAATGACGCCACAAACACATAAAAACATTCACAATATTTTTGTACAAAAATTGGGGCGGAATTCAGGCAAAGAAAAGGGTTATCAGACCAGCACCTATACTTGGTTAAAGGCTGCAAAAACAGAGATCAAAACAGGGCAAGAAAGGACAAAGAACCCCAGCTGCACAAGGCCACACTGGTTCAGCGCAGGTCCAACACTGTCAGTTTGACATTCAGCGCAGGTAGCCGCTTCGGGACCTGCGTTGAAATGCAGACTGCCTTCACAGTGCCTGCGCTGAAGAGAGAAACTCTCGTTTCTCTTGGTTTCTGGGTCACAAAATGCTCAAAAATCAACTGTTTCAGGCCAAATCAGAAACACAAGCAAGGTATAAACAGAGGGATGCTTTGATAGGGTACTAAAGACTATCACAAGGATCAATCAAATCATTTGTGGATCTATTTTAAATCATAGACAAGTCCAACACACTGGATCAAAGCAGCAACTTTTACTTTGCATCCGGGAAAGATGCAGTTCAAGAGTTGCTGTCAAGTCTATGAAGTAAACAAATGACGGAAACACAAATGAAATGAATAAACAAGTTCTTCCCCAGTGGAGTCGCCAATTTGTTGTGGGGAAAAATGCCTATGGAGGACGATCCTATCCACCTAAGGTGTGACAGCGCCTTAGCAACAAACAAATATAGCTATCATGATTTCTTCCTTTATGAAATATGAAAGAGAGGAGATCGGCAGACTTACCATTGTCTTCCGGTTGTCCCTCGAACTAGATCCTCTTCTCTTTGTGTGTCCACAACTACTTGCCTCCTCGCTTGATCAAGAGAACAGCTACTTGAATCCCACGAGATCACAAGAGAACAGCTACCTGTGACAAGAGAACAGCTACTTGCAACAAGAGAAGAACACAATACAAAGGCAAATATACATATTCATAAATGATTCAGGATTAGAAGTAAATCAAATATACTAATGCAATCATACAAAATACACCAGCATATAGGAAAGAATCAAGATAGCATTATTGAAAGTAACAGGGTTCAGGAAGAGATACAACCCATAGGGCTCCAACCCAGCATCTCCTTCCCAGCAGAATGGAATTCCTTCTTTAGCTCCCTTCAAAGCATAACACACCCAATGTTTCTAGCCACAAACCAACAACAATTCTTTGCAAATACCAAATTCCAGCCCCCCCTGATCTCATGTAGAAGAGATCTATATATAGGGATATTGGAGAGAGGATGAGTCAGCTTAAGATTGGTCTGAGATTGACTAGTGTCCTCTCCCACTTCAGTTCTTGAGTCCACTTGGAGGTTCTTGCTTCCACTTGGAGATTTGGAACCTCTTACTCATCACCAGTCGAATTCCCTGATCCAAGTGTCATTTTGGAAGCTTCCTGGGCATTGGCACCTTGAGGAATGACTCTGCCACTTGTCCAAACTCGCTCAGCGCAGGTAGCCTTCTTTGCAGTTGACATTCAACGCAGATGCTCAGTGGAGCAGTTGACATGATCCAGAATTGCCTTGTTTTTGAGTGTTTTCAGGTGGAGAACTTCTGTGAATTGTTGTGGTTTGTTGGCCTTGTTCTTTTAGGGGTAGGAACAACATGTTTAGGGACTTTGGATCCCTTGATTATTGAGATTTCATGCTCAGTGATGCAAGGCACAAAAATGTCTATAACATATAGAGGTAAGGAATCTCCCACATTATGATGCCTTAAATGATGTTAATTTATTTTTGGATGAGTTTGGAAGGGAGGTGCCCAAAGAGCATCATTTCCAGGTGTTCGACTTGGCACCACACACTATGCTTTCCCATTGGTTGGGTATGCATAAGGATATATTCGCTGACTGGAATGAATAAAAGAGAATGATGAAGCTAAGGTTTAGATATGCTAATACCTGTGTGACTGAAAAATACATTGGAAAGGATGATCTATGTGAACATTTTCCATGGTGGACTAAAGCATGGGGCAAAGAGCCACAACAGGAATGGGTGCATGCATTTTGTCACACCTTAGATACTATTCCAATGAATTGGTACTTAGAAACAGAGCTACGCCATGGGACAACCAAATGGGATATCTTGAGGGAAAGCTTGTTGTTAACTTTCAGCTTTGAGGATGGGTTTGAGTTCATTGATGAAGCATTCTAGGAAATTAAGGTCACTATCTTTAGAACACCTGAAGAGTTTCTAGAATGCGTTCAACTGGACGGGAGTACCTAATTGTGCCATGCGCTGGAGTGATACAATGTGACTGCAGAAGAAGAATAAGAAGATATGCAAAAAATCAAGATTCTGGAGATCGAAGGAGAGCGCGAGGTTGAAGGTCCTAAAGCATTGAACCTTCATATATCAGAACCTTTAAAGACCAAGAAGGTAAACATTGGGTCCATTGCGCAGCCTAAGTTTGCAAAGATAGGCGATTATTGGAATGAAGATACAATTGATAAAGTTGCGGAGCTGCTATGCAAATACTAGGGCTTGTTTCCTATCAAGTTCTCAGACTTGAAACGAATAGCAGGGGATCTAGGGTTAATGAAGATCACCTTAATGCTCGATGCGAAGCCCATGAAACAGAGACTATACCTTCTAAATCCGAAGTATAAGGAAAAGGTGCGCAAAGAGCTAGACAAAATACTAGAAGCTGGAATTATTGAGCCAGTAGAAGAATCTGTTTGGGTGATCCCTATGGTTGTTCAAGAGAAGAAGCAGCAAGGTGAAATAAGGATATGCATAGATCTGAGAAATCTTAATAATGCGTGCATTCATGACCCATTTCCAACCCCATTTACAAATGAATTTTTGGAGAATGTGGCAGGACATGAAGCTTATTTATTCACTGATGGTTTCTGAAGGTACCATCAGATTAAGATCTCACCGAAGGATCACAGCAAGTCGACCTTCGCGATGGAATGGGGATGCTTCCAATACACAGTGATACCATTAAGACTAAAGAATGCACCCACGATCTTTTCAAGGGTTATAATTGTAGTGTTCAAAGAATTCATCCAAAAATTCTTAGATGTGTGTTTTGAAGATTGGACTATGTTTGGATTGGTAAAGCGCCATGATGCAAGTCTGCACCTTATGTTGGATACTTTTCGCAGATACCAAATTTATCTCAACTTGAAGAAATGTATATTTTGCTTGCCTTATGGAATATATCTAGCCCATGTGGTATGTAAGAAAGGACTAATGGTAAACCCTATGAAGATAGAAGTAATTGTCAATTTAGAAGCTCCAAAGAATGTTGGGCCACACCGGTTACTATAGAGAGTTTATCAAGGCTTATGCATAGATAATTGCATTGATGGAGAAATTACTGAAGAAGGACACGACATTCCATTGGGATGAAGAGTGTTAGTGCAGTCTCGATGTGTTTATAAGATTCTTAGCTTTTAGGGTTTAGGGTTTATAATGCTCTAGTAAATGCGTTAAATAAACAATTCATAGAAAGTTACAACATGCTTGTTAAACTATTATCAAATTCTTAGGGTTTAGGGTTACGATATAGGGTTTCAGCATTTTATAAAACATTATAAAATTCTTAGGGTCTTGGGCTTAGGGATTATGGTTTAGGGTTTATAACACTTCAGTAAAATTATTTTAATAAACACTTAAGAAAAAGTTACAAAACACTTGTTCAAATGTAATAAAATGCTTAGGGTTTCAAATTATAACACTTTATTAAATGCTTTTATTAAACACCTAAAATAGTTAGAAAACACTATTTAAAATGCTATAAAATGCTTAGGGTTTAGGGTTTATAACACTTTGGTAAATGATCTTAATAAGCACTTAAAAAACACTTTAAAAACTTTTATTAAAATGTTATAAAATTCTTAGGGTTTTGGGTTTAGGGTTTAAAACGTTATAAAATGCTTAGGTTTAGGGTTTAGGGTTTATAACACTTTGTAAATTATTTTAATAAAAAATTAAAAAAAGTTAGAAAACACTTCTTAAAATGTTATAAAATGCTTAATGTTTAGCATTTAGGATTTAGCATTTATAACACTTTAGTAAATTCTTTTAATAAACGTTTAAAAACAAGTTACAAAATGCATGTTAAAATGTTATAAAATTTATAGGGTTTATGTTTTAGGGTTTAGGGTTTATAACAATTTAATAAATGCTTTTAATAAACACATAAAAAAAAGTTACAAAACTCTTGTTAAAATGTTATAAAATGCTTAGGGTTTAGGGTTTATGGTTGAGGGTTTAAAATTTTATAAAATGTTTAGGGTTTATGCTTTATGGTTTAGGGTTTAGTGTTTAGGGTTTATAACACTTTAGTAAATGCTTTTAATAAACATTTAGAATAAAGTTAAAAAACACTTTTTAAAAGGTTATAAAATGCTTAGTGTTTATGATTTAGGTTTTATGGTTTAGGATTTAGGATTTATAAAACTTTAGTAAATGCTTCAAATTAACACTTAAAAAAAGTTACAAAACACTTGTTAAATGTTATAAAATGCTTAGGGTTTAGGGGTTAAAATGTTATAAAATGCTTATGACTGAGGGTTTATGTTTTAGGATTGAAGGCTTACAACACTTTAGTAGATTCTTTTAATAAACACTTAGAAAAAAGTTACAAATCGCTTGTTAAAATGTTATAAAATCCTTAGGGTTTAGGCTTTAGGGTTTAAGGGTTTAGGGTTTAAAATGTTATAAAATGGTTATGGTTTAGGGTTTAGGGTTTATAAGAGTTTAGTAAATGCTTTGAGCAAAAACTTAGAAAAAAGTTACAAAACGCTTGTAAAAATGTTATAAAATGCTTAGGGTTTAGAGTTTATGGTTTCGTGTTGATAACACTTTAGTAAATGATTTTAATAAAGACTTAAAAAGGAGTTACAAAATTCTTGTTAAAATGTTACAAAATGCTCAGGGTTTAGGGTTTAGGGTTTAGAGTGTACCTCAGACTCAGATGAAGAGCTCGAGCACTTACATAATAGGTTGCATGAAGTCTCTTCGCTACATTGCAATATGATGAAAAAATTGGTGCGCTATGTATGTATAGAGGTAATGAATCTCCAACATTATGATGGCTTAAATGATGTTAATTTATTTTTGGATGAGTTTGAAAGGGAGGTGCCCGAAGAGGATCGTATCCAGGCGCTCGAGTTGGCACTGCACGATATGCCTACCCGTTGGTGGGGTATGCATAAGGATATTTTCGCTAATTAAAAGGAATACAAGCAAAAGATCGAGCTAAGGTTTGGATACGCTAATACCTGTATGAATAAAAAATACAGTGGAAAGGATGATGCGCATGAAAACTTGGCACATTGGACTAAAGCATGGGGTGAAGAGCCACAATAGGAATGGGTGCATATCTTCTGTCACACCTTAGATACTATTCCAATGAATTGTTACTTGGAAACAGAGCTACGCCATGGGACAACCAATTGGGATATCTTGAGGGAAAGCTTCCTGTTAAATTTCAGCTTTGAGGATGGGTTCGAGTGCATTGATGAAGCACTCTAGGAAATTAAGTTCACTATATTTAGAACACCTGAATAGCTAGTAGAATGGGTTCAACCATACTAGAGTACCTAGCTACGCCATGCGTTGGAGTGTTGCAATGTGACTACAGAAGAAGAATAACAAGATCTGCAGAAAATAAAAATTTTGGAGACCGAAGTACAGCATGAGGTTGAAGGTCCTAAAGCAGTGAACCTTGATATATTAGAACCTTTGAAGACCAGATAATTAAACATTGGGTCCAACGTGCAGCTTAATTTTGCAAAGATAGGCAATTATTGGGATGAAGATAGAGTTGATAAAGTTGCAGAGTTGCAATGCCAATACCGCGACTTGTTTCCTACCAAGTTCTCGGACTTGAAAGGAATAGTAGGGGATCTAGGAGTAGTGAAGATCACCTTAAATCTTGATGTGAAGCCCATGAAACAGATACTTTACCTTCTAAATCCGAAGTATAAGGAAAAGGTGCGCAAAGAGCTAGAAAAAATGCTAGAAGCTGGAATTATTGAGCCAGTAGAAGAATCTAATTGGGTGAGCCCTATGGTTGTTGAAGAGAAGAAGCATCAAGGTGAAATAAGGATATGCATAGATCTAAGAAATATTGACGATCTGTACGTTCATGACCCATTTCCAACCCTATTTACAAAAGAATTTCTGGAGAATGTTGGAGGAAAAGAAACATATTCTTTCACTGATGGGTTCTCAAGGTAACATCAAATTAAGATCATGCCGGAGGATCGCTGCAAGTCGACCTCATGATGGAGTAGGGATGCTTCCTATACACAATGATCCCATTCAGACTAAAGAATGTGCCCACGATATTTTTGAGGATTGTAATTGTAGCATTCAAAGAGTTCATCCATACATTCTTAGAAGTGTATTTTGATGATTAGACTATGTTTGGATTGGTAAAGCGCCACGTTGCAAGTCTGCACCTTATGTTGGATACTTGTCACATATACCAAATTTATCTCAACTTGAAGAAATTTATCTTTTGCATGCCTTATGGGATATTTCTAGGCCTTGTGTTATGTAAGTAAGGACTAATGATAGACCCTATGAAGATGAGAGTAATTGTCAATTTAGAAGCTCCAAAGAATGTAAAGAAACTACCCACAACATTGGGCTAGATCTGCTACTATAGAGAGTTTAACAAGGCTTATGCACAAATAACTGCACCGATGGAGAAATTACTGATGAAGGATGCGATTTTCTGCTTGGACGAAGAGTGTCAGTGTAGTCTGGATGTGTTTATAAAATTCTTAGTATTTAGCGTTTAGGGTTTATAACACTCTAGTAAATCCTTTAAATAAACACTTTAAAAAAAGTTAGAAAATGCTTGTTATACTGTTATCAAATTCTTAGGGTTTAGGGTTTAAAATATTATAAAGTGCCTAGGGTTTTAGGGTTTATAAAGCTTTAGTAAATGATTTTAATAAACACATAAAATGTTACAAGATTCTTATTAAATTGTTATAAAATGTTTAGGGTTTAGGGTTTATGGTTGAGGGTTTAAAATTTTATAAAATGTTTAGGGTTTAGTGTTTAGGGTTTATAACACTTTATTAAATGATTTTAATAAAAATTTAGAATAAAGTTACAAAACAATTTTTAAAATGTTATAAAATGCTTAGTGTTTATGATTTAGGTTTTATGGTTTAAGGTTAGGATTTATAAAACTTTAGTAAATTCTTCTAATTAACACTTAAAAAAGTTACAAAACACTTGTTAAATGTTATAGAATGCTTAGGGTTTAGGGTTTAAAATGTTATAAAATGCTTAGGATTAAGGGTTTATGATTTAGGGTTTAAGGCTTACAACACTTTAGTAGATGCTTTTAATAAACACTTAAAAAAATTTACAAAACACTTGTTAAAATGTTATAAAATCCTTAGGGTTTAGGCTTTAGGGTTTAAGGGTTTAGGGTCTAAAATGTTATAAAATTCTCATGGTTTAGGGTTTAGGGTTTATAATAGTTTAGTAAATTCTTTTAGTAAAAACTTAGAAAAAGTTAGAAAACTCTTGTTAAAATGTTATAAAATATTTAGGGTTTAGAGTTTAGGGTTCAATGTTTATAAAACTTTAGTAAATAATTTTAATAAACACTTAAAAAAGAGTTAAAAAATGCTTATTAAAATGTTATAAAATTCTTAGGGTTTAAGGTTTAGGGTTAAGAGTGTACCTCAGACTTAGATGAAGAACTTGAACACTAACATAATATGTTTCATGAAGTCTCTATGCTATGTTGCAATATCATGACAAAATTGTTGCAGTGCATATGTTCGGAGGTAAGGAATCTCCAGCATTATGATGGACTAAATGATGTTAATTTATTTTTGGATGATTTTGAAAGGGAGGTGCCTGAAGAGCATCATTTCCAGGCGCGTGAGTTGGCACTGAACACTAAACCTACCCATTGGTGGGGTACACATAAGGATATTTTCGCTGACTTGAAGGAATATAAGTGAATGATGAAGCTAAGGTTTGGATACGCTAATACTCGTATGACTAAAAAATACTGTGGAAAGGATGATTGTAGGAATTTACAGGGTAAGTTCCTCAGATAGAACACCAAAGGACACCGCTCACAAACAGATCACAGATCAATACACCAGTACTTTTGACATGGTTAAAACCCTCAAAGAGGGAAACAGTCCACGACCTGAGCCAACGTGGCCACTTCAGGAAATTTATTAATAAAAGAATGAAAATTTACATAAGCTTCTCTCATGGACGGTTAACCTACAAATGACCCTTCATGCTCTTTAAATAGAGATCATGGACCAATCGGGTGTTAAGCCACGGATCAAGTGTCGATAATACCGAGGAGAGAATGAACCGTCGGATCACTACATATCGTGACCGTCAGATTGTAAGTTACAAAATGTACATAGTAAAGAAACACACTTTACCTAACTCTATACTAGACAAAGTTATACTTAACTATTTCCTATGTGTCAGAATATCCTAACATCCCCCCTTAAGAACAACTTAGGATAGGATTGAAGGATTTACAAATATGACACAATAGGAGAAGGAAGGAGGCACTAGAGCCTATCCCCCCTTAGTGACAACTTCCTGAACTCCAACCATAAATCGAAGTTTAGTGAACTTCACCTCTGTGAGAGCCTTTGTAAAGATGTCTGCAACTTGATCATCTGTTGAACAATATTGCACTTCAAGAACATGGTCGTGGATGAGCTTTCTGATGAAGTGAATGTGCAGTTCAATGTGTTTGCTACACTGATGTTGGACTGGATCTTTGCATAGTTGAATGTCACTTTGATTATCACACCAAAGTGTAGTCAGATGCTGCTGCTGAAAGCCAAACTCTGACAGGATCTGACGAAGCCACAAGGCTTCCTTACTAGCTTCTACGGCATCACGATACTCTGCTTCTTCTGAAGAAATATAAATGGCACCTTGTTTCTTGCAAGCCCATGTAATAGGTCCTGAACCAAGAGTGAACACATAACCTGCAGTATACTTCCGATCATCAGGGTCACCAGCCCAATCGGAATCAGTGAAACCAACCAATAGAGGAGATGCTTCGGCACTGTAATGAATCCCAAACTGAACTATACCTCGAACATAACGAAGTATTCTTTTAGCTGCTTTCCAATGACTTTCACGTGGGTTTTGCATAAACCGAGCAACAAGGCCAACATCAAAGGAAAGGTCAGGACGAGTATGGATTAGATACAAAGGTTTTCCTACAAGTTGACGGTATAAGGTAGCATCAACTTCAGGGGAAGTACAAGTGACTGAAAGTTTGACTACAGACTGAAAGGGAGAAGGGGTTGGCTTACAGTCTTCCATGTGAAAATGGCATAGAATATCACAAGCATACTTGGACTGGGAAAGGGAAATACCTTCCTTGGATTGCAAGACTTGAAGACCAAGAAAATAATGTAAGTGTCCTAAGTCTGTCATTTCAAACTGCCTTTTCAGGCTAGTCTTCACATGGTTTATAAGGTTGGGATCACTACCAGTCAGGATAAGATCATCAACATAAAGAACAAGAATGATAAGAGACTTGCCCACTTTCTTGGTGTAGACAGTATTGTCAGAATGACACCTAGAAAAGCCATTTTCTAAAAGAAAGTTATCCATTTTGGCATACCAATCTCAAGGAGCTTGCTTGAGACCATAAAGGGATTTCTTAAGTCGACATACAAGGCTGGAGTCTATTTGTATAAAGCCAACAGGTTGTTCCATATAGATTTCTTCATGCAAGTCCCCATGCAAGAAGGCAGATTTAGCATCCATCTGATGGACTTCCCATTTGAAAGAGGCAGCAAGGGAAAGAACAAGGTGGATAGAGTTCATTTTGGAAACAGGGGAGAAGGTTTCAGTGTAGTCAATGCCTTCAACTTGTGAAAAACCCTTAGCAATAAGACGAGCTTTATGTTTATCAACTTTCCCATCTGGTCCATACTTGGTTCTATAAACCCATTTGCATCTAACAAGTTTTCGTCTGTTTGGTAGAGGAACAAGATCCCATGTATCATTTGCCAATAATGAATGATATTCTTCATTCATAGATGCTTCCCAATCTGGATGGGCTGAGGGTTCTGCAAAGGTGTCAGGATCATAATTCACTGAAGCTTGAGCCAGTAAAGAAGAGGCTCTCTCGAACTGAGAACGTGTACGTCGCTGATCTGTAGGATCACCGGCAAGATCACCTGCTGCATCCCGAGTAGCACAGACCCATTTTGGAAGCTGAGGAGCTGAAGGAGGATCCTAAGAAGGTGGGGGAGGATTTTCATCCTCGCTTTCATCATCTGAAGAAGAAATATTTTCAAAAGTAGAAGAGATAGGGAGAGGTGGCACATTTGCCGAACTAGGCTCGTAGGCCGATATATTTTCAGCAAACTTTACGTCTCTTCTAATGATAACATTTTTGGACTTAAGTGGAATAATTTTATATCCTTTGACATCTTCAGAATATCCAACAAAGATACATTTTTCACTCTTAGGTTCTAAAGCTTTATGTTTCTCATCTGGAATATGGGCCCATGCTTCACTTCCAAAAACACGAAAGTGACTTACATTTGGTTTAATTGAGCTCCATGCTTCTTTTGGAGTGATATTCTTTAAAACCTTAGTAGGAGTGCAATTTATTATGTAATTTGCACAGTTAATTGCTTCTGCCCAATAATTAAGACTAAGTCCTTTAGATTGAAGCATACAATTAGCCATTTCCTTTAAGGTGCGATTCTTCCTTTCAACTACAGAATTTTGTTGTGGAGTATATGGAACAGTATGTTGCATTTGAATTCCATGCTCAGTGCAAAAGTTGATGAAGTTGTTTTTAACATATTCTCCGCCATTATCAGATCTTAGCTTAAGAATTTGATGTCCAAATTGTTTTTCAACAAAGGCCTTAAAGGCCAAGAACATGTTAAATACTTCACTCTTGAGTTTTAAGAAGTATACCCAAGTACGTCTGGAGAAATCATCAATGAAAGTTAAGAAATACTTGTAGCCAGAGAATGAAACAACTGGAAGTGGACCACATAGATCACTATGCACAAGTTGTAAAGGGGCTGAGGCGTGCCAAGAGGCACGTTTTTCAAAACTGTCCCAATGATGTTTTCCGAATACACATCCGGAACAAACACCATCTCTGCAAGATACCATTGGAAGACCTGTCACCATATTTTCTTTACATAGATTCTGAAGAGAGCGATAGCTTAAGTGACCAAATCGCTCATGCCAAAGTTTGCTCACTTCATCATTATGAGCAACAAATACTGAGGGAAGATTTGATGACCCAAAGTTGTGAAACTTATACAACCTTGTAGAATCATCAGAAATGCCAGTAGCTAAAATCTGTCTAGGATCTCTTAGGTCCTTTATTACAACATCGTGAGGTGAAAATTCAACGATTTTACGTTCACCTGAATGAGTTATCTGATATACAGATAGAAGGTTGCAGGATAAGGTTGGAACACATAATACATCATTAAACTGACCATTGTCTAGATGAACAGTTCCAGTCCCTACAACACTAAGAGATCTATCATCACCAACATATATATTTTTGGTGTTACAATCATTTAAAGAAGAAAACATGGCTTTGTTTTTGGCCATGTGATAAGAAGCTCCAAAATCAATGAGCCACTCATGAGAATGAGAAGAAGAAGATACATTTAGTGCATAGCCAGACCGAGATGCTTGACAACCACATGCAGAAAGTGCCATTCCTGAAGATGAAGTTGAGGTTGAAGAGTGCTCCAAATGGATGTTATGCTTCTTCATTGCTGCTTCCAAGGCTTCCATCTTCTTAAAGCATTTGGATTCCAAGTGGCCATCTCGATTGCAAAAGTTGCAATGTCTATCAGTCTTCTTCCATTTGTTTTTATTTTTCTTATCATTTTGAAATTATTTTTCATTTTGAGGCTGAAATTGCTTAGGACCCTTGTTTGGTTTAGGACCATTCCTTTTAGGATACAACTTCATAGGATTCTTTGGATTTGGTTGCTGCTGGGCGGCTAACGCTTTCTTAGAATAGTTTCCAAGATTAAGAATACCAAGGTGTAAGAGTTTTTCTTGTTCTCTTATTAAAGAATCACAAAAAGAATCAAAGGAAGGGGACTTGTAGTCTTGTCCTTGAGAAATGAAGGCTTCTCTTGTAGAATGGAAGGTGGAAACAAACACAGAGTAGGTTGGTCCCAACTTAGTAAGAATGGAATAGATAAGGTTACTATCTTCTTTCTTAACCTTAACACCTTCCAAGAGAAGTCTAAGGGTCTTGAACTTGGACAAAAAATATTCAATGCAAGAAAAATTCTTGGGGTCCAATGTAAGCAACTCATTTTCAAGTTGATGGGCTCTAAGTTCATTTTTAATTCCAAAGACTTTAGTAATCTGTTTCATTTCTTCATCAGGAGCATCAAGTTCTGCAATATGGAATCTAAGATCTAGAGAAATAGACATCCCTATCAACCCACATGCTTGGTCTTGCCTATTTTTCCATTTAGGTGCCTTATCTTCATCTTTCGGTTTGGTTCCCTGGCTTGTGGCTATTCTGTAGAGACCTTTACTTCTAAGTAAATCCACAATGTAGGACCACCATTGGAAGTAGTTGGTGCTGTCAAGGATAACTTGGCATGGACTTTCCATTTTAACAGAAAATGAAGCTATAGATGCTGAAACTAAGTGTTCCAATGGAAAGATCTCGAAAAATTAGGCTGTTTCAAAAAAACAGTTCTGAAAACGGCTTCCGGATGAAGAAGTTATGGCTTTTTGAAGAAAATTTGATGAAGTCGCCGACGAAGTGCGGGAATGTGCGAAAATGAAAAATCTGCCCCCACAAAAAGGAGACTTGAACTCAAGACCTCTACTCTCATAAATTAGCTTTGGACCAAGTGAGCTATACAAAAAGTTTGAGAGAGAGAGAGAGAGAGAGGGGTTGAAGCTTTGGGTTGCATGCTTGCTTTGAGAAAGCTCTTTTTCCCTACAAAACAAAAAACACAAAACCAAACATGAACATACAAAAAAAAAGAACCTTGCGGCTCGAAGTTAGCTTTAGCCAGAAACTAAATATTTTAAAAAATGAACCTTGCGGCTCGAAGTTAGCTTTAGCCGGAAACTAAATATTTTCCTCAATGTTTCTGGTTTTCCGAGATCACACTAAGGCGCAGCGGAAAAGAGCAACACATGAGAAAAATCCTTCCTTTCTGTTTCTGATTTGCCCAGATCGCACAGAGTTGCAGGAAAAAGAGCATACACAGAAGTGAAAGGTATAGATCCAGGCTAAATAAACCAAAACCGAAATAAACAGAGAGAAAATAACTGTAAACTGCAAATAAACACTGTATACCTCCAGATCTTAAAAATGACGTAGCTAGGGCTACTGGAAACCTTTTCGCGTGAAACGAAAGGGGTTCCTCACTTGAACAGATGCTCCCACACAACAGAGTAGTCCTCTCAGCCCGAAAGCAGTCAGAAACAATAGATCTAGGAAACGATAGTCACATGCAATTCTACCGGCTTCAGATTTGGATCACCAACGGACGCGACCCTCAAATAGCTCTGATACCATGTAAGAATTTACAGGGTAAGTTCCTCAGACAGAAAACCAAAGGACACCACTCAAAAATGGATCACAGATCAATACACCAGTACTTTTGACGTGGTTAAAACCCTCAAAGAGGGAAACAGTCCACGGCCTGAGCCAACGCGACCACTTCAGGCAATTTATTAATAAAAGAATGAAAATTTACATAAGCTTCTCTCATGGACGGTTAACCTACAAATGACCCTCCATGCTCTTTAAATAGAGATCATGGACCAATCGGGTGTTAAGCCACACATCAAGTGTCGATAATACCAAGGAGAGAATGAACCGTCAGATCACTACATATCGTGACTGTTGGATTGTAAGTTACAAAATGTACATAGTAAAGAAACACACTTTACCTAACTCTATACTAGACCAAGTTATACTTAACTATTTCCTATGTGTCAGAATATCCTAGCAATGATCTGTGTGAATACTTGGCATGGTGGACTAAAGCATGGGACAAAGAGCCACAATAGGAATGGGTGCATATCTTTTATCACACCTTAGATACTATTCCAATGAATTGGTACTTGGAAATAGAGCTACACCGTGTGAGAGCCAAATGTGATATCTTGAGAGAAATATTCTTGTTAACTTTTAGCTTTGCGGATGGGTTTGAGTGCATTGATGAAGCACTGTAGGAAATTAAGGTCGTTACCTTTAGAATGCCGAAAGAGCTAGTAAAATGGCTTTAACCGGATTGGAGTACCTAGTGGTGCCATGTACTGGAGTGCTACAATGTGACTGCAGAAGAAGAATAAGAAGATCCATGAAAATCAACATTACGGAGACCAAAGGACAGCGTGAGGTTGAAGGTCCTAAAGCAACGAACCCTGATATATTAGAACCTTCCAGTCAAGTAAACATTGGGTCCGATGCATAGCCTATGTTGGCAAAGATAGGAGATTATTGGGATGAAGATACAATTGATAAAGTTGTGGAGCTGCTACGTGAATACCAGAACTTGTTTCCTACCAAGTTCTCAGAACTGAAAGGAATAGTAGGGGATATAGGAGTAACGAAGATCACCTTAAAGATTGATGTGAAGCCCATGAAACATATACCTTACTTTATAAATCCATAGTATAAGGAAAACGTGCGCACAGAGCTAGACAAAATACTAGAAGATGGAATTATTGAGCCAATAGAAGAATTTGATTGGGTGATCCCTATGGTTATTCAAGAGAAGAAGCGGCAAGGTGAAATCAGGGTATGTGTAGATCTGTGAAATCTTAATGATGCATGTGATCATTACCATTTCCAACCTCGTTTATAGATGAATGTTTGGAGAATGGGGGAGGACAAGAAGCTTATTCGTTCATTGATGGGTTCTCAAGGTACCATTAGATTAATATTGCGTCAGAGGATCACAGCAAGTCGACCTTCATGATGGAGTGGGGATGCTTCCAATACATAGTGAGGCCATTTAGACTAACTAATGCACCCACGATATTTTCAAGGGTTGTAATTGCATCTTTCAAAGAATTCATCCATAAATTGTTAGAAGTGTATTTTGATCATTGGACTATCTTTGGATTGGTAAAGCACCACATTGCAAGTCTGCACCTTATGTTGGATACTTGTCGCAGATACCAAATTTCTCTCAACTTGAAGAGATGTATCATTTGCGTGCCTTATGGGATATTGCTAGGCCATGTGGTATGTAAGTAAGGACTAATGGTAGAGTACCCTGCAAAGATAGCAGTAATTCTTGATTTGGAAGCTCCAAAGAATATAAAGAAGTTGCGCACAATGTTGGGCCACATTGGATACTATAGAGAGTTTATCAAGGCTTATGCATAGATAACTAAACCGATGGAGAAATTACTAAAGAAGGACGCAACTTTCGGCTGGGACGAAGAGTGTTAGTGCAGTATAGATGTGCTTATAAAATTCTTAGTGTTTAGGGTTCAGGGTTTATAAAACTCTAGTAAATGCTTTAAATAAACACTTCAAAAAGAGTTACAAAACACTTGTGAAACTGTTATCAAATGCTTAGGGTTTAGTGTTTAAAATGCTTATGGTTTAGGGTTTATCATGCACCCATTTTGGTGTTTCCATACTAGAAGAAGAATTTTGTGTACATGTGGATGCTTCATGTATTGCATTGGGTGTGGTATTGACCAAACCAGGCGAGGTAAGATAGATCATCCTATAGCCTTCACAAGAAGGAAACTGTCAAAGGATGAGAAGAATTATTCAACTACAGAGCACGAAGGATTGGTGATGGTCTACGCCCTATAGAAATTCCGAAATTGCCTGTTAGGTGTGCATTTCAAAATGTATACTGATCACTCTGCTCTCAAGTACCTAGTCGACAAGCCTGTGTTGGGGGGGAAGATATATAGGTGGTTATTGTTGTTTCAGGAATATGACTTTGAGGTGATTGTGAAGCCTGTGTGGTTGAATGTGGGACCAAATCGTTTATCGAGAGTTGAGACAGGTGAAGAACCTATTGATTTGGAGGAAGGGTTGCCAGATGTGCAGCTCTTCATTGTACATGTTGCAGATGATAATTTTTCTGATATGATCCAGGTTTTTACTACTGAAACATCCCCAGAAGGATACTCTAAACAACAGAAAAAGAAGTTGTTGGTGCATGCAGCTCACTTTTCTGTGATTGCAGGACACTTATATAGGATGGGCACTGACAAAATTCGGTGTTAATATTTTCTAGAGTTTGAATTCTCTAGCATCCTCACCAAATAACATGGAGGAGTGGCAAGAGGACACAATGCAGGTAGAGCAACTGTGCAGAAGATTATGTGCATAGGATTATGGTGGCCCATGGTGCATAAGGATTCTAAGGCATATTGTAGGGCATGCGATACATGTCAGAGGATGGGAAAACCATTGTGAAGGGACGAATTGCCCTTGAGTCCTCAGATTTCATTACAGGTATTTGACAAATGGGCGATTTCCTTTGTGGGTCCCATAGAGCCACCAGGGAAAAACATGGGCGTGCCATACATTATTACTGCGACAAAGTATTTGACAAGATGGGCAACAACAGAACCGGTGAAGGATTGTAGCACTGATACAACTAAGAATTTATTATTTGAATATGTCTTGACAAGGTTTGGGTGTCCTAAGATACTAATGAGTGATAGGGGTACGCGCTTTCTAAATGAAACTATTACCGCGATGCTCAAAGAATTTCAGATTTATCATCAAAAAAGTACACCCTATTATCCTTAGGAAAATGGTACGGTTGAAGCATTCAATAAAATTATGGAACATGCATTGACTAAGGTCTACAACGTGAAAAGGAACGATTGGGATGTGTGCATACTAGTGATCCTATGGGAATATAGGATGACATGTAAGAAATTGATAGGACAAACCTCGTTCAGGCTAGTCTATGGGATAGACGTTGCAATTTCCATGGATTATATTGTGCCGAGTTTGCGAATTGTAGCATTGATTGATATGGCAGATCGTGAGACTATGGAGGAATGCCTCACACAGTTACTCGAGTTAGAAGAACACAAGTTTTTAATAGGATTTCAAAAACATGTCCAAAAGGAGTGGGAAAAGGTATGGAATGATCGACATATTAAGTTGTGCACCTTCAAGGTGAATGACTTGGTCTTACTTTATGATAGCAAGTTTAGGAAGTTTCCTGGGAAATTTACAGTGAACTTGTTGGGACCCTATGTAGCCAAGGAAATCACAGATGGTGGCATAGTTTAGCTCACAAAGCTGAATGGGGAATTATTTCCGAGAAGAGTTAATGGAAGTTGACTGAAGTTATATCAAGGGGATCATGCCCCTGCGTAATGACTACATTATGGGAGGACAATCTCAGTACTACAGGCAGTTGCAAGGAAGTAAATGACTATAAACTACACTGCCCGAAGACTAGGAAAACAAAGTAAGGGGCATGTGCGAGGGAAGTAGATTTCACCATAGAATTAATATCGAGAGCACCACCAGTATTAAAGGCCGCTTAGGGATGAGTGTACCAGAATTAATGGAGCTAAAAATATAGTTCCAATGATTGTTAAACAATGGTGACATTAGACCTCATGTTTCACCATGGGGTGTAACACTCCTTTTTGTTAAGAAAAAGGATGGGACACTTAGACTGTGTATTAATTACCAACAACTAAAAAATTCAACGATTAAAAATAAATTTCCACTACCTCAAATAGATGATTTATTTAATGAAGTTAAGGGAGAAACTCTGTTTTCTAAGATCGATCTCAGATATGGTTATCACTAGTTGAGAATTAAAAAAAATATATACCAAAAGCCACCTTTCGAAGCAGGTATGGACATTATGAATTGACAATATTTCCCTTTGAGCTTACAAACACACTTGCTACTTTCATGTGCTTGATGAACACTTTATTTAGCTAATTTTTGGATAAATTTGTACTAATATTCATAGATGACATCCTAATATGCTCTAAGGCTTTGGAAGAGCATAAACAACATTTGGAGACAGTGTTACAAAGCTTGCATACATCAATTATGTGAAAAATTCATTAAATGCCATTTTTTCCAAGACAAGATACAATATCTTGGTCATGTGATCTCGAAAGAATGGATTGTAGTGGATCCTGCAAAGGTGAAGGCCATTATTGATTGGTTGGTACCAAAAGATGTGGTTGATATAAAATCATTCATGGGAATTAATGGCTACTACAGTAGTTTTATAGAAATATTTTCTACGATATTATATCCTATAACCTCCCTACAGAATAAAAGAGTAAATTTTTTATAGACGCAATAGTGTCAAGAAAGCTTTGAGAAGTTGAAATATTTTCTTATTGTTTCTCTAGTGCTAAAAATAAAAGATCCCAAAAAGATTTGAAAGTATGTATTAATGAGTGGTTGGAAGTGTAGGAATTTACAGGGTAAGTTCCTCAAAAAGAACACCAAAAGGACACCGCTCACAACCAGATCACAGATCAATACACTAGTATTTTTGACGTGGTTAAAACCCTCAAAGAGGGAAACAGTCCATAGCCTGCGCCAACGTGGCTACTACAGGAAATTTATTAATCAAAGAATGAAAATTTACATAAGCTTCTCTCATGCACGGATTACCCGAACAATGACCCTCCATGCGCTTTAAATAGAACTCATGGACCAATCGGGTGTCAAGCCACAGATCAAGTGTCGGTAATACCGAGGAGAGAGTGAACCGTCGGATCACTACATATCGTGACCGTCGGATTGTAAGTTACAAAATGTACAACGGTAAAGAAACACACTTTACCTAACTCTATACCTAACTCTACACTAGACCAAGTTGAACTTAACTATATCCTATGTGTCGGAATATCCTAACATCCCCCCTTAAGAACAACTTGGGATAGGATTAAAGGATTTACAAATATGACACAATAGGAGAAGGAAGGAGGCACTAGAGCCTATCCCCCCTTAGTGACAACTTCCTGAACTCCAAGCATATATCGAAGTTTAGTGAACTTCGCCTCTGTGAGAGCCTTTGTGAAGATGTCTGCAACCTGATCATCTGTTGAACAATATTGCACTTCAAGAACATGGTCATGAATGAGCTTTCTGATGAAGTGCATGTGTAGTTCAATGTGTTTGCTGCGCTGATGCTGGACTGGATCTTTGCATAGCTGAATGACACTTTGATTATCACACCAAAGTGTGGTTGGATGCTGCTGCTCAAAGCCAAACTCTGATAGGATCTAACGAAGTCACAAGGCTTCCTTACTAGCTTCCACGGCACCACGATACTCTGCTTCTGCTGAAGAAAGAGAAATGGCAGCCTGTTTCTTACAAGCCCATGTAATAGGTCCTGAACCAAGAGTGAAGACATAACCGGCAATAGACTTCCGATCATCAGGGTCACCAGCCCAATCAGAATCAGTGAAACCAACTAATAGAGGAGCTGCTTTGGCACTGTAATGAATCCCAAACTGTACTGTACCTCAAACATAACGAAGTATTCTTTTAGCTGCTTTCCAATGACTTTCACGGGGGTTTTGCATAAAACGAGCAACAAGGCCAACAACAAAGGAAAGGTCAGGACGAGTATGGGTTAAATACAAGAGTTTTCCTACAAGTTGACGGTATAAGGTAGCATCAACTTCAGGAGAAGTACAAGAGACTGAAAGTTTGACTCCAGACTGAAAGGGAGAAGGGGCTGGCTTACAGTCTTCCATGTGAAAATGACGAAGAATATCACAAGCATACTTGGACTGGGAAAAGAAAATACCCTCCTTGGATTGCAAGACTTGAAGACCGAGAAAATAGTGTAAGTGTCCTAAGTCTGTCATTTCAAATTTCTTTTTAAGGCTAGACTTCACATGGTTTATAAGGTTGGGATCACTACCAGTAAGAATAAGATCATCAACATAAAGAACAAGGATGATAAGAGAGTTGCCCACTTTCTTGGTGTAGACAGTATTGTCAGAATAACACCTAGAAAAGCCAGATTCTAAAAGAAAGCTATCCATTTTGGCATACCAAGCCCGAGGAGCTTGCTTGAGACCATAAAGGGATTTCTTAAGTCAACAAACAAGGCTGGAGTCTGTTTGTATGAAGCCAATGGTTTGTTCCATATAGATTTCTTCCTGCAAGTCCCCATGCAAGAAGGCAGATTTAACATCCATCTGATGGACTTCCCATTTTAAAGAGGCAGCAAGGGAAAGAACAAGGCGGATAGAGTTCATTTTGGCAACAGGGGAGAAGGTTTCAGTGTATTCAATGCCTTCAACCTGTGAAAAGCCCTTAGCAACAAGACGAGCTTTATGTTTATCAACTTTCCCATCTGGTCCATACTTGGTTCTGTAAACCCATTTACATCTAACAAGTTTGCGTCCCTTTGGTAGAGGAACAAGATCCCATGTATCATTTGCCAACAATGAATGATATTCTTCATTCATAGCTGCTTCCCAATGTGGATGGCCTGAAGCTTCTGCAAAAGTGTCAGGATCATGATTTACTGGAGCTTGAGCCAGTAAAGAAGAGGCTCTTTCAAACTGAGAACGTGTACGTCGCTGATCTGTAGGATCACCGGCAAGATCACCTGCTGCATCCCGAGTAGCACGGACCCATCTTGGAAGTTGAGGATCCTGAGAAGGTGTGGGAGGATTATCATCCTCACTTTCATCATCTGAAGAAGAAATGTTTTCAAAAGTAGAAGAGATAGGAAGAGGTGGCACATCCGCCGGACTAGGCTCGCAGGCCGATTTATTTTCATCAAATTTTACATCTCTTCTAATGATAACATTTTTGGACTTAAATGGAATAAGTCTATAACCTTTTACATCTTCAGAATATCCAACAAAAGTACATTTCTCACTCTTAGGTTCTAAAGCTTTATGCTTTTCATCTGGAATATGGGCCCATGCTTCACTTCCAAAAACACGAAAGTGACTTACATCTGGTTTAATGGAACTCCAAGCTTCTTCTGGAGTGATATTCTCTAGAACCTTAGTAGGAGTGCGATTGATTATATACTTTGCACAATTAATTGCTTCGGCCCAAAAACTAAGACTGAGTCCTTTAGATTGCAGCATACAATTAGCCATTTCCTTTAAGGTGCGATTTTTTCTTTCAGCTACACCATTTTGTTGTGGAGTGTATGGAACAGTATGTTGCATTTGAATTCCATTTTCGGTGCAAAAGTTGATGAATGTGTTTTTAACATATTCTCCACCATTATCAGTTCTTAGCTTAAGAATTTGATGTCCAGATTGTTTTTCAACAAAGGCTTTGAAGGCCAAAAAAGTGTTAAATACTTCGCTCTTGAGTTTTAAGAAGTATACCCAAGTGCGTCTGGAGAAATCATCAATGAAAGTTAAGAAATACTTGTAGCCAGAGAATGAAGCAACAATAAGTGGACCACATAAATCACTGTGCACAAGATGTAAAGGGGCTGAGGCGTGCCAAGAGGCACGTTTGTCAAAACTGTCCCGATGATGTTTTCCGAGTACACATCCGGAACAAACACCATCTCTGCAAGATACTATAGGAAGACCTGTCACCATATTTTCTTTACATAGATGCTGAAGGGAGCGATAGTTTAAGTGACCAAATCGCTCATGCCAAAGTTTGCTCACTTCATCATTATGAGCAACAAATACTGAGGGAAGATTTGATGACCCAAAGTTGTGAAACTTATACAACCTTGTGGAATCATCAGCAATACCAGTAGCTAGAATCTATTTAGGATCTCTTAGATCCTTGATTACAACATCATGGGGTGAAAATTCAACAATTTTACCTTCACCTGAATGAGTTATCTGATATACAGATAGAAGGTTGCAGGATAAGGTTGGAACACATAATACATCATTAAACTGACCATTGTCTAGATGAACAGTTCCAGTCCCGACAACATTAAGAGATCTATCATCACCAACATATATATTTTTGGTGTTACAATCATTTAAAGAAGAAAACATGGCTTGGTTTTTGGCCATGTGATAAGAGGCTCCAGAATCAATGAGCCACTCATGAGAAGGAGAGGAAGAAGATACATTTAATGCATAACCAGACTGAGATGATTGACAACGACATGCAGAAAGTGCCATTCCGGAAGTTGAAGTTGAAGTATGCTCCACAAGGATGTTATGTTTCTTCATTGCAGCTTCCAAGGCTTCCATCTTCTTAAAGAATTTAGATTCTAAGTGGCCATCTCGATTACAAAAGTTACAATGTCTATCAGTCTTCTTCCATTTGTTTTTATTGGTCTTATCATTTTGTTGAAATGATCTTTCATTTTGAGGCTGAGTTGGTTTAGGACCATTCTTTTGAGGATATGACTTCTTAGGATTCTTTGAATTTGGTTGCTGCTGGGCGGCTAACGCTTTCGTGGAAGAGTTTCCAAGATTAAGAAGACCAAGGTGTAAGAGTTTTTCTTGTTCTCTTATTAAAGAATCACAAAAAGACTCAAAGGAAGGGGCCTTGTAGTCTTTTCCTTGACAAATGAAAGCTTCCCTTGTAGAATGGAAGGTGGAAACAAATACAGAGTAGGCTGGTCCCAACTTAGTAAGGATGGAATAAATAAGGTTACTATCTTCTTTCTTAACCTTAACACCTTCCAAAAGATATCTAAGGGTCTTGAATTTGGAAAAGAAATCTTCAATGCAAGAAAAATTATTAGGATCCAATGTAAGCAACTCATTTTCAAGTTGATGGGCTCTAATTTCATTTTTAATCCCAAAAACTTTAGTGAGTTTTTCCAATGCTTCATGAGGAGTCTCAAGTTCTGCAATATGGAATCTAAGATCAGGAGAAATAGACATCCCTATCAAACCACGTGCTTGATCTTGTCTATTTTCCCATTTTGCAGCCTTGTCTTCATCTTTTGGTTTCTTCTCTTGGTCTGTGGCTATTCAGTAGAGACCTTTACTTATAAGTAAATCTTTCATGTAGGCTATCCATTGGAAGTAGTTAGTGCTGTCAAGAATGACTTGGCATGGACTTTCCATTTTTAAAAAATATTGAAGCTGAAGATGCTGAAAGTAAGTGTTCCAATGGATAGATCTCGAAAAATTAGGCTGTTTTAAAAAAAACGGCTCTGAAAAAGGCTTCCGGATGAAGAAGTTAAGGCTTTTTAAAAAAAAATTGTTGAAGTTGCCGGCAAAGTGTGCGAATGTGCGGGAATGAAAAAATCCGCCCCCACAAAATGGAGACTTGAACCCAAGACCTCTACTCTCTTAAAATAGCTTTGAACCAATAAAAAAAATTTGAGAGAGAGAGAGAGAGAGAGAGAGAGAGCGGGGGGGGGGGGTGGCCTTGGTTTGCGTGCTTGCCTTCAGAAAGCTCTTTTTCCCTACAAAACACAAAACACAAAACCCAACACGAATATGCAAAGAAAAACGAACCTTGCGGCTCGAAGTTAGCTTTAGCCAAAAAACTAGATATTTTAAAAAAAAAAAAAATCTCAAAGTTAGCTTTAGTCGAAAAACTAAATATTTTTCTCAATGTTTCTGATTTTCCGAGATCACACGAAGGTGCAGGGAAAAGAGCATACGCATGAGAAAAATCCTTCCTTTCTGTTTCTGATTTGCCCAGATCGCACAGAGTCGCAGGGAAAAGAGCATACGCAGAGATGAAAGGTATAGATCCGGTTAAAAAAAAGGGCTAAATAAACCGAAACCGAAATAAGCAGAGAGAAAATAACAGTAAACTGCAAAAACACTGTATACCTCCCGATCTAAAAAATGACGCAGCTAGGGCTACCGGAAACCTTTTCGCATGAAACGAAAGGGGTTCCTCACTGGAACAGATGCTCCGAACGCAATAGAGTAGTCCTCTCGGCCCGAAAGCAGTCAGAAACAACAGATCTAGGAAACGACAGCCGCATGCAGTTCTACCGGCTTCAGATTTGGATCACCAACGGACGCGGCCCTCAAATAGCTCTGATACCATGTAGGAATTTACAGGGTAAGTTCCTCAGAAAGAACACCAAAAGGACACTGCTCACAACTAGATCACAGATCAATACACCAGTATTCTTGACGTGGTTAAAACCCTCAAAGAGGGAAACAGTCCACGGCCTGCGCCAACGTGGCTACTACAGGAAATTTATTAATCAAAGAATGAAAATTTACATAAGCTTCTCTCATGCACGGATTACCCGAACAATGACCCTCCATGCACTTTAAATAGAACTCATGGACCAATCAGGTGTCAAGCCACGGATCAAGTGTCGGTAATACCGAGGAGAGAGTGAACCGTCGGATCACTACATATCATGACCGTCGGATTGTAAGTTACAAAATGTACAACGGTAAAGAAACACACTTTACCTAACTCTATACCTAACTCTACACTAGACCAAGTTGAACTTAACTATATCCTATGTGTCGGAATATCCTAACAGGAAGGTATTGTGGGTGTATTTATTTGAGAAGCACATGTTGTGACCTATGAATCCTGAAAATTGAAATAACATGAGAAATATTACACAGTTTATGATATGGAACTAACAGATGTAATTCATGCACTTAAAATGTGGAGACACTATCTAATTGGAAAAAAGTCACATTGGTCATTGGTCATATAAGTCTAAAATATTCATTTAGAAAACCATATATGAATGCTAGGAAGACCCGATAGATGGCCTTTCTGAGTGAATATGATTCTGATATCGAACACAAACAAGGAAAATAAAATAAGATGGATTATGCTCAAAGTCAAAGTTTGAGGCATGTGTATGAAAGAATAGTATGTCAACATAAAATTGATCATGTGGAATAGATTAAAGAGGAAACAATAACAGGCCAAAATTACAATCATATTTATGAAGGCTTGAAAAAAATAGCCTATCAAAATGAAAGGAATAATTATGCAGTTAGTAGAAGTGGACTGTTGACTTATGAAAACATATTATATATTCTAGAAAAAGATAAAATTAAAAGGAGAATATTAGATGAGCACCATAAGATACCATTTTTAGGTTACCCCGGATATAGTAAAATGATTAGGGCCCTTAAAATAGAATTTTTCTTGCCGGGAATGAAAAACTAAGTTGTTGAATGCCTGGAAGGTTGCCAAGAGTGTCAACAACTGAAAGTAGAGCACCAACACCTAGCCCAATTTTGAAAGCTATACTTGAGTGGAAATGGGAATTGAATTCCTTAGATTTCATTATGGGGTTACCTTGAGCTCGGAAGCAACATGACTCCATTATGGTAGTGATAGATAAAGTATCAAAGGATGCTCATTTCATTCTTGTGCAAACTACTTATATAGATGCATGCATGGTTGAAATATTCATGAAAGAGATGTCTAGACTTCATGGTATGCTAAAGATAATTATATCAGATAGAGATCCGAAGTTCAGTTCAAAGTTTTGGAGGTCACTATTTTTTGAAATGGGTACACAACTAGATTTTATCATTGAATACCACCCACAAACTGATGGAAAAACTAAAATATTTAATCATATTTTAGAAGACATGTTACTCATGTATGTGATGAACCAGCCTACAAAATGGGGAGAATGCATTCACCTAGTAGCGTTTGCCTATAAGGATATTTACCAAGCGTCACTCAAGATGATCCCCTTTAATGGTTTTTGTGGTAGGAAGTGTCATGTTCCTCTGAGCTAGAGTTGACCCAAGAATAGGCTGATGTTAGGTCTAGACTTATTATAGGAAATAGAACAAATGGTAAGAAAAAATAGGAAAATTTTGAAAGGAAAATTAAAGATTTGATTTGGGGTAGTTAGTATAGACTTAGAGATAATATATTTAAAACATGCAGTTCATATGTATGAAAAACATATTTTTGTTCTGTACTAACCTGTTACAAGATACCAGATGGTACAAGTGGAAATATTATTATTGTTGTAATATTCATAGTAAAAAAGGAAGATAATCCCCTATCCTAATACCTATAAGAAAAGAAAATCTATGGACAATGTGCAAGGAGATATTAGATACAAAAAAGGAATAAAACCATAAAGAGAAAAGTTAAGGGTTATGAGTAACACTCTGGTTGTTTAGTTATATTTTATTTCTTTCTTGGAGGTGTCATGGAAGTGGATAAAATATTTGTAGAAATAATATTACTTGTGGATAATATATTTATAAATGTTAAGTTCTGCAAGGGTTGTCGAGAACTAGGTGAAAATCAAGTTAGAAACTCCTATGGGGCATTAACCAAGGATAACCCTATCCAAGGACTAGAGAATATCAACCTTCAAATACTCAGAAAAATAAGGCTCAGGAAAAAATTTAGTAGATCCAATGAGAGGCCTAGTGATGACTCTAGTCCATTAAATATTTATTTAAGTAATATATACACACAATTATATATATCTATATATATATATATATATATATATATATATATATCTATATATATATATATATATATATATATATTATATATATATATATATATATATATATATATATATATATATATATATATATATATATATATATATATATATATATATATATATATATATATATATATATATATATATATATATATATATATATCCATTGCACCCTACAGAAGGGCTTTCCAGTATGCATCGCACCCTCTGCACTGGGCAGTTTGTATGGTCCAGCTTTGACCAGTTCTAAGCAGTTTTCTGTGGAGAACTTCTGGAAGATGATGTAATCAGCTAACCTTGTTCCTTTAGGGTGTGAAGCAACACTTTTAGGGACTTAGGAGCCCTTGGTTTATGGACATGTATGATTGGGGTTGCAGTGCCCAAAAATGTCTATAACAGTTGCCCCCCTAAAGCATGAGGTCGTTAATCTTTTGATGTTGGGTGAAATGCTTTATCATGAGGATCCGAAGTTTTTTCCAGCCGGAAGGCGACCTATAATAAGATGCAATACAATACAATATATATATTACGTATCTATGCCATTGGACCTTGTAAGTAAACCCTTTATAATATGTAGCGGCGAGCATGTGTTGGGAAGGGGTCCCTGGGGTCAATTGAGTCAATTTTGAGTAAATTTTCTAGTTTCTTTTTGTAACGAATGTAAAGTCTCCCAGAAATGTGGAAGCAGAGCGCGAAGCTATTAGTTCAAATGGGATTTAGTCTCTTAGTTGGGTAGGGTGATAGAGTTGTTTTGAGACACTCCCATGGTCCACAGACCACGGTATTGCAAAGCAAATACTATATAAAGTTGAGTCATAACGAGTCTTAGAAGTTAAATTTTGGAAAAGAATCATTGTAAGGGCAAGGTGCTAAGGTAGGAAATGTCTGTTTCCTATACTTAGGCGAAAGGGGAAGGCTCCTGCAGCTAAGTGTGCACAGACCTTGGTAAGTCTGCACGCTGATTGCACAGGGAGAAGAAGTTTTTAATGAACATTTATACTTAATAAAGACTATTTTGGGCCAAATTTGATGCATTTGTGTCTCATCATCTACTTCTGCAAGTTTATGTATCTTCACTCTGTGATATGTTTTATATGAATTAATGCTTATTTATTGTGCGAAAATGGTAGATCTATAATATTTATGCATGATAAGTACAATTAACTACCTTTGCGAAGGTTTGAAAGTCGTTTAGATATATTTACAGTAGTTATCTGTTCGAAAGCATTAGAGATGTAGGGAGCTAGATCTAAGCCATAGGAACTTTAGGAACACATTAGACATGGCTATGGATGGAGAAACCTGGTTCTAGCAACCCACAATATTGCTTCAGGTGAGACTGCAGCTTGCACTATGCGGGTTGTTGTGAAAAGGGCCAACAATTAGGGTTTTGTTGGTTGGTGCAGTTAACGTTGAACCTAGGTCAAACCCCATCAAGCCAAAAAATGGTTATGTTATTAGGACCGGGATATATTTGAGGAATGTTTGATGTCAAATAAGTGGTTCCCTACTAAGAAAGAAATTGAAAATTGGCTTCGTTAGAATTTGCATGCATTTGCAGCTGAGGATAGAAAAAACCCATGGTTATCCAAGGAATAATGGTTGAATAGATACCTATATACAAGTGAAATAGAAGCCTTTTCCTATTTCTTACCTTGCAAATTGTATAAGTGGCTGTCTAAATTAGCAGAAAGTGAGGGTACGTGGATGCTTGACAACCCTATTCTATGGACTCTAGAGCTGGTGAAGCACCTAGAAGCTTCAGAAAATAACATTGCACGGGTTGTTGATCACTGGATTGATCGTATCGTAGGAGTATTCGTCACTGAGGTCGCGATTGATATGACCATCAACTATAGCGAAGTAGAGTACAAACTCTTGAAGGGACCAAGAGGTAAGTACTTAAAATCTATGAAAACTTGGATTAAGATGTGTTGTGTGAGAAACAGGTTATTCCATTACCTTGATGTTTAGGACTATGCGAAGCGGAAAACCCTTCAGAAGGAACGAAGAATCAGGCTTCGAATATAGTCTGTTGCTAGGATCTTCTTCTAGCGACGATGAAGGGACTATTCGGAGTACACCATGAAGTGCACTATAGAGAGTAGGTCAAGATATCCCAAAGATACCTCACCCATCCACTGCACCTCCACCTCCACCTCCACCTCCACTGTATGCACCTACACGTTCACCTCCACCCCCACCTCTACATCAACCATTCAACATGGAGAACACAATGAAGATAACGATATTTAAAGGGGTAGGAAGTGAAGACCCCGAACAATTCTTTTTTGTTTCAAATGTTGTGTGGACAACACAACAGATTACTGATGATAATATAAAGAAAGCACAACTTCTCACAGCATTGCAGGATAAGGTGTTGACTTGGTATATCAAAATTCTATCAAGATAGACTTGGTGTGATGTTGGCAGAGACTCAACAAGCATTGAACAGTCAATTTAGGAAGCCTAAGTCTCAAACACAGTCTATAATAGAGTTTAAGGAGATATAACAAAAGGTAATGAGTCCTTGTGGGATTTTGATCACAGGCTAAAATGCCTAATTTGATAGGCTAATATGAATATCACGGATGATCAGCACAGAGTATGGTACATTGCTTCATTTTTGCCTCATCTAAGATTACCATTATCACAACAGAAGATAGGAACACAAGTAGTGGCTATGGATATCGTGATGAGGTTGGAAGCATTGGCATTACAGGATGCAAATGTTGGAGTGCAACAGATTCAGTCGCAGTTGGCAAGTCTTCACATGGAGTTGCAGATCTTGAAGACATGGAAGGATGCTCAAACTGAGGTGCACATTGAATTCTGGTGTATAAAATGCAAAGGAAAGGGACATGATAAGTATGACTACCACGTTTATCATAATTAATTGATTGAAGGAGGTCATGTGCTTTTGAAACTTGATAACACTGTGGGACCAATTGTGGGAGTACCATTATGGTGCACTATCTCCCAGATAGATGGGAAGAACACGACTGATGATTGTCACCTCTTGCACAATTTTTTTCAAAAACCACGACAATTGTTTTGTATTTCCTATAAATTGGTTGGACATGATGAGTGGAACTACCAAAGCTATGAATTGACGATGGATCGGGCCCCTACATATCGAATGCAAGTAGAAAATCGGCATCAAGATTAGGGCATGGGGGGAGCACACAAAGAATTTCAAGGCCATGGGAGCAGAAGAGGAGAAGGGGTTGGTAGAGGTCATGGAAAAGTTATTTTTTATAACTATGGTGAAGCTTGACATTTTTCACGTGACTGCTATAACCTAATGCATCCATCTTGTCAATATTGCAAAAAGTTTGATCATGTGATAGAAGATTTTCGAGTACTGATTGCTAAGGTGCAGGAGAAAAACAAGCAACAACCTACGCAAAACATACAGATGATGAGGGAAGATCCTCGCGAAGAGTATCATAGTGTCAATAGCATAATTCACAATGGTATGGCCACAGGATATGATAAAGGAAAGCAACCACAAACCGAAGGATGGGTGTGCAAGGCTGTTGAAAAGGAAGTCAGGTTTGATCGCAACCGGGCTAGAGAAACCTTCATGGAAGCTAAAAGGAACCTTGTTGGAGATTCTACATCAAGTAGTCAAGAGAAATCAGCATGAAACAGTGAAGTGCAAGAAGTGGATCCCTTGCTACTAGCCACTTTTCTAAAAACTTGTATGAAGTTATTGAGGGATAAGAAGGCAGTGGAAGGGCTTTGGCAGCTAATCAACAATTGTACAGGAAAAATTAAGATTCGTTCAGAACAACGCATTATGAGGAAATTGGGTAAGCATAAGAAGAAAACATGGTGCAAGATGATGTTGAGCACACAAATTCGAGAATACGAAATGGATCAAGTTGTCCTGGATTTCGGTTCTGATATGAAAGTACTACCTAAATAGACATGGGAGAAGATGGGGAGACCTATGCTACAATGGTCTCCTATACAGATATGCATGGCCAATCAGTAGAAGATCATTTGTATGGGGTGCCTGTATGGGGTAATAGTAGACATTAAAGGAGCAAGTGCTCTAGATATTTTGAAGTAATTGAAATTGTGGATGACAACAATCCTTACCCTGTGCTACTAGGAATTGATTGGGCCTTTGACATGGATGCAATAATTAATCCGAAGAAGCAAAGGATGACATTTTATAAGAAGGTGCTCAGGGTTATTGTGCCACTGGACCCTGTTGAGGGAGCACACTACACTGAACCAATATGCAACTATGTGAAGGACAATGACTTGGATCAAATATAAAAGATAACACAGAGCGATGAAGATTGGATCAATCCCACTACAGGTGGGTGGATCATGTGGGATACAGACAACTCTTGTACCTTAGACTCAGATGAAGAACTCGAACTCTGGCATAACTGTTATTAGGAAATCTAGTGTCCACTCAGAACTACTAGTCCCACTAAGACTGGTAGTTATCTTAGAAACAAACAAACTAAAACTACTTTCGCTTTCCTTTATGAGCAGTAGATAAAATGGGAACAAAGGACACCAACCTCAGTCTTGTGCTTAGTTCCTTGCTTGGTTCCTCTCCCTTCTGACAGATCCTTGCCGCTTTTCTTTCGTCTACCCAGCTTCAAAGAGCACCTGTGGAATCAAAGCAACATAATACTATCGAAGAACAGAGATCTATAATCATAAACAATATAGGACCAGATATATATTGACCACACAAATTCATATATCATCAAACATACAAGAATGTGGAGGAAAACTTGAATAGCTTTATTAATATCAGGAATAGCAAAGAGGATTACAACCAATTGTTCTGACCTAGCGTCATCCTCCTAGCATGAAAGCCCTTTTTCACCTCATGAAAAGCTCAGATCACCCAACACTATGATGTTCCACCAAGAAACCAACAACACTTCCTTACAAGATAAAAAATTCCAGCCTCTGGATCTTTGGGATGAGGGATCCATATATAGATGATTGCGGGAGGGTGAGTCAGCTTCTGGGATTTTAATTAGTGTCCTCTCTCTAGTAGTTCTTGATTCCACTTGGAGATTGATGATCTCTTACTCATCCCTGGGCGAATTCAGAGAGGCAAGTGTCAGAGGAGAATTTTATGGAAGATTCCATGACGATCCACCTTGCAAACTGTCTCTGCGATTTGTCTACTCTCGCCCATCGCACCCTATAGAAGGGCTTTCCAGTATGCACCACACCCTTTTCACTGAGTAGATGAGATGGATTGCACCCTCTGCACTAGGCAGTTTGTATGGTCCAGCTTTGACCAGTTCTGAGCAGTTTTCTGTGGAGAACTTCTGGAAGATGATGTAATCAGCTGACCTTGTTCCTTTAGGGTGTGAAGCAACACTTTTAGTGACTTAGCAGCCCTTGGTTTATGGACATGTATGATTGGGGTTGCAGTGCCCAAAAATGTCTATAACAGTTGCCCCCCTAAAGCATGAGGTCGTTAATCTTTTGATGTCGGGCGAAATGCTTTATCATGAGGATCCGAAGATTTTTCAAGTCGGAAGGCGACCTATAATAAGATACAATACAATACATTATCTTCATAATATTTTTCATGATCTAGCTAAAGCAGGCATTCCCATGCTCAACTTCATAAATTCATTTTCATGTACATAAGAAAGACAACCGTCTGTGTGGTAGACTGATGATTCTGATAGAACCATCATCCTTTGATTTGGATGATCATTTGTGCAGTAATGATGTACATTCGATGTCTTTATTTTCCTAAATATATCACAGCCCAGATGGATGAAACTAGATCCGGGGTCTTCAAACTCGTCCAATATTCACTCGGAGTACAAGTCGATCCATGTGAAAGATGTTCTGGAGTCGAACATGAAAAGACATCGCCTGATTACCAATCAATGATGTAAGTTGTTAACAGGTGCGAGAGGAATCACCGATAATGATGATGACCCTCAAGGTACTACAGTACAATTCGTGTGGTGTGAAAAAGGGACTTGGCGTCGAACACCATGCAAAATATTTCGGTTGAAGGCCATTGATGTAAACCTGTCGCCGGAAGTGAGAAATTTGCCATTGAGGCATGCAAGCTTCAAAGTACTGAAAGGGTTGTTCCTAAGTCAACTTCTTGGATAATGAGCTGGTGTCGACAAGAAGTGACCCGTCGTAGGAAGGCCTTAATGAATCCCACATCTACGACATGGAACAGAGTAAATTATTTTGGAGGTGAAAACGATCTGATGATACAGGGTTCAGGGTGGTGGTCATGAAAGCATGGAGTGTGAATGTATTGCAATAGATGAGACACAGGTGAATTCTCTGAGCGACTTCTCTTGAACATACTGGTGACACTGACATGGATTGGTAGAGTTAACCCCAAATATGGATGGTGCGATGGACCAATGGTGATATGACCGGTGAACGGAATAACCCAACCCGACTCGGACGTGGAGTGAAAGTGTCATGTTCAAGAGCGACTTGCTACCAATAAAGTTTCTTCAAGTTTTCTTCCCAATTTTTCCCCAGTCATTGTTGACTAGTACCTCTTTATTTTTATCAAGCTTGAGGAGGATAACATATGCTTGTTCTATAATTTTCCCTTCGGGAAAACCCATCGCTATGTTTTGACGAGCCTAGCGACAGTGAAACTCGTTCTTGTCTATATGGACAAGTTTGTCGCTATTTGGTTCTAACAAGTTTAACGACAAAGATAACTCGGTCCTTTTCAATTTTAGAGAGTCTGAAAGGGACATAAAGGAAACTCCAATAATCCATTTTCGTCATATAATCCCTTAAGTCCGAATAAGTATAAAATAATACAAAAGGGATGAATTTTCATTAATTTTAACAAGCCGAACAAAACGAGTGCTTGATCTTTTTGTGTAATAATCCCTCAGGTCCAAAAAGATTAAAATCTAGAGGAGGGATAGCACTCCCAGTAGCTTTAACGAGCTGGAGAGGCCAATTGCTCGACAATCTTTTCATATTTTATGAGTCAGGTGAAAAGAGCTTAAAGGAGACTCATCTTTTGAGGAATGAGTGATAATTTCAAGCAGTAGTTGATTCCAGGTAAGGTTTGGAATTTTCCAATCACGACAGTTTCTCAAGGATGGCTAACAGGATCACTCTTCCCAGCTGTTCCTCAAAAGGGGTAAACAATCAAATGGAGGTGAATGATCAGCTAAAACAGAGTGGAGGTGATGGTAAGAACACGACCAGGGATCAAAAGCTGATGATAATGCATTTACAATGGTTATTTAATGGAGATGGGTTCATTTTTTAATGAGATTAAACTCTGGGGAAACATTTGCTCATTTCTTAGGTTTAATTTTTAATGAGCTTGAACTTCACATAAAAACCGCTCGTGATAATGGTCATTGATTATTTGATTTCACCACTAACTACTTTGTTCCTTCAAAGGTTGTACTGCCTGTTCAATTGCTTCATCAAACCGATTAGAAATGAACAATATATTCTTGAAAAATGAGTTAAAAGACTAATATTTTACTTGAATTACGTGAAAAGTAATTTAAAAGTTGTTTTTACCCCTCATTTGAAATTTGGTTTGTTGGAGCTCTCGAGGTGCTTTTCCCCCTTGATTTTCACCAGCTGATTCTGGGAGATTCTGTGGACGATTCTCGGCACTGTCTGGACCAGGGAGGAGCTAAACCTGAGCTCTTCAGTTGCATTCCTTCCTTTTTGAATTCTGAGCATGTTTCCTTGTTTTTCTAAGCCCTTGGGGTTTGAAAAATTCTCCCTGGTTCCATCATACCCTTTTGATATCGAAAGGTGCAATGCATACTGGCTTGTCCATTGGCTAGTCAGTATGCATCTCACCCAGTACACTGCTGGGGTGCGATGGGCGCGAGAAGAGAAATTTTTTCACAATGGTTGTTACATGGCGAGAATGCGAGCATGAAGAAGAGGACATGGTTGCTTTACATGATCTGGTTACGGTAACTGCACTGCGGAACTGTGGCCTGTTCAATTTTTTCCGCATCTCTAGCATGAGGCAACGAATCAACTTGTTGCAATATCTTCTCGACGCATGGGATCCTACCAACTAGGTGTTCCAGATCAGAGGGAAATCTATCCCCTTGACTATCCTGGAGATCTATTTTTTGACCGGTTTATCGAGGCGCGGTACCCCTCTTTCATTATCAGGTTCCACCCGTGGGGGTGAATCTATGAGAGATATATTCGTCGGTATTGCAGAGAGGGATCTCAGCCGAGTAGAGATGGCAAGATCAACATCCGAGATGTCATTGACCGGTCCTTGAGGACCATTCTGTTCACTTTTGCTAGACTGGCTGGTAGTGCGGCTCTTCACGTGGCTAACAGGTCCTATATGCAGTACACCTTGGAATGCCTTGAACCAAAGGTGCTCAACTGGTTTGACGCAGTACTCCCTGTGATGAAAGAACAACTAACCAAGGTAAAAAGTGGAAAATCCAAGAACTTCAGCTATGGTTCTATTTTGACCGCTTTTGCCTTGGAAAAGATCCCACTGATGCAGCCGCAGTACATTTCACTTAGCTTACCTCCACCGACTGAGCCAAGGATGCAGAGATGGGTCAACCTTATGGCCCGACATGCTGGTCAGTCTCAGGTTTCCTTCTCTGATACCTTCTTCGAGTGGTTCAACCGTGAGGAGATGGTTTTTTCTGAGTGTCCATATGTTGGTATGGATTTCCGGGGTGACCCGGATTTGGTGTTGCCGGCTAGTGAGCAGTGGGGTGCTTTCGGTAAATTCTCTGACCATGTCTCTGTTTATCATTTCTTTTTATAATTTTATTGTTCTTTCTTCTATCAAGACTAATCAAAACTCATGTGCTCATGCAGATATTGGACCAGTTCGTCCAGTAGTATGTCTGAGAGCACTAGCTACCGTTCCAGCAGGAGAGGCTATGGGGAGGGCTATCCTTCGCGACCTTGATGTGGCTGAGACTCTTTTAGCATTGCATGATCAGGTCGAGGGTCTCACTCTTGGTATTCTGGACATGAGGATCAACAATTTTCCTCTGAGGTTGCAGCGACATACTACTAGCGTGCTGAGTCGATGGAGTAGGCTTTTACGCATGATTGCACAGGCGGTGACTTGTTATCACAAGCATCATTATAATAGGGTACCCCCTAGCATTTTGAGTTTTGGTTCATTTTACCAATTTTGTCTTGGTTACAGAACATTATGTATAAACCATAAACAGTTATACATATATTTTTGATTTTCGGAGCTTTATTTTGGTTGAGTTATGTGATCTTGATGCAAATATTGATGAAATGCTTCTTTTATAAATGTTGCAAATGTCTATCTAACACATAGTTTGCCAATGAATCCGTTAATGTGTTTAAGTTTCTGGAAATATGTTGTTATTGAATATAATCAAACTGCCTTTCCAAAATCTTGGCCCTCAGGAACATGCGATAGATAGTTGGATTCCATACGTAGTAGATACCAGTGAGTTGTAGGATGACGAGTTGTGAGTCTAGCCTGATGATGAGTCGGCGTATGCCACGTGTGATTGCATCAAAGAGGATCTCTATCAACGTGTTGTATTCAGCAATATTGTTTGTTGACCGACCAATACATACCCCTCTAAAACTCACTAACTCGCTGCTTGGATCGAAGATGGCCTAGACCGCAAAAGATAGGTTCCGCGAACTACAACTCGCTTCGTCAGCATATCCAACAAATGATTCCAATAGGTCCGACATCTGCAACAAATGTAAAAGTGGATCACTTAACCAAAATGATTACCCTTAGCGAAAACAAAAATGCAACAAAATCATAGGGGTTACTGTCTTGAGTTAAGCATAGTAACGCTTAAGGTACAACCCGTTGCAAGGTTGTGCCAGTGGAATCCCATCAAGTGGCAATTCCTTTTGTGGACTCCAATCATCCTTTGGAGCATCCACTTCAGGACCTTGTTGATTGTCTCAACTTGTCCATTGGCCTACGGATAATACGGAGTAGAGCTGTCATGGGACAGCCTTAATTTGGCAGCCAACTCAACCATCATGTGATTGTGAAAATGCGATCCATGATCTGTGACTATGGCCTGTGGAACACCGAATCTGGAGACTACATGATTGAAAAAGAAGAGGGCAGGAGTTTCGCCGTTGTTGTTTAATGTAGGCATCGCCTCGGTCCATTTGGTAAAATAGTCTACTGCGACTATGATATACCCATACCCCTCGGCCAAGGTGGGGTTACATGTCATGAAATCTATGCCCCATTTGGAAAATGGCCCAACAAAAACTACTGGTTGCAGAGGTGTGGGTGGTATTCTGGTTTTTCGATCAAAGATTTGACATGCATGGCAACTTCTGACTGGGGTTATGCAATCTTTGAACATTGTTGGCCAGAAGTATCCTGCTCGTAAAATCTTTTGCATCCTAGTGTAACCAGATTGATGCCCCCCACATGCACCTGAATGGCAATCATTCAGGACATTTTCGGCCTCCTTATGGGTGAGGCACCTTCTCATAACTGTATCGACACCACGACGGTAAAGTGTATCACCGACGATCATGTAGTCTTTTGCTTGGTATCGAATACGTTGTTGTTCCGAGCGGGAGGTATTAGACCTGTATGTTTGGGTTTGGAGATATATTATTATGTCTCCATACCACAGATTTCTTGAAGATATTGTTGAAAATGCAATAAGATGATGGAGCTTAGTGAAAAGAAGTCGCCTTCACTAAGTGGGACCGCAGGCTATTTTTGGCGCAAAGTCTATTTTTAGACTATATTTGTTTTTAGACATATGGATCATGGTCTATGAGTTGCAGGATGCTATTTGTGGATGATTGGTCATGTTGGTAAAAATAGATGGACTTCTATTTTTAGACTTATGGGCGGAGTCTATTTTTAGACTGCCAGTCTAAATATAGAATAGTCGAATATTATTAGCTCTTAATAATATTTGGACTATAAACATTATCTTATCCTCTTGGAGCACTTCAGTTCGAGCTACATATGTGGCACATGCAACTGCTAGAAGGAAATACTCTTTTCTTATGGGTTAGTTGAGATATTGCATGATGGACTTCAGTTAGAACTCAAGTGATTGAGTTTGGTGGAGTTGATTGAGGAGTTGGAGTTGTGTTCAGTTTGAATTGGTTGAACTAGTTGTATTTAGTCTAACTGCAGAATACACTAGTGATGAGTGATGTGAATTAATTATTAATTAATTCACTAATTATTAACTCATAAAGCAACTAAAGAATACATCAGCTAACTCAGTGCATGGACAGTTCAGTGGAGACAAGTGTTAGAGGTGGGTGAAAGAGTGAGACTACTATCAATTGTGACTATAGTTGTGCATGAGATTTGCACAATCAATGATGGATATTGCCAATGAGGATTATGTGGTACAAAACAAGGGAAAAAGAGTTTGGATATGATCTATTCTCACATTGGATTGCGCAGTAGAGGCAGGCAGACAGCGGGGGAGATTTGAACCTGTGACTTGATTCAGATCTGAGCTAGTTTGTGTGTAACAGGTGGAGATAGTACTGAGTACTTGTGAGGAGTATTGTACTATGTATTGTTACATGTTCTCTATCATTATAATATACACATAGTGTGGGGTTTTCAATTGTATGCTTTCCCCAGGTTACATACTGTGTTAATGTGCGCATGCGATTGATGTTTCATTGTTTTTAATTCCGCAAAATTGATGATGAACGTAGAGGAGGTTATGTATTATGCATGCATTCCACAATAGTGTATAATCAAGATAATATCTGTGAATAAGTGTCATATTATTCAAAATTTCTACATGGTATCGGAGCAGAGTTGATCATCAGATCTATTATTTAGAAAGTGATTACATTTTATTTCTTCAGGCAGAGTCTGTAATCGGGCCAGGTAGCATTTGGATTCATCCTTCCTTTGGAAGGTGAGATATCTGGTAAAAGCCCATACAGTCAATCTCTGTACGAGAAATACTTTGTTCTCACGAATTTTAGATCAGAAGCGATTGAGTTTTGAGCTGGTAGAATTCGAATCTGTAGCAGTGTTTTCTTGGTGTCAAAGTTGAAATGTCTTTCAACGGATTACGATTGGAGTATGCTCTTGAAGGCAGCTCAAGCTATATTGCATGGAAAGACAGGATGGAGGTGGTGTTAGATGAAATGGGTTGAAGCAGTTCATAGAGGCTGAGGTCCCAAGGCCTACTGATGCTACTCACGTTGAGGTTTGGCAAAAGAAGATAGCAAAGTGTCGAAGGATTTTGTTGGAGGGCGTGAAGGATCACATTGTATCCAGCCTGCATGGAAAGGCTTCTCCATACTTGATGTGGAAAGTGTTGATAGATTTATTCCAAAGCAAGAGCGACCAGAGGAAGTTGGCACTCAAGGATAAACTCATAAACATTAAGTGTGAGAATGGAGACAATATGCCCAAGTATCTCACGAAGTTAACCTAATGCCGGGATGAGCTGGGAAGTGTGGGGGTGACTGTCGATGATGAGGACTTGGTGAACTTGGCTCTCCTTGGTCTTCCGAAGAGTTGGCATTCCTATCAGGACTCTGTCAATGGTCGAGAGAAATTTCCAAGATGGGAGAGACTTTGGTCAGATCTTGTGCAAGAGGAGATTAGGTGGAATACCGGGGACGGATCTTCATCAAAGGCATCTGATGAAGAAAATTTCCCTTTGGCTGCCAAAGCAAAGAAGGGGAAGGAGAAGGGTTCTCTTTCCGAATCCAATTCTTAAAATGATGGGAAGGAGGTTGAAAATCGAAAGTGAGATGCTTTCGTTGTCATGAGGTGGGCCATTATGCTGCAAATTGTCCACGGAGGAAATCCAAGAAGGGATCCGGGGAAGGATCTGAAGGTGAGGCACTTGCTTCACAGTTTGAGTTGGATTTCACACTCTTTGCATGCATGGTTTCATCCATGGTGGGAAGTGGTTGGTTTCTTGACAGTGGAGCTTCTTTCCACATGATCGGTGACAAAAGTTTGTTCAGTACTTTGGAGGAGAAAGATCTCCAGATACTCATAGCGATGGGTAATGATGAGAAGTATAGTGTCTCAGGTGTAGGCACGGTTATTTTTCAGAGGGAGCATGGAGCTCGCCTTACCTTGACCGATGTCAAGTATGTACCAGGACTGAAGAGAAACCTGGTGTTAATCGCGATGCCAGAAGATGGGGGCTATGATGTAGTCTTCAATAAGGGAAAGGTTTTCCTTAGACACATCATCACTAGACAGGTGAAGCATATTGGTTCACGGGTCAAGAACCTATATGCTCTTGAGGTTCAAGATGCATGCAAAGCCTTGAGCAACGAAGCAACTGATGGAGACTTGGTGGTTGAGAGGGAGCGTATATTACCTCTCAACATGTAGAGCTAGAAGAAGTCTCAGACGATTGTGGGGGAGCCACGATTGGTGCAGCAGCTTCAGGAGGTTGTGGAGTAGCCACAACAAGGGAAGCTGAGAGGAGATCAAGTAGAGACATCTACTCATGCAGAGACCTCCAATAGGGGGAAACTTCGAGCTAGGTGGGCTAGGGGATCACATGCAACCATACCTCCAGGTAGGAGGTGGGGCGATATAGAGTGATCGTCCCAAGGAGGAGGGGCGGGATCCTTGAGGTACCTAACCTCTTGGATGATACCTTGCTACAGGAGCCCCGATGTGGAGTAGCAGGGATTGACTGATTGGGTAGAGACAGATGTGGATGGAGTGGCAGAGAGAGTGAAAGTGTATGGAATCCCAGGACAGCGCATAGCTAGCAGGCTACAGCAATGCGAGAGGCACAAGTTTTTTGCACAGTGCTAGGTGGCATAGAGAAGTATGCAATGGTGTGAGATGCATGGAGATGTTGTAGTAGCATAGATGTCAGAGAGGGAGCACTTGTCAGCAGCAGGTAGAGCTTCAGCATCAGAGTATGTTCCTAGCCCAATAGAGTGGTTAGTTGGGAGTATATTTTGTTCCAAGTGTTGTTGGAGCAAGTGGACCAGGAAAATGTGTTGCATGCAGAACATTCTAGAGTTGCAGGATAGGGGTTGCAGATAATCCATATCTTGTTGAGATGGAGTGTTGAAAATGCAACAAGATGATGGAGCTTAGTGAAAAGAAGTCGCCTACACTAAGTGGGCCCGTAGGCTATTTTTGGCGCAAAGTCTATTTTTAGACATATGGATCATGGTCTATGAGTTGCAGGATGCTATTTGTGGATGATTGGTCATGTTGGTAAAAATAGATGGACTTCTATTTTTAGACATATGGGCAAAGTCTATTTTTAGACTGCTAGTCTAAATATAGAACAGTTGAATATTATTAGCTCTTAATAATATTTGGACTATAAACATTATCTTATCCTCTTGGAGCACTTTAGTTCGAGCTAAAGATGTGGCACATGCAATTGCCAGAAGGAAATATGCTTTTCTTATGGGTTAGTTGAGCTATTGCATGATGGACTTCAGTTAGAACTCAAGTGATTGAGTTTGGTGGAGTTGATTGAGGAGTTGATGGAGTTGTGTTCAGTTTGACATGGTTGAAGTAGTTGTATTTAGTATAAATGAAGAATACACTAGTGATGAGTGATGTGAATTAATTATTAATTAATTCACTAGTTATTAACTCATAAAGCAACTAAAGAATACATTAGTTAACTCAGTGCATGGACAGTTCAGCGGAGACAAGTGTTAGAGGTGGGTGAAAGAGTGAGACTGCTATTAGTTGTGACTATAGCTGTGCATGAGATTTGCACAATCAATGATGGAGATTGCCAATGAGGATTTCATGGCACAAACCAAGGGAAAATAAGTTAGTATCTGATCTATTCTCATATTGGATTGCACAGTAGAGGTAGGCAGACAGTGGAGGAGATTTGAACTTGTGACTTGATTCAGATCTGAGCTAGTTTGTGTGTAACAGGTGGAGATAGTACTAAGTACTTGTGAGGAGTATTGTACTATGTATTGTTACATGTTCTCTATCATTATAATATATAGATAGTGTGGGGTTTTCAGCTGTATGCTTTCCCCAGGTTACATATTGTGTTAATATGCGCATGTGATTGATGCTTCATTGTTTTTAATTCTGCAAAATTGATGATGAACGTAGAGGAGGTTATGTATTATGCATGCATTCTGCAATAGTGTATAATCAGGATAATCTCTGTGAATAAGTGTCATATTATTCAAAATTTCTACAGATATCAGAAACAAAGATTCGTCCATGATTGCTTCTTCTGATGTTGCATTGTTGGATGATGATGGGAGATCACATAGTAACTCCGCGAAAGCTAGGTCTTTCTTTGATTTTGATTTTATAAATTACAGATCAAACTCTTGTAGAATTGCTATCCATTTTGAATATTTGTCCACCAGCAACTGTCACGACAATATATAAGTCATGGGGTTGCAATATGACAGAATGGTAGTTTTTCGAAAGAGGACGTAGCGTCGAAATATCTGTATCGCTTGAACAGCTGCGAGAGCTAGCTTTTCAATGTAGGAGTACTTTCTTTCCATATCATTTAAGTTTCTACTCAAATAATATATAGGATGTTCAACTCCATTGTCTTCTTGAACTAAAACCATTGCAATGGTCATATCCGCTGTAGCCAAATACAGGTTAAAGTCTTTTTGATAATCAGGAGCATACATTAATGATGCTTTTATTAAGGATTCCTTTAAAACATCAAATGAAGCTTGCGCGACCTAATCCTAGACGAAGGGTACTTCTTTTTTCAATAGACAAGTAACCTTTAGCAAGTTCAGTGTAATTTGGAATGAACCTCCTCAAAAAGTTTGCTTTCCCTTGGAGTTTCTGAATCTGAAGAAAATTTGAAGGTGGAGGCAAGTTAATGATTGTCTAAACCTTACATGGGTTGAGACGAATCCTGTCGTTTGAGACCACAAAGCCAAGTAAATGACCAGAACTGACACATAACACACATTTGTGTGGATTGAGCCGTATCTTGTAGTGTCGGCGACGTAGAAATATCGCTCTCAAATGTTGTGGGTGATCGGTCTGCTTTCGCGAGTGAGACTAAAGATCGTTGAGATATGGTTGAACGATGTTTTTGATGTCATGGAAGGCATAATTAATTGCCCTATGAAATGTTTCCCCTGCGTTCTTTAAGCCAAAGGGTAGCTTGTGATATTCAAATGTGCCCCACAAACATATAAATGCAGTATTTGACTGGTCCTGTGGGCAGATATTTATTTGATTATACCTGAAAAATCCATCCATAAATGAAAAGATTTCACATCCAGCGCATTCATCAATTATCTGGTCAATGAAAGGTGTAGGGTGGTTGTCTTTCGGACAAGATTGATTTACATCCCTATAATCGACGAACACTCTAATCGTTCCTTGTTTTTTCATTACAGGAACAATATTCGATACCCAATCAGTTAGAGGAACCAGGTAAATAAAACCAGCATGGAGAATTTTTTCAACTTCTGCCTTGATGGCAGCAGATTTCTTGGGGTACACCTACAGTAGCCGCTGTTGTACCAGTTTGACATCTGGATACATATTAATTTTGTGTTCAACTATGCTGGAGTCAATGCCTGGCATTTCATCATACGACCAAGCAAAGACATCTCTAAACTCACGAAAAAGAGCGTAATATATTTGTAGTTCTGAAGGAGAACAAGATTTGTCGACATGAATATTATCTAAAACATCTGTTTTGGTCGAGATATTTATGGCGATAGTCTCTTGAATATTGGACAAGTTTCACTCGGAATCCATCGTGTTTACAGTATTTGATAGAAAATAAAAAACTAAGGGATGATGAAGGTCACTAGGAGTATCTTCCTTGTAATCCAGAAGATGGGAATGATGGTGGTAATCATCCCATGGTGCCCCATCAATTATCATTGACTGAACAATTCCTTCGTCTGTAGAATGTACTTGCGACCAAGGATCTGAAGGGGTACCATTTTCCTTAGACCTGTCTATCCAAACGCTTGATGAGCATTGATTTCGGTTTGCCTCCCATGCCGAAAACATTGATTACTACAATATTTCTATTGGGCTTGGAGGCAATACCTACAAATGATCTATGTTAATATCATTTTCAGAGATCTTTTGAATAGAAGATATCATATTGCAGGTTCCCATCGTTGCCACTTCCACTAGATTGATTGGAGGCGGTAGGGAAAAAGTCCCCATTAATATAGGGTCTTTTAGTAGGCCTACTCCGATATTTTGAAGCGAATGAGGGCTTCCATGGATCATCGGAATGATTACCGTAACTTGTGAACTGTTGGGGAGAAATGTTTGTTGGTCGATGATCGTAATCCCTCCTTGAAAGGGAAATGCAATCTTCTTGAAGTAGGTCGACACAACAGCAGCCATAGCATATATCCATGGCCTTCCCAGTAGGATGTTGTAATCGAGGTTTGCATCGATTACTTTGACATCTATTTCTACTATTTTGCCCCCCAGTTCGACTTGCAAGTTACTTAAAATCCCATATGGGGCATATGTTTGTCCACCAAATTCTTTTATTGTCATCGAAGATCGCGACAAGGGTGGAGATCCTAAAGTTTTCCAGTAACTCATCGACATAATACATGTAGATGCCCCCTCATCAATAATTTTTTGATGAACAGTTTTGTTGAGGGATTTTACTTGAATCAAGAAAGCTAGTTGAGCTGGTAATTGAGGGTCATATCCTTTGTGATTAAAGGACACAAGATTGGAATCTGTTGGGTCAATCCCACCTATCATTGATAATAAAGCCTACTTTTGGGAGGGGAAATTTTGCAATACCTCAAGTGTCGACATAGCGGATGGTGATTGGGCCAAATCCTCCACTATATTATAATGCTATGCTGCTCTGGCACGAGGATCAAATGTTGATTTGTGTACTACTCCCTTTGGTGGCTTTATTGTTAACTCAGGAATGATGGGTGGCACAACTTCGGTCGAAGTTGTTGTCAAACTACTAGGTTGATCATTAGCCTTGTTGTCTGATAACTGTGGATTCCCGTAATCTTTATTCCTTGTCGATATCAAAGCATCATTTTTCTGCTTCAAAACCGACAACATTAGCACTTGGGACGTGGAAGCATTATCACTAGCAACCAGATTTGTTCCTGGATTTGGAAACGGATCAGTCAATACCGCTGAGGTTTTTGAAGTCTTGAAAAATTTTCTAAGCTCGGCTTTATAGGGACATTCTCTTGTTCAATGATCCTCATCACATATAAGGCATGGACGATTTGGTTTCCTATCTCTAGAAGGGTTTGCAGAAGGCTTTTCAGGGGACGATTCCTCCTGTTTCTTCTTCTTCCCTTTCTTTTTCTTCTTGCCCCCTAGTTTCTTGGTTTCTTTGCCTTTGTCAATTGATACGACATTTATTTCCGAGGCGAGAAGTTCTTCATTTACATTTTTACCTGAAACCGTACGAGCCTTCTTTGACTTAGCCTTTATGGTTTTCGTGCTAGTCGTTCCTATCACGCCATCCCTGGCATGAGAGTCTTTGTTTGATTTAGGAGAGGGAGGAACGGAAATTTCCGGTCTAGGAGCATTAGGGATTTTATCGTAGAGCGTGTCAGACTGAGTATAGATCAAATCTAAATATTGCGCACGAGCAATGACTTTCTCTTCAGTGACGACTCCTCCCTTTGCCACATCTTCCATAATAGAAGGTAACAATGACTTAATAAACCATTCAGCCAACAGCTGATTAGGAACATATGTTTTTACCATTCTACGACGACGTCGCCACTCATGAATATGATTGGATATGTGAGTGGTAGTCATTTGTTTGAAATTGGTAAGAAGCTCTGTTCCCATTTCTTACCTTATGGGTAACTGAAAATGGGTTAAAAAGGTTGTGGCTAGGGTGTTGAAGTTATCAAATGAAGCTCTAGGCAATTCGATATACCATTTTTTTGCCGGACCAGTTAACGTTCGCTGAAAAAGGCGAAGCCTAATCGAATCATCATCTAGAGTGTTAGATGAAAACCACAGATGAAAGGTCATCACATGATTCGACGGGTCTTCACCCAGATTTCAATTAAATTTAGGAATATCTGATGGAAGTTTATGGGGAATCGTTGGCCACCAAGGGGCATAAGTGATTGGATCGTTTGTGAGCCGATTTAGATCTGGTAACTCTAAAGTTGCCATGAAGGGCAACTGCTGATTCAGGTTCGGTGAAGCATACCTAGGATAAGATGGGATTGCCTGAGCAGTGGGTCTTTGCATACCAACATAGTGCATTTGATGTTGATAACATTGGTAAGGTTTATGGGCATAACCATTATAAAATGGTTGATGTTGACCGTTTTGAATATACGGCTGCCCATTACTTGCAAAGACTTGGTGCTCAGATCCTTGGTAAACTTGTTGGAATTGTGGTTGTTGATATTGTACCAGCCATGGTTGTGAGACCATGTGCTATTGTCCAATACTAGCTGTTTGACCAAGATGAGGGGTAATGGTACCCATTTGAGCCTGGGTCACTCCAGTTAAGGAGCCACTAATCGATGATTGTGGTGGCGACGTAGAGACAAGAGGCTATTCATTTGCGACCTGAGAGACTTGAGGTTGGCATACAACAAGCAATGCTTGTACTTGCGACACTGTCACAATAGCCGGTGTAGTGGGGATATTTGACATAGGTAGACTTTTTTGCATTGAGTATACAACTCTTGGTTGTTGAGGCAGTATTGGCATCCAACCACTGGATGTAATTCTAGCATAATCTGAATTCTATTGCGAACTCTCATATGTTTGACCTCCCAGAGGAGACATTGAAAGGGCATATTGCCCCCCATACAATGGTAATCCAGTGCTTAAGGGAATGATTTGCCTTTGAGGACCAGACTTCCCAAATTGACTCTGCGAAGGATCAAATTGTTGAGACTCAACATAAGAGATTCCAGATATTATTCTAGACGAACAAATGGGAACAGACCATACTGTCGAAATAGCCCCTGGATGGATTCCATCCAGCGATTGAGAGCTAGTTGCGATAGATGGTACGCCGACAAACATTGTTGGAGTGGTAGCAGGAACTTCTGTCGTTGCTGTTTCAGATGACAAAATCCTAGATGTCAATGGTTGCTCAGACATATCTACTCTATCCAAAAGATTTCCTAGTGATTCTACAAGAACTTCCGATAACGTAGACCAATTTCCGACGAAGAAGGATATAGGGTGATCCCAACTCCAAAGTGCGATGGAGTACTGGATGGGGGATCCTCCATAATCTCTTCTATAGCAATCAATCCAGGTGGAAGAGGTAGACCGTCAGGTCCGTAAAATATTTCTGATGCTGAAGAAGGTAAATATTTTGTAGCGACAGATGTTTTGGGAATAACACCTTCCGAACCAGCTACAGATGGAGCTGGTTCAGGAATAGAAGTGTTTACCTTCACACTAGGATCAATTCTATTGTCCTCTAGTGGCTGTGGAGCTTATTCTATAGAGGCAGGGATACCGGAAATGTTTGGAGTAACCGGAGTCTCCCAGGGTGTCGGAACACTTATTCCAACCAGACTAGGGGACTTTGAACTGGTTAAACGAGTTCGCTTTGTCCGGAATAGTCTTGATTTTGGAGACAAAGACGGTTGACTCGTAAGTCTCCGCGAACGACAGGGTTTCGATTGACTTTCCTCCACGATTTCATATTACTTGATCAACTAAAAATAAAGGGGAAAATGATTCTGAATTAAATGAATTTTAGACGCTTTTACACAACTTGTTTTTTCAATTTTTATGAGTCGAGAAAAAACGAAAGATGACTCTAGTCACCTTCGATTTTTAATGAGCCTGAAGTGACAAGTGCTCAGATCGACCTTTTCCTTTAAGGAGTCTAAAAATGAACGAAAGAGACTACTCTGGAAATCTAGACAGAGGGATTACCAAACCAATCGCAAAACTGCAGAATACTTTTTACGGTACGGTAGTCAATCTTCCCGAATGCTATGTTCAGTGCATTGTGATCGATAGGGTGGTAGACACGACTTCCTATGGATAAAGGATATAGCCTATTGTGGTCTCCCAATATATACTCGACGGTACGTGGGAGCACAAGTCCGTACTGGCACTTGTCATCTCAAAGAGGAGGAATCACCCAACCAATAGTGAAAGTGACAGTTACCAGGCTTTACAACACCAGAATACGTCTCTAGCCTAGACTTCTAGATGTTGTGCGTTAGGTTCCAAAGCGTTTTTATGTTCATTGAATTTATTTTACAGTTTATCTTTCTTAAGAAATTTTCCTTTCAGGTTCACCACGTGATGTAGATATACAATTCCTAAAATGCAATCTAAGATGATAAACAATCGTTTAATCTTCTTTTTTGTAATGAAAATACTAGCTACTAAAGAAAGAGAGATGATATTCTTCCAACATAGAGCAGTGAGAACACACTAGATGCACTGTCCTAAATCAAACCAACAAGTAGTCTAAATGCAAATGCACATGCATGTATTTCTTTTCAGATTTCTTAATGTGTGAATGACAAGAAGAATGCTAAGTACAAATCTGAATTATCTTTTCAAAGCGACACTACTAACAAATTTCTCGTCAAAAACAAAAGGAAGATAATGATGAGACTTTGCGATTTTGAATTGAAAATTGCTTTCGACACTTGAAAAACTACTAATTCAAATTAAATACAAGAGTAACTGTATAATCGACCATCAAGAAAAATAGAATTCTTTTCTATGATTGAAAACAACACTTGCGACACTTCCAAATCAAAAGACGATATTTTGATTATGTTACTTTTTGTAAAAGAGAATTGTAAATGGTGCACAATAGATAAAAACATTCACAATTCTTTGTACTATGGAGGCGGAAACATGCAAAGGAAGGGATTTTCTACAGTGGTATACTAATCACAGACAGCAGAACTCTTGAATAAAGCTGAAGAGAGTGAACATAGAAACCAAAATCTGAGAGAAAAAGAGGTCTTGTCTGATCAGTGCACCTGCAACACAGGGAAAGTGCAATGTAGTGCACCTACTGCACATGGGAGGTGTGATGCATCCAGATTCCCAAGAGGAGAAAGTGCGATGATCCAGGGACGAGACTTCAACTTGGTTCCGAGTCATAGTTTGTAGCTTAGTTCAGGGATTTAGCCTGAGCTAATGATAGTCAGTAAATAGAAATCACAGGGTCTGATCTAATGAGGTTACTATAGCCACCACTAGGGCAATTAGAATGTTTGCAAATTGATTTTTCAGTTTATAAACAAAACCCGGAGATAGACTGAAGTAGCATTGATCTACTTTGCACTTGCATAGAAAATACAGTTCGAAGGCTAGTTGGCTTAACTTCAGGCTCCGTCTGCAAGTTTATAAAGCAAACAAATATAGACAAGCAAACAACCTATTCGTTCCCCAGTGGAGTCACCATTTTGTTATCCGGAAATCTAGTGTCCACTCAGAGCTGCTAGTCCCACTAAGACTGGTAGCTATCTTAGAAACAAACAAGCTAAAACTACTTTCGCTTTCCTTTATGAGAAGTAGATAAAAGGGGAACAAAGGACACCAACCTTAGTCTTGCACTTATTTCCTTGCTTGATTCCTCTCCCTTCTGATAGATCCTTTCCGCTTTTCTTTCATCTACCCAGCTTCAAAGAGCACCTGTGGAATCAAGCAGCATAATACTATCAAAGAACAAAGATCTACAATCATAAACAATATAGGACCAGATATATATTGACCACACAAATGCATATATCATAATACATACAAGAATGTGGAGGAAAACTTGAATAGCTTTATTAATATCAGGAATAGCAAAGAGAATTAAAACCAATTGTTTTGACCCAACGTCATCCTCCCAGCATGAAAGCCCTTCTTCACCTCATGAAAAGCTTAGATCACCCAACACTATGATGTTCCACCAAGAAACCAACAACACTTCCTTACAAGATACAAAATTCCAGTGTCTGGATCTCTGGGATGAGGGATCCATATATAGATGAATGCAGGGGGGTGAGTCAGCTTCTGGGATTTTGATTAGTGTCCTCTCTCTGATAGTTCTTGATTCCACTTGGAGATTGATGATCTCTTACTCATCCCTGGGCAAATTCAAAGAGGCAAGTGTCATAGGAGAAGTTTTTGGAGATTCCATGATGATCCACCTTTCAAACTATCTCTGCCATTTGTCTACTCTCGCCCATCGCATCCTATAGAAGGGCTTTCCAGTATGCATCGCACCCTTTTCACTGAGCAGGTGAGATGCATCGCACCCTCTGCACTGGGCAGTCTATATGGTCCAGCTTTGACCAGTTCTGAGCAGTTTTCTATGGAGAACTTATAGGAGATGATGTAATCAGCTGACCTTGTTCCTTTAGGGTGTGAAGCAACACTTTTAGGGACTTAGGAGCCCTTTGTTTATGGAAATGTATGTTTGGGGTTGCAATGCCCAAAAATGTATATAACAGTAACAGGTTTCATGAAGTCTCTACGTTACATTGCAATATGATGCCAAAACTATTGCGGTGCATATGTACGGAGGTAATGAATCTCCCACATTATGATGCCTTAAAAGATGTTAATTTATTTTTGGATGAGTTTGAAAGGGAGGTGCCCGAAGAGCATAATTTCTAGGAACTCAAGTTGTCACTACACACCACGCCTACCCATTGGTGGGGTACGCATAAGGATATTTTCGTTGACTGGAAGGAATACAAGCAAATGATGAAGCTAAGGTTTGGATACGCTAATACCCATATGATTGAAAAATATAGTGGGAAGGATAATCCGTGTGAACACTTGGCATGGTGAACTAAACCATGGGGCGAAGAGCCACAATAGGAATGGGTGCAAATCTTTTGTTGCACCTTAGATACTATTCCAATGAATTGGTACTTGGAAATAGAGTTATGCCATGGGAAAATTAAATGGGATATCTTGAGGGAAATATGCTTGTTAACTTTCAGCATTGAGGATGGGTTTGAGTGTATTGATGAAGCATTCTAGGAAACTAGAATGTGTTCAACCAGACTGGGGTTCCTACCTATGCCATGCGCTAGAGTGTTAAAATGTGACTGCAGAAGAAGAATAAGAAGATTTGTGAAAAAAATACATTCCGGAGACCAAAGGATAGCGCGAGGTTGAAGGTACTAAAGCATTAAACCCTGTTATATCAGAACCTTTGAAGACGAGGCAAGTAAACATCGGGTCTGACACACTGCCTAAGTTTACAATGATAGGTGATTATTGGGATGAAAATATAGTTTATAAAGTTGCGGAGCTGCTATGGGAATACTAGGACTTGTTTCCTACCAAGTTCTCAGACCTGAAAGGAATGTAGGGGATCTAGGAGTAATGAATATCACCTTCAAGCTCGATGTGAAGCCCATGAAACAGAGACCTTACCTTCTAAATTTGAAGTATAAACAAAATCTACACAAAGTGCTAGACAAAATGCTAGAAGCTGGAATTATTGAGCCAGTAGAAGAATTTGATTGGGTGAGCCCTATGCTTGTTCAAGAGAAGAAGCAGTGAAGTGAAATCAGAATATGCGTAGATTTGAGAAATATTAACGACGCATGCATTCATGACCCATTTCGAACCCCATTTACAGATAATTTTTTGGAGAATGTGGGAGGACAAGAAGCTTATTCGTTCATTGATGGGTTCTCAATGTACCATCAAATTAAGATCTCATTGTTGGATCGCAGCAAGTCGACCTTCGCGACAGAGTGGGGATGCTTCCAATACACAGTGATACCCTTCAGACTCAAGAATGCGCCCACGATCATTTCAAGGGTTGTAATTGCAAATATTAAAGAATTCATCCATAAATTATTAGAATTATATTTTGATGATTGGACTATGTTTGGATTGGTAAAGTGCCATGTTGCAAGTCTACGAACTATGTTGGATACTTGTTGCAGATACCAAATTTATCTCAACTTGAAGAAATTTATCTTTTGCATGCCTTGTGGGATATTGCTAGGCCATGTGGTATGTAATAAAGGACTAATGGTAGACTCTGCAAAGAATTTGCACACAATGTTGGACCACATAGACTACTATAGAGAGTTTATCAAGGATTATGCACAGATAACTGCGCTGATGGAGAAATTATTGAAGAAGGACACGACTTTCTTCTCGGACGAAGAGTGTCAGTGTAGTCTTGACGTGTTTATAAAATTCTTAGTATTTAGGGTTTAGGGTTTATAAGATTCTAGTAAATGCTTTAAATAAACACTTCAAAAAAAGTTACAAAACGCTTGTCAAATTGTTATCAAATGCATAGGTTTTAGGGTTTAAAATATTATAAAATGCTTAGGGTTTAGGGTTTAAGATTTAGGGTTTATAACACTTTAGTAAATTATTTTAATAAACATTTAAACAAAGTTACAAAACACTTGTTAAAATGTTATAAAATGATTAGGGCTTAGGGTTTAGGGTTTAAAATGTTATAAAATGCTTACGGTTTATTGTTTAGGGTTTATAAAATTTTAGTAAATTCTTTTAATAAACACTTAAAAAAAGGTTACAAAACACTTGTTAAAATGTTATAAAGTGATTAGGGTTTACGGTTTAGGGTTTTAGGTATAGGGTATAAAGCATTATAAAATGCTTAGGGTCTTGGGTTTAGGGTTTATAACACTTTAGTAAATTATGTTAAGAAACACTTCAAAAAAAGTCACAAAACACTTGTTAAAATGTAATAAAATGCTTAGGGTTTCACGTTATAACACTTTATTAAATGCTTTTATTAAACACTTAAAAATAGTTACAAAACACTTTTTAAAATTCTATAAAATGTTTAGGGTTTAGGTTTTAGCATTTATAACACTTTGGCAAATGATTTTAATAAACACTAAAAAGAAACTTTAAAAACGCTCGTTAAAATGTTATAAAATTATTAGGTTTTTGGGTTTAGGGTTTAAAATGTTATAAAATGCTTAGCTTTAGGGTTTAGGGTTTATAACACTTTAGTAAATTCTTTTAATAAAAAATTACAAAATATTTACAAAATGCATGTTAAAATGTTATAAAATGCTTAGCATTTAGGGGTTACGATTTAAAATCTTATAAAATGCTTAGGGTTTAGGATTTAGGGTTTATAACACTGTAGTAAATTCTTTTAATAAACACTTAAAAAAAGTTACAAAAATCTTGTTAAAATTTTATAAAATGTATAGGGTTTATGTTTTAGGGTTTAGGGTTTAGGGTTTATAACAATTTAATAAATTCTTTTAATAAACACATTAAAAAAAGTTACAAAACTCTTGTTAAAATGTTATAAAATTCTTAGGGTTTAGGGTTTATGGTTTATGGTTTAGGGTTTGTTGTTTAGGGTTTATAGCACTTTAGTAAATTATTTTAATAAACATTTAGAATAAAGTTACAAAACAACTTTTAAATTTTATAAAATGCTTAGTGTTTATGATTTAGGTTTTATGGTTTAGGGTTTAGGATTTATAAAACTTTAGTAAATGCTTCTAGTTAACACTTAAAAGAGTTGCAAAACACTTGTTAAATGTTATAAAATGCTTAGAGTTTAGGGTTTCGGGGTTAAAATGTTATAAAATGCTTAGGATTGAGGGTTTGGGGGTTAAAATGTTATAAAATGATTTGTATTGAGGGTTTAAGGTTTAAGGCTCACAACACTTTAGTAGATGCTTTTAATAAACACTTAAAAAAAGTTACAAAATGCTTGTTAAAATGTTATAAAATACTTAGGGTTTAGGCTTTAGGTTTTAAGGGTTTAAAATGTTATAACATGTTTAGGGTTTACGGTTTAGTGTTTTTAATAGTTTAGTAAATGATTTTAGAAAAACGTTAGAAAAAAGTTACAAAACACTTGTTAAAATGTTATAAAATGCTTAGGGTTTAGGGTTTAGGTTTTAGTGTTTATAACACTTTAGTAAATTCTTTTAACAAACACTTAAAAGAGAGTTATAAAATTCTTGTTAAAATGTTATTAAATTCTTAGCATTTAGGGTTTAGGGATTAGAGTTTACCTCAGACTCAGATGAAGAGCTCAAACACTAGCATAATATGTTGCATGAAGTCTCTACGCTATGTTGCAATATGGTGACAAAATTGTTGCGATGTGTATTTACAGAGGTAAGGAATCTCCCTCATTATGATGGCTTAAATAATGTCAATTTAATTTTGGATGAGTTTGAGAGGGAGATGCCCGAAGAGCATCGTTTCCAAGTGCTCAAGTTGGCACTACACGCTACGCCTACCCGTTGGTGGTGTAAGCATAAGGATATTTTCGCTGACTGGAAGGAATACAAGTGAATGAGGAAGCTAAGGTTTGGATAGGCTAATACCCATATGACTGAAAAATACAATGGAAAGGATGATCCGTGTGAACACTTGGAGCAATGGACTAAAGCATGGGGTGAAGAGCCAAAACAAGAATGGGTGCATATCTTCTTTCACACTTTAGATACTATTCCAATGAATTGGTACTAGGAAACAGAGCTATGGCATGGGAAAGCCAAATGGGATATCTTGATGGAAAGCTTATTGTTAACTTTTAGCTTTGAGGATCCTCTCGAGTGCATTGATTAAGCACTCTAGGAAATTAAGGTCGCTATCTTTAGAACGTGTGAAGAGACGGTAGAATGGGTTCAATCGGACTAGAGTACCTAGTTCTACCATGCACTAGAGTGCTACAATGTGACTACAGAAGAAGAATAAGAAGATCCACAAAAAATCAACATTTCAAAGACCAAAGGACAGTGAAAAGTTGAAGGTCCTAAAGCAGCGAACCCTGATATATTAGAACCTTTGAATACCAAGCAAGTAAAATTTGGGTCCGACGTGCAGCTTAAGTTTACAAAGATAGGTGATTATTGGGATGAAGATACAATTGATAAAGTTGTGGAGCTGCTATGTGAATACGAGGACTTGTTTCCTACCAAGTCCTTGGACCTGAAAGGAATAGTATGGGATCTAGGATTAATGAATATCACCTCAAATCTCAATATGAAGCCCATGAAATAAAGACCTTACCTTCTAAATCAGAAGTATAAGGAAAAGGTGCGCAAAGAGCTGGACAAAATGTTGGAACCTAGAGTTATTGAGCCAGTAGAAGAATCTGATTGGTGAGCCCTATGGTTTTTCAAGAGAAGAAGCAACAAGGTGAAATGAGGATATGCATAGATATGAGAAATCTTAACAATGCGTGCGTTCATGACCCATTTCCAACCCTGTTTACAAAAGAATTTTTGCAGAATGTGGGAGGAAAAGAAGCTTATTCATTCACTAATGGGTTCTCAAGGTACCATGAGATTAAGATCGCGTCAGATGATCACAACAAGTCGAACTTCATGACGGAGTGGGGATGATTCCAATACACAGTGATCCCATTCAGACTGAAGAATGTGCCCATGATGTTTTCAAGGGTTGTAATTGCAGCGTTCAAAGAATTCATCCATAAATTATTGGAAGTTTATGTTGATGATTGGACTATGTTTGGATTGGTAAAGTGCCATGTTGCAAGTATGTGCCTTATGTTGGATACATGTCGCAGATACCAAATTTATCTCAAATTGAAGAAATGTATCTTTTGTGTGCCTTATGGGATATTTCTAGGCCATGTGGTATGTAAGAAATTACTAATGGTAGACCCTATGAAGATAACAATATTTGTCAATTTAAAAGCTCCAAAGAATGTAAAGAATTTGCGCACAATGTTGGGCCACAACAGCTATTGTAGAGAGTTTAACAAGGCTTATGTAGAGATAATTGTGCTGATGGAGAAATTATTGAAGAAGGATGTGACTTTTTGCTGGGACGAAGAGTGTCAGTGCAATCTAGAGGTGTTTATAAAATTCTTAGTATTTAGGGTTTATGGTTTATAACACTCTAGTAAAGGCTTTAAATAAACACTTAATTTTTTTTTACAAAACACTCATTAAACTGTTATCAAATGGTTATATTTTAGGGTTTAAAATATTATAAAATGCTTAGGGTTTAGGATTTATGATTTAGGGTTTATAACACTTTAGTAAATTCTTTTAATAAACACATAAAAAAAGTTATGAAACTCTTGTTAAAATGTTATAAAATTCTTAGGGGTTAGGGTTTATGGCTGAGGGTTTAAAATTTTATAAAATGTTTAGGGTTTATGGTTTAGTGTTTAGGGTTTATAACACTTTAGTAAATTATTTTAATAAACATTTATAATAAAGTTACAAAGCACTTTTTAAAATGTTATAAAATGCTTAATGTTGATGATTTAGGTCTTATGGTTTAGGGTTTAGGATTTATAAATCTTTAGTAAATGCTTCTAATTAACACTTAAAAAAGTTACAAAACTCTTGTTGAATGTTATAAAATTCTTAGGGTTTAGGGGTTAAAATGTTATAAAATTCTTAGGGTTTAGGGTTTATAATAGTTTAGTAAATGAATTTATTAAAAACTTAGAAAGAAGTTACAAAACGCTTGTTAAAATGGTATAAAATACTTAGGGTTTAGAGTTTAGGGTTTAGTGTTATAACAATTTAGTAAATACTTTTAATAAACACTTAAAAAAGAAGATTCATACCAAACAATATCTTCTTGCCTCCTCTCATCATCGTCCTATTCAGAAACTCAATTTCCTCGACACCTTCGCCACCAGGGCTCTGAGAATCTCTCACAAGGAACACTTAGAAAAGGAAAAAGAACATCTTATAAAAGTATTCCTAAAAAATGGGTATAACAAATGTCAAACCATTAAAGCCATAAACAAAGGAAACACTATACGTAAGAGTAATAAAATTTTTGATAATATTGTGGGTAAAGTTAACATCCCTTACATTTTAGTGACCACTGATAAAATCTCCCATATCCTAAAAAAGAATAATATTTTAACCACCTTCAAACCTTTAAACACCATCTGAAGTTGCCTCAACCCGGTAAAAGATCCAACTGATCCCAAGTGTCATAAGGGCATCTATTTAATTCCTTTCTCATGTGGCAAACCCTATGTAGGTGAAAATGGCATATCCTTCAACACCAGAATCCAGGAACATTATGCTGACATTAAATCTAATCAATCCAAAACATCAGCTTCAACAGAACATTATGATAAAACCAAGCATCAAATTTGTATTGAAAATACCCGTATCTTAGCTAGAAGTGGTCACTACTTCCTAAGGTAATTCAGAGAAGCCATAGAAATTAGCAAGCATCCTAATAACCTTAATAGAGATGACAGATGGACCATAAGTGAAAACCGAATCCCACTTTAACATCCACTCTAATCTCTCTGTAAACTCTCTCCACCTTCCATAATGATTCATGTCTTCGACGTTTTATCAATCTCTATATTTGTTAGTTTATGACAATATTTAACCTTACATTTAATATCATATCCCTAGTTCAATGAAATACATAATCAACGAATTCCCATTATTATGTAATAATCATCATCATCATCATCTCACATATTAGTACTAACCCATATTTCTTAATCATAATCTAATATAAAAAAATTAATACCGCTCATCATTAATTACATAAATCCCCCTTTTAGATTCATTTATCTCGACATATTAATTCATTATCTCATTTAATCATTAGAATTAACATATTCTTCTTTTCTCTAATTTCTAATACATCAACACATTATATTCTTGTTTATTTTTATTTTATTTTTATTTTAACTAATTCAAATATATATCCATTTATCATTTAAACATTTATTAAATGAGTACAAATTTATATGATGTTAAACTTTAAAATCCCCCACTAAAATTTTAATTTCGTAATTAAATTTATAGTTAACTTTACATTTTTCTAGGGTTACTATTGGCTCTTCATCTCTGGCATCTATTTATTGAAATATGCGGTAGACTAGTCTTTCATAGATCTTTCTCATCCTGATGATGAACCATCGTTGTTGGTTTGAAACATCGATTACAACAAAAACAAAATGCAATATGAATCCAGAAAATGATTTGCACAATGATGAAGATTGTAGAAACTTGAAATCTGAGAAGCTCTAACATTAATGGTCACGCAGAGGAAAAGTGTTGAAAGTTGCATCTAGAGCTAAACCAAAATAACAAAAAGATATATAATAAGAATAAGAATATCATAACCACTAATTCAAGAAACCATGTTAAAAGAAACTTATATGTGGATGAGAAGGAGGTGAACCATTCCTGGGGTTCTTAGAGCTAGAATAGCCCCATCTGAACCCCCTCCATGAAGATTTTATCCTTCAACTACAGAGGGCTAGTTAGGCCCGATAAAAAACTAGCTCTTCATCGATTAATCTCTGCCAACTCGCTGGATATTATTTTCCTACAAGAGACTTTAGGCTCCACTGATGATATTACTCGCACTCTTGAGCATTCTCTTCCGGGATGGAAATTTTTGGGATTGGATGCCCAAGGCCGATCTGAAGGGCTCGCTTTGGGCATCAATTCTCGATCTATCAAGTCTATAAACAGCTGGGGAGGGGTTGGATATTTAGGGGCCGATGTACACATAGCCAAGCTGGGTATGCTTTTCAGGATAATCAATATATATGGGCCTTGCCAGAATCGGCCTGAGTTTTGGGACCATCTTCTGAGATTGGATTTATTTTCGGTCAATAATTTGATTGTTGGAGGGGACCTTAATTTTTCCATAGGTCATTCAGAATCCTAGGGATAACGTGCTCAAAGGGACTCCCTCTCAGAATACTTCTCATCCATTCTGGATTATCATCACCTGATTGATATTCCCACTGCAAAGATACAAGCCACATGGAGGAATAATCGAGTTGGTGAAAATGGCCTAGCCAGGAGACTGGATAGATTTTTAGTCAGAGAATAGGTTATGGATCTGGGATTCAACATCAGGCAATGGGTTGGCATGGGTGGGCTCTCAGACCATCTACCTATATATATGGAAATGGAAAGTGGTAGAGCTAGGCTGAAGGGTCCGTTTAAGTTCATCTCAACCTGGCTCAAGGAAGCTTTGTTTATCAGCATGGTGACTGATTTCTAGAAAGAAAACCCTCTAGGGGAGAGGGGAAATGTAACAATAGGATTTATCCATAACCTCACAGAGCTGAAGAAGATGTCCAAAATCTGGGCTCACCAAAAAAAATTACAAGATGATCAAACCCTAAGACAGATTGAACTCAAGTTGGCTGATTTTGAAAATGAGCTAGGTGGTCTATATAGCTCAGAGGAGCATAAGAGTAAAATCACATCCCTCTACTCAACCCGTGGTAAAATTCTCAAAGAGAGGGAAGACAAATGGTGACTAAGAAGCAAGGCTATCTAGATACAGGAGGGGAATACAAAGTTTTTATCAAAATTTTGCTAATGGGAGGAAAGAAATAAACACCATCTGGCATATGTAGGATGAACAGGGAAGGACAGCAAACACTTTCCCTCAGCTTGCTTCTCTGGCCAACTTTCACTTTAAAAAAGCCTACAGTGACCCCAGGGAAGCTAACTTGGCAAAAATTATCAGAGTGGCTCAACTTTTCCCTAGATTTGTGGAGCAAGAAGATGAAGACAAATTGATGTAAGAAGTAACATTAGAGGAGTTGGAGGCCAATTTGAAATGGTTTGACAAGGACAAAAGTGCAGGACCTGATGGATGGTCCATCGAATTATATTTGTATTTTTTTATTTGATTGGTTCGGATCTACTTAGTTTTGTTGAGGAGTAAAGAGCTTCGGGTCGTTTGGAAGCTGCCATAACCTCCACATTCATTGCTCTCATTCCGAAGTCAGATAATCTGACCACTTTTGATGAATTCCATCCCATTTCACTTTGTAACTACTTGTATAAGATTATCGCCAAAGTTATAGTGAACAAATTGAAGCCAATATTATCCAAGCATATCCTACATGAACAATTTGTTTTCCTATAGGACAAGAAAATCCATGAGGTGATTGCAACAGCACAGGAAGTTTTACACTCTCTCCACAACAAAAAGGGCAAAGGTATGATCATGAAGGTTGATTTATCTAAAGCGTTTGACAGAGTGAATTGGTTATACCTGCGAATTCTTTTAACTCACCTTGGATTCCCTTTCAATTTTATTAAATGCATCATGGGATGCATCACTAACATCCCATTTAGTGTCCTAGTCAATGGGAGTGCATCTCCATTCTTTACTTCAACTCGAGGTTTGCAATAGGGGTTTCCTCTCTCACCACTCCTATTTCTTCTGATCATGGAAGGGCTCAGTCAGATAATAAAAGAAGAACACAGGAGAGGAAGATTAAAGGGTATAAAGATAACTGAAGATTGCACGCTCACCCACCTACTGTTTGTGGATGACATGCTGGTATTTCTCAATGGAAGCATTGGAGATCTGACTATCATCAGAGATATATTTTCTTTATTTCAGATAGCCACGGGGATGATAATTAATGATGGAAAATCTACTTTGACGGCCACTGCCTGCTCACAGCATGAAATTCATTATGCTCTCCACTGATTCCACTTTGCACAAATTGGTCTAGAGGAGGGACTAAAATATTTGGGTTATAAGTTAAAGCCCATTGGATACTAGATAGTGGATTGGACTTGGCTCATTTCCAAGTTGGAAAAGAGACTCAGCATATGGTACCTCAGATTTTTATCTCGGGCTGGCCGACTCACACTCATCAAGAGTGTCCTGGAAGAAACCCCATTCTATTGGATGTCCCTAGCCTGGATTCCTAGAGGCATTTTGACAAGGATTCAAACACTCTGCTGCAGATTCTTATGGAGGGGTAGTCAACCGGGAAGAATCTTTGCATGGGCCAAATGGGATGCCCTCACCCTTCCAAAAAAATGGGGAGGTTGGGGACTCAAAAAGCTTGATGATTTTTCCTCAGCCCTGGCAGCGAAGCTAGATTGGCAACTGGTCTCTTCAGATAGTTTGTGGACAATTGTGGATTACTCAAAATAAATTGCCCCTACACAAATTTTGGATTGGATCAGAAGACCAGTTAGACTCTATACTGGTTTTTCAATCATTTAGAAGGCTTTCCTGAAAGCTTTAGACCCCATCGGCTCAGGCATTACTTGGAGAATCCATTCGGGGAGAAAGGTGCGTATTGGAATTGACCCATGGATTAGATGTGGGAACATGCACAGATTACCTCCAAATCTTCTATTTCACCTAGGAGAGCAAAATGTTACACACCTTGCTCATATAGCAGATGATCCAAACTCCACTATCCTCCACCAAGCTTGGAAATCAGATCTTCAGCTCAACATTCCTCCACTTTGGCAGTAGCTATGGAAGGACTATATACACGCTCTCTCAGAGGCTCATATTTGCATCATAGATGGAGATGATGAGATCATCTAGGCTTTGGCAAAATCAGGGAGATATACTCCAAAGGAAGGATACTTAGTTCTGGCGGAGTTGCAAAAGCCCCAGATCCTTCATACAAGGTGGAAACACCTCTGGAAGCTGAAGGTGCTTCCCAGATCTAGATTATTAATGTGGTGCATTTTGAGAAATAAAATCTCCACAGGGGTAACCTGATGAAGCGATCCTACCATGGCCCTCATTGGTGTTATTTATGCAACATGGATGGTGAATCTACTTCTCACCTATTCTTGAACTGCCATGAAGCTCGTAATTTATGGAATCTTGTGATAGCAGCTGTCCCCACATCTTGTAACTGGCAGGCGGACTCTCTGATTGAAGCCTGGAACCTTTGGTATTCCTCAGTCATGCCCCACAAATTGAGGAACCTCCCCTTACTGTTTTGTTTGGCTGTCTGGATAGCTCGAAATCTTTTAATTTTTCAAAATACCCCCCTAGGTGCACTATCATTGCGGCCAAGATCAAAGCAGATTATGATATCATCCCTGATGACCCCCCCCCCTCACACAAGGAACATCATACAGGAACAGTTTGACCCCAACATGCGCTGGGCATATTTTAATGGGGCTGCATAAGAAGAAGGTTGTGGTGGGGGTGATATCCTAGGATTAATGAGGGGAACTAATAACTTTGCAGAACTTTCAACACCCTTACACATTATTCGTTTTTCTTTGGAGAAGAATTGCCATGCTTTACAATTGTTTGGGGACTCTAAAATTGTTTGCAACTTGTTGAATAAAAGTTCTTATTGCTGGTCATTCTCATTGAGACACATTCTAGATGAAGCATTAAGATTGATATCCAATTTTGACTATTTTACATGTAATCACATCTACAGGGAGCGGAACACAAATGCTGACCGTCTTTCCAAAGAAGGCACGATCCAGGAGCCGGGCATCTGTTTGATCCATGAACAGAATGGAGGATTACAATACCAGTACTATCATAGGCCATTTATGGACATCATGGACTAATTCCTTACTCTGATTTCATATATTTGTACATAGTTCTTTTTGTTGATACTGAACTGATATGCTGCCATTTATATGAATGGCACAGTACATAGTTTTGAACATTATCTCCCTGCGTGGAATAAGATAATATAATCTGTTTTGATATGTTAGTTTATTTTGGATACCTTTTCTCAGACTCTGTTTGGGCTATTACCTCCCTGCGTTGATACAGGTATTTAGCTGTGTTGCTTCTTCGGAAGATGATATCTATTGATAGAAATATCGAAATATGCATATGCATCTACAAAATGTAATTTCTTTTGATTAATGACATAACGATCTTTTCCATGGGAAAAAAAGAGAAGGAGGTGAATCTGAGTAACCTTCAACAGCAATAAGAGAAGACAAATAGGATCTTCCATATAAAGATACAAGTTAAAAATACCAATGCTCTATTTGACTTAGGATTGTAGGAATCTCATTGCAATAGAGATTGTAAAAAAATTGAGATTGGAAGTTCATGATCATACAATAACATATCCATTAGGATGGGGAAATAAGTATGCAAAGATAAAGGTAGAAAAACAAAGAAAAAATAGATTTTCTATCAATTTTGATTTTATAGATGTAGTAGAACTAGATGTAGTTCCCCTTGATGTATGTAGAGTGGTATTTGGAAGTCCTTACATGTAAATGCACGACGTGATATTCATGTAGAAAGCCAACTAGTACTGACTTGTCCAGGATGGGAAATAATTCACCATCAATGTACAAAAAGGAAAGTATAAAATTTCACTGATAAGTGCCAACCAAACCAAGAAAATGATCATTTCTAGCAAGAAATATGTCTTTCTATTTTTAAGAGAAAATCAGTTTGTGGAAGAGTCATAAAGAGAAAAGGAATCCCTAGATGGGTGTACTAAGAAACATAAACATTAACTAGAAGAGATGTTACAGGCATACATGGTTTTGTTTCGGGAGCCTAAAGGGCTACCATCCAAGAGTGAAGTGGACCATGGTATCTAGTTATTATTAGACTCCCCATTGGAAAACATTGGGTTGTACATATAGTATATTATAGAAGAAAATGAGGTGAATAAATAATTGTATCAGTTTCTAAATAGGGTGTAATTTGACTGATTACATCACCATTTTTGTCACCCATCATCATTGTGCCAAAAACGGATGGGACTTGGTGGATGTGTATTGATTACAAGGAACTGAACAAAATAACACTAAAAAATAGGTATTCCCTACCCAAAATAAATGATCTGTTGGATCAATTGTAGAAAGTGAATTACTTCACCACGTTAGGCTTCAACTATAGATATCACCACGTTTGAGTTAGAGAAGAAGATACCTAAAATATTTCATTCAAAATTAGGCCAGTTTTCTATGAGTGGTTACTCATGCCATATGGCCTATGCAATGCACTAGTTATGTTTATGAGGTTAATGAATGATATATTATGACCTTTTATAGATTCATTTGTTATTATCTATTTGGAAGACATACTGGTGTGCAATTCTACTTCGGAGGAGCACTTACGACATTTGACACGGGTGCTGGAGACATTAAAGAAGCACCAACTACTAGAAAATCTCAAGAAGTGTGAGATTGTACAACAATATTTGGTGTATTTGGGGTATGTGATAGGTGGAGGAGATTTGAAGATATATCCTTTCAAGATGGAGGACATCATGAAATTGCTAGTGCCTACTAATGTTTCTAAGGTTGGGAGTTTCATTGCGGAAAAACAGTACCTGATGAAATTCATAGCCTCATTTTCAGTGGTAGTAACACCACTCCATTCCACAATAGCAAGTGGAAAAATGTTTCCAGTGGGGAAGGTGTCAGTAGAGAGACTTTGAGGAGCTAAAGAGAATATTGGTCAAGCACCATTTTTGGTATTACTCAACTTGCAACAACACTTCAAAGTGGAGATATATGTGAGTGAGTATGTTATGGGATCAATATTGATGTAGGGAGGAAGTCATGTATGCTCCCATTATGAAGTATTTAATGGGTTGTTTCTTGATTAACTACCCTACCTACACAAGGAAATATATTCCCTACTACAATCTATGAAGAAGTGTAATCACTATCTGATGGGGAAGAAGACAATAGTCCACACAGACACTAGCCACTATAATACCTACAAGCCCAGTGTAAGCTACACCATACCATACATTACAAGTGGGTGGGGTTTCTACAATTGTTTCATTTAGTGAGAAAGTATAAGAGGGAAAACACAAACATGTTTTCCAATGTTCTTTCAATACCACCTGCATAAAAAATCATATATTTGGGAACTCTGATGCACGTGAATCCATTCACCCATGACGCATACAAAGAGGCATTTCAAAAGGATCAGGACTTCAAGGAGTTGTTTCAATAGTTGCAGAGCTATAGTCATGTGCATGATGGTGAAAGCACCATTGACTACCATTTCCAAAACTAGTTACTCTACAAGATAGATAAGTTATGTGCTACTAAAGGCCAACAATTATATCTAATTAGAGAGACTCACACCTATAAGGCTGCAAATAACTTTAGTGTAGGGAAGACAATAGAAATATTGTAGGGGTGTGCGTATTAGCCCAAGATGCAAGAGAAGGTAGCTAGGTTCATAAGAGGATGCATGTTTTTTTGTAACAATAAGCGTAGTAACAAGAAACATGTACTATATCATCCCTTACTATTACCCAATCTTCCTTGGGAAACCATTTCCATGGACTTTGTGGGAGGTTTACTAACAACTAAGAAGGGACATGACTAGTTCATGGTAGTTGACAGGTTCAACAAGATTTCTGTTCTAATGCTCTATAAAAATACCATCAATAGGAAAGAACCAATAAACGTGTTCTTTGGAAAGGTCTAGGTGCACTTTCGGATATCGAGGGGCATCATTTCAGATAGGGACATGGGATTTCTTAGTGCAATCTACACCACATTATGAGAGAATATGGACATGAAGTTGAATAAGTATATATCATTCCATCCATATACCAATGGATCAACATAAGTAATCAATAGGACTTTGGTGTAGCTTTTGAGGGGTAACAATCAAAAGAATCCAAAGACTTGAGATAAAAATATGGTATGCATATAACACTATTATTATAGAGCAATCCACACTTATATTGGTAAGTTCCCATTTGAAGCTTGTTTTGGATATTTTCCACCTTCACCTAAGGCTATTTCATATGGATAGCAAGGATGAGTGAGGGAGGATATTACAAGAGATGCCTTAAGGACATATATATTTGTAAAAAAGATTAGGAAAATTCATATACAGGTATAGGGGACACTATATAAGTAACAAGAAAAATACAATTCTAGGCATGATCAACACAAAACATAGAAGTCATTCAAGGTGGTAGACAGAGTATGGTCATAATTGAACAAGGAGAGGCTACAGGGTCCTAGTAGAAAATCAAGGATCTAAGGTATGATCCCTTTGAGATAATGGAAGATGTGGGAGATAACACCTAAGGACTCAAAGGATACCACTTTATATCTTCATTTACTCAGTTGTTAATGTGGAGAACCTAAAACTCTCTTATCCTTCCATGCTAGGTTAGGAAGAGGAACAGGTCGTACCCTTAGTAGAGGATTTGGCACCAAATGCTTAGGTAGAGTTTACAAAAGACAGTTTTGCAAAAAATGTCAAAAAATATGAGGGGTAGCATGGCATTTTGTAGATTAGGATGAAAGGACAAATTCTAGGAAAGGTTAAATGATACACTCGAGGGAGAGCAAAGGAAACGTTTCCTCATCTCATTTAGCAGAAGGTTTTTGAGACCAAAATCCTCCCAAAATGGGGAGGTGTGATCCAAATTGGATCATGATATTATTTTTAGTCCATATCGATTCTTTCAGAGTGGAAAAAGGGAAGGAACTAGCTCACAATACCATTTTTATCCTGGGGGCAGTTTTGTAAACTGGGGTCTAAAACATTTCAGGAGAATTTTGAGGCATCACATGGCTTCTTTTCAGGTTGAAAATTTTATACTTTAGTGGTACATCCTATTTTTGTATTATAGACATAGATAATTTTCCAACAATGCAAGAATCACCTCAATTAGAATCTATATGCAAAATTTATGTCACTCGGAAGTTGGCCTTTCTATTTGGCCACCATAATTCGAGACAATGCCACTTCTAACCTCATTATTCATAGAAAATGTGCCATCCCTGTGATCATTTTGAAGAAGATTGTAGAATATCCCATATTTTAACTCTATTTAAGAGTTGAAGGAGTCAAACCTAACCACTGATTTGCTATCTAACTGTGTTATAACGAGGTCACTAGGAGAAAGAGGGGTTCCATTCCTTTTAAATCATTTTGTTCCATAGATTACCAGCATATCTGAGAGAGATATAGAGAGAGAATTAATAGAGGATTTGTGCACTATAGTCACCCATTAGACACAGGGATTAATTCTTTCTTCTCACAACTATTTCCTATTCAGAGAAAGAGAGAAGAGGGACCTCACCTTCCAGCTAGGTTTTCTCCCAAAGTGCTTATGAGGATATATATTTTGTCAATTTTTGTTTGTGAGTATTTATTTTGTTTTTTTCTATTTTATGCATAATTAAAAAATTTCATACATATGTGATGAACAATAATTTACAAATCCAAAAATATAAAGAGAAATAAACCCTTATAGTGTAGGTTTCATATTTTAAAGTATAATTTTATCAGATTTTTTGTGATGATTTTTCTAGCAAAATATCCATGATAGTTCATAGATCAATATGCCTAGTTGTGATGTATATCGAGGATTTTATATATGGAGCATAGTTGATGGTAGCAGGGATCCATCAGTAGATGACTCGTTTTCAAGTCAAATGGAACAAATCTAATAAGTTTATAGCGATAAAGTTTTGGGTGGGTGATCATTTGATGATATGTCTAAGTTAGAAATGCCTACCACGTCGTCCACTGAGGTGGTGCCATGTGGTGGTACAGAGGACGAGGTGGTCCTCAAGGTAAAATATTTAAAAGGGCATAAACGCTTATCCATACCTAATTTTTGGGAAAAGTTAATATCATTAAAATGATCTCAATGAGTAGAAAATGATGGTGAAACCATAAATGGATTTTGAAGTGATTGTAGGAAGAGAAATTTTGATGGCCCCACATCCTTAAGGTGACTAAAGAGGCCAGATCTACACACCATGAAACCTTAATGAGGAATTAATGGCTTAGATACGTTAAAACATGCCCCAATCCTTCAAACAAGTGTTTTATTGAACAATTGAATAATTATGAGTGTTTTTACATGGATAACTCATTTTCCCATGTCACATCTTCCTCTAGTAAGTTCGCTCTTTTGACTATGTATTTAGTAATTTCTTGACTTATAAAAACTCAATCCTTGTTTCAATTGTTTTTTCACATATGATTTTTCCTTCTTCATTAATATATGGTAAAATAGTTAGGTCTGGGATATTGTCGTATATTATCTTCATTAAGAAAGAAACATAGAATATTGAATGTACACATGAATATAGAGGAAACTCCAATTTGCAGGAAATACTTCCAATCCTTTGCAACACCTTATAGGGGCAATAATATATTTATATTAATTTATTAGGACACATATGACATGAATCATCCTTTTTTGTAACCACCATCGTTGGTGTAAAGAAATAATTTTGTTTATGTTGAATGATGTTATCATCTAATGTTTCTTGACTTAGATGATCAATCTAACTCTTTAATGAATATGGGTAATTTAAGGCCTAATGTTAGGTGGTTAAATTCCATTTTGCAAATGAATAACATGGTCATGATCTTGGGTTGGTGGAAGAACTTTAGGAATATTTTGAACTACCTTGGAATGATTGTTGATAACATATTAGATATCTAGTAGAGAAGAGGATATATATGTTTTAACATCTAATGAAAAAAAAATTAATTACACCATGGTGTTTCCTTTTTATTATTTTTGTCATGTTATTAGAGAATATAAAATTATAAAGTTTCCCTTACAAACCTCTAAAAAAAATTTCCTTTTTCAAAGGAAAAATTTGTGAAAATACCTTGGAAATTAATGGCCATTGTTCTTAATGATTGTAACCATTGAAACCATATTACGAATTTAGCACTTCCCATTCGGATTGCAATCATGGGAAAATCCAATAAATATCCCCTATATATATGTTAATATTAGGGAACCTCCTTGAACAATTTATGCTACCTCCATGTCCAACCATTACCTTCAATTTTGGTGCCATAAATACAAATCAATTGACATGTTTTGTGAATTTTTAATTGATGAAGCTATAGGTAGTACGAGAATTAATGAGCATTATTAGTTTTTTTCTTTTTGATATATCTTTCTGTTAGTATCAGTCTTTGAAGCCTTCCACCAGTGATCAAATATGCTCTTACAAAGTGGTTTTAGGATGTTGTAGTCAAATTTTGTCATTTCAGAGAATCTTCAAGTAAAATCTGATCACTAGGTATTAGGTCTAGGGTTTCCTTTCACTCCTTTCAAATTTGTCCAAATGTCGGTTCATGTCACCATTTATCTGAGTGTACCTTCATTTAGAGGGTTTTCATCATCATGTCAGGTTCCAATGGGTCATTTTACACCTTGTTCATGCTTCAGTTGTGCCTAGGTAAGGTTCATTTCCCTCTCCTAGGGTTTTGAAGGTAATTTCTCTTGGATGGTCAAATCATCAAAAAACTTGTATCCTGATGTTCATACACATTCCCCTATTCTTAATGTACCTTATTAAACACTTCCCATCACTAATATCCCTCAAATTCCTCATTTTTGCAAAAACCCTAGTTTCTTGCTACAATCCGACAATTTTCTAGGCTAGGGCTGTGTTTTGCCCTTTTAGACCCCATCCCCTCACTCAATCTTTGAAATTCCACTTTCCTCTACTTCCTAACATCCCTCCCTGTTATAGACATTTTTGTGCCTAACAGCATGAAGCATGAAATGTCGATAATCTGAGGGATCCAAAGTCCCTAAACATGTTGTTCCTACCCCTAGAGGAACAAGGTCAGCAAACCACAGCACTGAAAATCAGTTCTCCACCTGAAAACACTCAAAAACAAGCTATTTCTGGATCATGTCAGCTGCTCCACTGAGCATCTGCGCTGAATGTCAACTGCTCCACTCTGTACCTCCGCTGAATGTCAAAAGCAATGAAGGCTACCTGCGCTGGGTGAGATTGGCCAAGTGGCACAGTCATTCTGCAAGGTGTCAAATTCCCAGGAAGCTTCCAAAATGACACTTGGATCAGGGAATTCGCCTTGTGATGAGTAAGAGGATCTAGATCTCCAAGTGGAAGCAAGAAACTCCAAGTGGACTCAAGAACTGAAGTATAACTGAAGTGGGAGAGGACACTAGTCAGCTTCATGCCAAACTCAAGCTGACTCATCCTTTCTCCAAATCTCCTATATATAGAGCTCTCTCATGAGGTCTAGAGGGGTGGAATCTTGTGAATGTAAGGAAGTGCTGTTGGTTTGTGAATAGAACTATTGGGTGATTGCTTTGAAGGAGGTGAAGAGGAGATTTCTTTCTACTGGGAGGTGTTGCTGGATTGGGCCTCTTATGGTTGTAACACTCTCAGAACTTTACTTCTTCCATTAATAAAGCATTTGAGGTTCTTCTATATGCATGTGTCTCTGTGGCGTATTGATGCTTGTATATTTGATTTATTCTAATCCTTGAATCAATTATGGATGTATGCTTCTTGTAGTTTCCTTTTCTTGTGCTTTTGCAGGACCTTTGTGTAGCTGGGCCAGTGAAAGAGCAAGGAGCTGGGAGCAAGCAGCAAAGAGGGAAGATTGGATCAATCATTTAAGTGGAAGATAACGGTTAGTGGATCTCTTTCTCCTCTCTCTTACATCTCATAAAGAAGTAAGCTTGAATAGCTTTGCATTCGGTTGTTGCTGAGGTACTATCACCCTTAGAGTGGGATAGGGTCATTCCGTATTGGATACTTTTCCCAACAACAAATTGGCGACTCCGCTGGGGATCGTATCTTGTTGGTTATTTGTGTTTTTGCTATTCATTTCATAAACAAAGGGAGTACTGAATCGAACTGTATTTGGATCCTTCAAATACAAAGTAGAGGGCAGCTACTCTAGCTCAGTTTCTGGGCAGGTTTATGATTTGAAGAGCTGATCCACAAGGACTCTAATGAGCTCTTAGTGATAGCTTTTCATCCTCCTTGTCATCCCTTAGTGTGTCCTTGACTGATAGCTTCTGATTTGAGCAAAAACTGTGAATTTTTGAGCAATCTGTGACCTGGAAACCAAGAGAAACGAAAGTTTCGTTCTTCAGTGCAGGCTGTACAAAGGCTATCTGCATTTCAGCGCAGTTCCCGAAGGGGCTACCTGCGCTGAAGGTCAAACAGGCAGTGTCCCACCTGCGCTGGACCAGTCTTGCTTTGTGCTACTGGGGTTTCCTGCTGTTTTTTGCCCTGTTTTCACTCTTGTTTTTGCTGTTTGTTACCAGTCAGTGGACCTATCTGAAACCAACTTTCCTTGTCACTATTCCGCCTCGGTTGTATAAAGAAACTGTGTTTGTTCTTTGTGTATTTCTTGTGCATTTACAGTTTCCCATAACGAAAGTGAACTAGTCTTGCTGTGACCTCTTAGATCTAGACCTGTGATAAAGTGTCGTTTTGATCTTAAGAGTTAGTTTGTTTGCTGTTCATAGCTGATTGAGCTTTTGCTTTCGTCATTTGGTTTGAGTTTATATATTTCTAGTGTCGAAACAAGTAAATCTTAAGGTGTCTTTTGATTTTGGACAAGCTTGTTTGCTTTCACTTGAAATTGAATTCAAAATTATACAACAGCTTTCTTTTTGCATTACGCCAACATTCAGAAAGAGAAAAGAAATACTTGCATTGTGCATGTGCATTATGACAGCTTGCATGTTGATTTAGGAAAAAGTGCATTAGTGTGTGCTCTATGATCTGTGTGAAAAGATGTTATCTTTCTTTTCCCTCAGTAGTTAAGATTTTCAAAGTTGAAAGATTGAAAAGCTTGCTTATCATCTTAGACTACATTTAGGAGTGTTATCATACATCTCGTGGTGATCCATAAAGGCAAACTGCTAAACAAGATCAACCTTAAAATAAATTGAATTTACATAACAACGCATTGAAACATAACGCAAACACATAGAGGTCTAAGCTAGAGACATATTCCGGCGTCGTTAAACGTGATATCTTAGCGTTGAGTGGTTGGGTGATTCCTCTACGGTGAAGCGATAAGTATCAATACGGACTTGTGCTCCCACGTACCGTCGCGTATATATTGGGAGACCCCTATAGGAATAAAGCCTTTATCCAATAGGAAACCGTGTCGGCCGCCCTATTGATCGCAATGTAGTGAACACAGCATTCACGAAGATCGACCACTCGTACCGTAAAACGTATTCTGTGGTTTTGCGAAAGGTTTGGCACACCCTCTGCCTAGATCTCCAGAGCAGTTTCTTTTGGCCTTTTTCAAACTCTATAACTAAAAAACTCCAACTGAGCATTTGTCACTTCGGGCTCGTTAATACATCGAAGGAGACTAGACTCATCTTTAGCTTTTTCTCGACTCTTAAAAAGTGAAAAATCAAGTTGTGTCTAAAAGCGTCTAATAAAATTCATTCAATTCGGAAACACAAATTTCCCCTTTTAATATTTTAGTTGATCGAGTAATCCGCAATCGTGAAAGAAAGTCAATTGAAACCCCGTCGTTCGTGGAGGCTTACGAGTCAACCGTCTTTGTCCCCGGAATCGAAAACAGTACGGGCAAAGCGAACTCGTTTAACCGGTTCAAAATCTCCTTTGAAAGTTAGAACAAGTGTTCCTACTGCATCCGAGGTTCCGGTTACTCCTAACATTTCTGGAAACCCTGCCTCTATAGAAGAAGTTCAAAAACCACAGAAGGACAATAATACTGATCCTAGTCTGGGGGCAAATACGTGTGTAATTGAACCAGTTCCATCTGTAAGCAGTCCAGAAAGTTTTGTTCCTCAAACAACTGTCGCTGTCGAAACAACCACTTCTTCGGCACCAGAAATATTTTACGGACCTGACGGTCTTCCTCTTCCACCGGGTTTGATTGCGATAGAGGAAATTGCAGAGGATCCGCAAGCAAGTACTCCAACTCATTTTGGAGTAGGGGTCACTCTCTTTCCTTCATCAGAGGTTAATCCACCACAAGTGGAAGTCCCTGTAGAATCGCTAGGCAATCTATTGGATAGACTTAAAATGTCTGAACAACCGTCATCATCTAGGACTGTGTCAAATGACACAGCGACAGCAGAAGCCCCTACCGTCACTCCAACGATGTTTGCCGGCATACCAGCTATCCCAACTAGCTCTCAACAGCTAGAAGGAGTCCACCAAGGGACTATTTCGACATTATGGTCTGTTCCAGTTTGTTCATCCGGAGTAATACCCGGTAATTCTTATGTTGAAACTCGACAAATTGATCCTCATGGAGGTCAATTTGGGCCATCTAGTCCTCAAGGACTAACAATCCCTCTGAGTTCCGGATTGCTACCATATGGGGGGCAGTATGCCCTTTCATTACCTCCTCCGGGAGGATATCCATATGGCAGTTCTCAACAGTATTCTGGTTATACTGGAATTCCATCAAGTAGTTGGGTACCTATGCTACCTCAACAACCAAGGATTGTATATTCTATGCAACAGTGTGTACCTGTGACGAACATCCCAACCACCCCGGCTATTGTAACCGTGTCGCAAGTTCAAGCGATACCTGTTACATGTCAACCTCAGATTTCTCAGGTTGTAATGCAACAGTCGCTTGATCATGGGTCACAACCACAATCGCCAACTGGTGGGACAACACAAGTACAAACGGGTACAATTACCCCACACCTTGGTCCAATGGTTAGCATGGCGCAACAGAACATGGCGTCACAACCATGGCTTGTACAATACCAACAACCGCAGTTCCAGCAAGTGTACCAAGGTTCTGAGCAGCAGATCTTTGCGAACAGTGGACAACCGTATATCCAAAACGGTCAAAACCAACCACTTTACAGTGGTCAAGTCCACCAGCCGTATCAGTCATACCAACATCAATTACATTATGCTGGTATGCAAAGACCCACTGCTCAAGTGATTCCATCGTACCCTGGTTACACTTCGCCTAACCTGAATCAACAGTTACCATTCGTGGCAACTTTAGAGTTACCCGATTTACACCGTTTAACCAACGATCCGATTGCTTATGCCCCTTGGTGGCCAGCAATTCCTCATAAACTTCCATCTGACATTCCTAAATTCAATGGAAATCCAGGTGAAGACCCGTCGAATCACGTGATGACTTTTCATCTGTGGTGTTCGTCGAACACCCTTAATGAAGATTCGATAAGGCTTCGCCTTTTTCAGAGGACATTGACAGGTCCAGTGGCTAAATGGTATATTGAATTGCCAAGAGCCTCTTTCGACAACTTTAGTTCCCTAGCCACGACTTTCTTGACCCATTTTCAACTACCGATAAGGTATGAAACGGGAACAGAAATATTAACCAACTTCAAACAGACAACTGCTACCCATATATCTGATCATATACATGAGTGGCGTCGTCGTCGTAGGATGTTGAAAACATATGTTCCCGATCAGCTATTAGCTGAATGGTTTATAAAGTCGTTACTTCCGGCTATTACGGAAGATGTGGCCAAGGGGGGAGTCGTAACAGAGGAGCAAGTGATTGCTCGTGCACAATATTTGGACTTAGTTTATACTCAGTCCGGCACGCTCTATGACAAAATACCTGACGCCCCTAGATCGGAATTTTCAATTCCTCCCCCTCCTAAATCAAATAGTGACTCTCATGCCGGTGACGGTGTGATTGGCACAGCAAACGCGAAATCGATAAAGGCTTCGTCAAACAAAGCCCGTAAGAATTTGGATCAAAATGCAAAAGAAGAAATTCTTGCTTCGGAAGTAAATGCCGTATCAGAAGATAAAGGCAAAGAAACCAATCAACCAGGAAGCAAGAAGAAACAAAACAAAGGGAAGAAGAAGAAACAGGGTGAGTCATCCCCTGGAAAAAATTCTTCAAACCCTCCTGGCAAAGGGAAACAAAATTATCCATGTCTAATATGTGATGATAAGGATCATACCACAAAGAATTGCCCATTCAAAGCTGAGTTAAAGAGGTTCTTTAAAAGTTCCCAAACCTCAGCTGTGTTAACTGATCCATTTCCAAACCCAGGTCAAAATCTGGTTGATAGTGGAAATGCTTCCCCGTCGCAAGTACTTATGTTGTCGATTTCGAAACAGCAGAATGATGCTTTGATTTCGACAAGGAACAAGGATTATGGTAATCCTCAGCTGTCGAACGACAAAGGTAAAGATCAACCAAGTAGTTCGACAACAACTTTGACCAAAGTTGTGCCACCCATAATTCCTGAACAGATGATAAAGTCGCCAAAGGGAGTAGTACCCAAATCGACACTTAATCCTCGTGCAAAAATAGCACAGAATTATAATATAATAGAGGACCTGGCTCAATCATCGTCCGCTATGTCGACACTCGAGGTACCACAAAATTACCCCTCCCAAGAGCAAGCTTTGTTATCATCAATAGGTGGGATTGGCCCAATGGATTCCAATCTCGTGGCCTTTGATCATAAAGGATATGACCCTCAGTTACCAGCTCAACTAGCTTTCCTTATTCAAGTGAAAGCCCTCAACAAAACTGTTCATCGGACAATTATTGATGAGGGGGCATCTACATGTCTTATGTTGATGAGTTGCTGGAAAAATTTAGGCTCACCACCCTTGTCGAAATCGTCGACGATGTTAAAAGCATTTGATGGACGATCATACACTCCATACGGGATTTTAAGTAACTTGCAAGTTGAGATGGGGGGCAAAACAGTAGAAGTTGATGTTGAAGTAATCGACGGAAACCTCGATTACAACATCCTACTGGGAAGGCCCTGGATATATGCCATGGCCGCAGTTGTGTCGACCTACTTCAGGAAGATTGCATTTCCCTTTCAAGGAAGAATTACAGTCATCGACCAACAAACTTTCCTCCCCGACAGTGCACAAGTTACGGGAAGCATTCCAATGATCCATGGAAGCAATCATTCGCTTCAAAATATTGGAGTAGGTCTCCTAAAAGACCATGCCTTAATGGGTACTTTTGCCCTACCGCCTGCAAGAAATCTGGCGGAAGTGGCCACAATGGAAACCTACAATATGAAATCTTCTATATCTAATGGATTCGGAAGATTCCTAAACATTTTGTCAGCATGGATCATCGCCCTAATGGAAATACTGTAAATACAGTGGGCTTCGAGGACGGTTCTTATCTCGTGTCAACCTCGTTAAAAAATGAAACGAGGAGTCAAGAGGATAGTTCTTTACGGTGTCAAACTCATTAAAAAATGAAGCACCCCCCTAAAAACTAGGGGGCATGTGCCTCGTTTGCATTATTATGCTGGGGGCATACAAAATTATATCGAGCAATTTTATCGCGGAATTTATGCTCGCTAAAAAATAGAAAAGCGAGATCTGAGCAGTTTTAGCACATAGTTCATGCTCGTTAAAAAATAAACATAAGATCGAGCAGTTTTACCGTGGAATTTATGCTCGTTAAAAAATAGAAAAGCGTGAGCAAGAGTTCCCTCCAGAGTTTAAGCTCATTAAAAAATGAACCTATTCCGGTAAATAACCATTGTGATCGAAAATTTATTAGCCATAAAAGCCTTGGTCGTGTTTGCACCCGCCACCTCCATTCCATATTGGCCTACCGTTCACCTCCATATGATTGTTTACCCATTTTGAGGAACAGCTGCGAAGAGTGATTTCACTTAGCCATCCTTGTGACACTGCCGTGATTGGAAAATTCCAACCTGTACCTGGAATCTGCTGCTATCCCTGTTTATCACTCGTTCCTCAAAAGACGAGTCTTCTTTGAGCTCTTTTCTCCTGACTCGTAAAATATGAAAAGTTTGCCGAGTTTTGGCCTTCCAGCTCGTTAAAATGACCGGAAGAGCTATCCCTCCTCTAGATTTTAATCTTTTTGGACCTGAGGGATTATTGCACAAAAAGGTCGAGTGCTTGTTTTATTCGGCTTGTTAAAGTAATCGAAAACTCATCCCTTCTGTATTGTTTTATACTTTTTTGGACTTAAGGGATTAGATGACGAAAAAGGAATTTTGGAGTTAACTTTCTGTACCTTTTCAGACTCTCTAAAAATGAAAAGGACCGAGTTTTCCTTGTCGTTAGACTCGTTAAAATGATTAAATAGCGACAAACTTGTCTTTAGACGAGAACGAGTTTCCCTATCGCTAAGCTCGTTAAAACATAGCGATGGGCTTGCCCGAAGGGCAGGTTATAGAACAAGCATATGTTATCCTCCTCAAGCTTGACAAAAATAAAGAGGTACTGGTCAGAAATGACTGGGGAAAAATTGGGAGAACCTCAAAGCTTTAATGGTAGCAAGTCGCTCTTGAACATGACACTTTGTCCTCTGTATCACATTGGGTTGGGTTGTTTCATTCACCGGTCTCATCACCATGGTCCTCGCCAAACCATCCACATTTGGGGTAATGCTACCGATCCATCACATCAGTGTCGTTATATGTTCAAGAGATGTTGTTCAGAAAGAGTCAACCCCGTGTCCCATCCACTGCCATACATTATCCTTCATACACTCATGATCGCCACCCTGAATCATATTTCACAGATTGTTTTCACCTCCACTAAAATCATTTAGCTCCGTTCCGTGTCATTGATGTGGGATTCATTAAGTCCCTCCTTTGACGGATCGCTTCTTGTCGACTTCAGCTCATTATCCAAGAAGTTGATCTAGGAACAACCCCCCCAGTACTTTGGAGCTTGCATGCCTCAATGGCAAGTTTCTCACTTCCGGCGACAGGTATACATCAATGACCTTCGACCAGAATATTTTGCGTGGTGTTCGACGCCAAGTCCTTTATTCACACCACGTGAATTGTACTGCAGTACCTTGAGGGTCATTGTCATTATTGGTGATTCCTCTCGCGCTTGTTAACGGTTTACATTATTGACCGGTAATCAAGCGATGTCTTTCCATGTTCGACTTCAGCGCAATTCTAACATGGATCGACTTGTACTTAGAGTGAAGATCGAACGAGTTTGAAGACCCCGGATCTAGTTTCATCCATCCGGGCTGCGATATATATATTCAGGATATAAAGACATTTGTTATGTACATCATTGCAACAGATGATCATCCTACTCAAAGGATGATAATTTCAGTAGAGAATTATCAGTATACCACCAGACGATCGTCTGTTCTATGTACCAAAATGAATTTATAAAGCTGAGCATGGGAATGCCCGCCTCAGCCAAATCATGAAAGCAGAATGAAAAATAATGTATTGTATTTTATTTTATTACAGGGCACCTCTCAGCGATTGAATGAACTTCGGATCCTCCTGATAAAGCATTTCACCCGATAAATGACCTCATACTTTAGGGGGCAACTGTTATAGACATTTTTGTGCCTAGCAGCATGAAGCATGAAATGTTGATAATATGAGGGATCCAAAGTCCCTAAACATGTTGTTCCTACCCCTAGAGGAACAAGGTCAGCAAACCATAGCACTGAAAATCAGTTCTCCACCTGAAAACACTCAAAAACAAGCTATTTCTGGATCATGTCAGCTACTCCACTGAGCATCTGCGCTGAATGTCAACTGATCCACTCTGTACCTGCGCTGAATGTCAAAAGCAATGAAGGCTACCTGCGCTGGGTGAGATTGGCCAAGTGGCACAGTCATTCTGCAAGGTGTCAAATGCCCAGGAAGCTTCCAAAATGACACTTGGATCAGGGAATTCGCCTTGTGATGAGTAAGAGGATCTAGATCTCCAAGTGGAAGCAAGAGACTCCAAGTGGACTCAAGAACTGAAGTATAACTGAAGTGGGAGAGGACACTAGTCAGCTTCATGCCAAACTCAAGCTGACTCATCCTTTCTCCAAATCTCCTATATATAGAGCTCTCTCATGAGGTCTAGAGGGGTGGAATCTTGTGAATGTAAGGAAGTGCTGTTGGTTTGTGAATAGAACTATTGGGTGATTGCTTTGAAGGAGGTGAAGAGGAGATTTCTTTCTGCTGGGAGGTGTTGCTGGATTGGGCCTCTTATGGTTGTAACACTCTCAGAACTTTACTTCTTCCATTAATAAAGCATTTGAGGTTCTTCTATATGCATGTGTCTCTGTGGCGTATTGATGCTTATATATTTGATTTATTCTAATCCTTGAATCAATTATGGATGTATGCTTCTTGTAGTTTCCTTTTCTTGTTCTTTTGCAGGACCTTTGTGTAGCTGGGCCAGTGAAAGAGCAAGGAGCTGGGAGCAAGCAGCAAAGAGGGAAGATTGGATCAATCATTTAAGCGGAAGATAACGGTTAGTGGATCTCTTTCTCCTCTCTCTTACATCTCATAAAGAAGTAATCTTGAATAGCTTTGCATTCGGTTGTTGCTGAGGTACTATCACCCTTAGAGTGGGATAGGGTCATTCCGTATTGGATACTTTTCCCAACAACACTCCCTACTTCCCAAAATTTTCTCAGGAATTTAGAAGCCCCTTATCCCCTTCATTTCACTTCACTTTGACAAATCCCCAATTCCAAACATCGGGATAGGTTTTACTCAAATGACTTTTCTGAGCAAGAAAAGATGAATTTGGAAAACATGAGAGAGGTTTCTATCTAAAATAGACCAAGGAAGAAAAACATATTTCAGTTTTTACACAGGTTTCATGGTTTGGGAGAAATGTTGAAAACATCATTGGCCACAGGAGGATTGATGCACCTCTAAAGTGACATTGGGAAAATCATGATTTCTCCAAGATTGGTTGGCCAAATGACTTCCTTGATGAGTCAAATGTTAACTAGACACAAAGGGATTTCCAATGAGATATCTTGAGCTCAATTTGGAGTTGAGGAAGACCTTCAAAAGTTGACTACAACAACACTCTGCCTTTAGGCAGCCTCATTTTGCACATTTTGACCTGCCTTGGGTGATTTGACTTTTGATAGGGCAAATGAACTCCAAATTGAAAAATTAAAGTTGTGTTGGAAAGTAGACTCAATAAGCTTTCCAACAAGCTATTGTGAACCCAATTGTGACACCAGGAAGGCCTCCAAAAAGGGTCTACAAAAAGGTACTACGCACAAGTAAGTAAAGCATTCCTCCTTGTTTAGCGAAGTTGTGTTTGGTACCTTGGATGTTTGTGGTTTCCTTTAAGAAAAACCCTAGCTAAATTGCTAACATAAACCCTAGATAATTCTTAAATCCTCTTTTGCAAGTTTTTAAAGGGAATTGCTCTTCTTTTTCACTTCATCCATTTGCAGCTTGGAAAATCCCATGCCCTTTCTCTAACATCATCAACATTCACTCCCTAAACCCCACTCCCATTTACCAAACCCTAGCCCTATACTTTATTCCCAAACCATAACTCCCACTTCCTATTCCTTCACTACATCCACTTCATTATCAAATTCCTCATTCCACATTCATAATACCATCCACTACCCTCATTCCCAAAAGAAACCCTTCCTCCTAGCATTCACTTCCTTATACACACCACTCACCTCATATTTCAAAATCTCTTCATACTCATCTGCTTTCACTTCAAATTCATAAGCATGGAGACAAATTCAGACTATGAGAGGGAAGAAGAAACTCTCAATGATTCTTCTAAAGAAGCTCATGTACCAAAAAAGCCACACAAACGGGGAAATATCATCCGAGAGGACACTATCAGTTTCAAGAGTTGCTTGCTTGTCCTCTTGCTATATCATGTTTTAGACATCATTCTTGCTATGAGCTTGCCCGGTTGTTTGTCACTCATCTACATAATGGCCAAGTGAACCTTGCTAGTGTCTCCTTCACCTTGTCACCTACCACTATCTCAGAAAGAACAGGCATTCCAAATGTTGGTGAACAATGGAATAAACGACAATATGTTGACAGTATAATGAAGAGGCTTAAGCCTAAGTTGAAAAAGGGGCTTAAGAAAGCAAAAAGAGCATGATAAACTCAAATATCTTGGCTGAAGAATCATTGGCACAATAGAGCACATAACAAAGATCACTCAGGCCAAATTTCAAGAAATTTGGTGAAGTTTTGGTTACTTTTGAATTTTTGAGGCAAAAAACAGGTTTTTCCAGCAGGTGCGTAGCGCCACTTAGTGCTCGCTTTTGATGGGGACGTCCATTTGAAGGAAAATTGGCATTTTTGGATTCCTTATGAAAAGTTATGCATGCTCAGAAATTACTAGAAAATTTTGACAACTTTTGGACCTCCAAAAGGGCCGAAAACACCCAAAAATTGCCCTCTCTGCCACTTTTTGGCCACACAAGAAACAATCTTGGGAGATTGCAATTTTGGAGGGACAAATAGACACCAAATCAAAAAATTCAAGTTGTTCTAGAAAGTGAACTCATAGGGCTTTCCAACGATCTATCCTGCACCTGATTTTGACCTCGGGGAGCCCTCAAAAAGCAGCTTGGAAAAGGCACTACACACATGATGAAAAAGAGTCAATTTTGCTCAAAAACTCTGTTTTTCGCCTAGTTTTCTTCTAGTTTGGGTTTTTCTCTCTTATGGTAAAATTCATGATGTGAAATGATGTAAATTGATGAAATATGATGTAAAAATGATAAAAATTGACTTGATAAGGTAGATACATCAGTTGTAGATGGTTTTAAGTTGAATGAATCAGTTTCCTAGGTTTTAGAGGCAAGTTATTCCACTACCTATTTTTGTGTTCCTAGTTTAGAAATGGTTGAAACCACCCCTCTTCTCATGGGTTCAACCCCTGATGGATAGAACAGGTGGTTTTGAGGTATATATCATGTGTTTTTTCAGTCATTTGTAAAAGTTGGACTCTTGTGAATGCTTTGAGCACTATTGTACATCATCTCTGCAGTTTGGCAAGGAAATAGACCAAGGTTTGCAGCATTTTGTGGGATTCTTGTAGAAATGTGACTTAGTATTTTTTTTCCTTTTGTGATTCAAGTTAACATATTTTTATTTGTGCCATTATCTCTCTCTCTTTCCGCATCACTAAATGAATCAAGTGTAAAGGTGGAATTCATTAATGTTTCAGTGCTCTGCCTTTCGATTTATTTAGCTTTACATGTTTTCTACTATTTGAAGAGGACTCATGACACTTCCATGCCCTCTCCAACTCATCACTAGTCTTAAAAATCTCCATTTCACCTAATTCAAAGTACTAAACCATTTTCCTACCTCGCCCCACAGAAACCTTTGCAAGACTGAGTCCATTCCCCAGACCCAAAACTGCCTTTCAAATTTGATCTAGCAATCAATCATTAAATTCAATCAAACTCCTCTGAGCATATACCTAGCCTAAAATTAGTCTTTACATCAGTCATCTCAAGCCCCATTTGCTATATTTTCCTGATATTGATAGGGAGAGAGCCCTCTCCCGACCTAGTAGGGCTAGCTACTAGGTTAAGCATGGTTTGATGTTACCTCAGACCTGCCTTTCTCGACGTGAGGTAGATTTAGGCCATAACATATTGGCGACTCCGCTAGGGAAGAGAAGTTTGTTTTTTTGTTATTTTTGTTTGCTTTATAAACTACAGAAGGAGCTTAAAGTTAGCCAGGTAGCCTTCGAACTGCTCTTGCTCTGCAAGTGCATAGTAGAGGAACGTTGCTTTAGTCAATCTCCGGTTTAGTTTATGAACTAAACATCTGGTTTCCTCACCAAATGTAATCAAGTTCAGATATAATTGTTGATGGTGGACAATGATCAGACACTGGAAGGCTGAAATCATTCACCTGGCGACTCTAAATTAGTTTTGAGATCAGATCCAAGGACTCCACTCGAGGATGGACTTGACCAGTAGAAACATGAAAGGACAATATGGAAAGGTCAGGTATTCAAGTTGGACTTTCATCCAAGACATTTTGTTTTTTGTTCTAAATTATTTCTTCTCTTTTCCTGAGAATTTCAAGAAGGCTTTCAAATTATATTTTATTTTAGAAAAGATCCTCAGCCTGCATTTGGTTCCTTCCCTTTGAAGATTGTGAATACCAAAGATTTGCATGCCTTTGAGCTTGATCAAGACCTTTCTTCTGAATCTTGTGACAACCATATTCAAACTGACGAGCCTCAAGAGACCAAGACTAATTCTACACCTTCTGTACATATTCATATACCATGTAAAATTCCAGATCGATACAAACCTCTGATTTTACCTCATATATCCCATGATTTCGCTAAACATTATTACCTATATATACCAAGATTTGATGGTGAATGTGGCAACATCACTGCTGAGAGACATGTATTGAATTTTGAGTCTTTTCTCGACCTTTTTGAAGATGAAGAGGATGTCAGTATTAGGATTTTTTCTCTTTCTTTGCAAGGAAAAGTCAAGAGTTGGTTCAAAACCCTGCCTGATGTGAGCATCTCAAATTTACAGCAGTTCATCAAAGTTTTCCTCGACAGGTGGGTGGTTGGAGAAAACCATTTCTTGATTATATAAGAGTATAAACAAATGAAAAGACTATTAGGGGAGATAGTACAACAGTTTTCTACCAGATTTAACCAAGTCCATTTTTCTATGCCGGTTAATATAAGACCTCCTCCTGGATCCGGTCCCTTGCACTACCCAGAAGCTTTTGATCCGGAAATGGATTTTCAGCTGAGAGAAAGGAACCTTGCAACACTTGAAGAGATGCAAAATAGTGCAGTAGATGCAGAGGATAATTTGTTGATTAGAAGGGAAAAGTTGAAGGTAGAAGAAATGAAGAACATAGATCTAGAGGAATCGACATCTTTAGAGGTAAAGCTCAACATCTTGGTAAGTGTAGTGGAAGAGATGATGCAAAAGATCACTACAAGGAATGAGTATTATGTTCAAGACCATCGCTCGCTGATTGAAGAAGAACAAATGGCTGCTCTAAAACATTTTCTTTCTTATCCCAATTGTCATAGATAAGATAATGATAGTTTTATAGATCATCTTAGAGAAGAGAGATCTGTTGATATGACATGTATGCTTGATGATGTATTTTATACTGATGATTTGCCTCAATTTGATCTGTATGATGATGATTATGTTCTCCAAACAGAAGCTAGTCTTGCAGGCAAATCAGCAGCTGGTTTGTGGAAGGAGGAAGTTCACTTTCAGCAGCTCGAATACAGTGATCAATCGATGCATATCAACTATGAAAGTGACACGAAAGGTGCAGAAAGCTTTGAAGTAAGTGAAGGATCTTTGCCTTTTTTTTTTGCTTCAATTTAGTTTGTCAGAGACAACTTTCATGAAATCAGAAATCAACTGTTGACAAGTCTTGTAATGACCATCTTGAGGGCAATGAAAACCTTGTTCAAGACTCTTCATATCTAGAGTTGAAGCCTCCAAACGCCATTGATTGTAAAGTTTCAAATGAAGACTTAGAAGCTGGACCATATGATCAAATGACGCTGGATGATTCCGTACCATTTTGTTTTGAATCATTTTATTTTTTGAAAGAAAATTTACATAATATATCTTCAAATGAGCAGCCTTTAGAAAATCATGTAATCTCATTAGAACCAATAGAAAATGGGTTGCAGCAGTCTTTTCCAGTTTTTCACGATCCAATAGCTGACGTGTTGGATGATGTCTACAGTCAAAGTCATTCTCCACTAGCTAACTGTGAGATTGAAACAAGTATTGATACAAACTTGATCCGGCCGCCGATTTCTTTGTCATTTTCAGCAAGTGTCTCATTACAAAGCTCAGATCAAAGTTTGCATTCATGCTATGAGGAGAAGAGAAGTAATCCATTGGATGAGCTAAGTCCCAGTGTGGATGAATTTCAAGATCCTTATGCAGTGTTTTTGGAGGCGGATAGAGAATCCATAGTATTCAACGGATCTGTTCACAAGTTTTCATGGGAGTTGCCTTTCAGTAGTTCTCTCTTGTTGTTCATAAGTAAGCACTTGTGGAGAATTCAAACAGCGGCTAGAATACTAATGTTATGAAACCACTCACAAAAAGATAGAAAAGACAGATCAACGCCTTAGAATTTAGCCTCTTCGAGGGGTTAACCTCCTTTACATTACATAAATTAACAATTCTTCAATGATACAAATGAAAAAACCTCCTTTCTATATATAGGAGTCGAAGGGGTCATAACATAATCAGAGTCGACATAACAATAATAATGTAAGGGCACAATAATAACAATAGTGGGCTTCTATGTGGCACACTAGTAACAATATGGGCACTACATGGGTACGTCAATATAATAAGTGGGTTGTACTAATAAAAAATAAGGGGTTACACTAGTAGTATAGGGGCCTAACATGCCCCTCTCCTTCAAAAAGCATTGTCCTCAATGCTTGAGTAGTTCTTGATGCTTCTATATAAAATTCTTGTCCTCCCATGTGGAATCTTCAACGGGTAAGTTCTTCCACTTGATGAGATACTCTGAAATTGATCAATTTCGTAGCTGTCGGGTTCTTGTTTCTGTGACTGCTCCATGTTCCAATATGATTTTTCGTTGCTCTTCAATTTCTAGCAATATTGTTTGAATTGGGATCTTTTGCAACTTTTGGATAAGTGGCCATACTTCTTCGTTCTTCTTCCATTCATCCCTTGCTTCATTTATCCAATCTGGTTGGATAATAGAAATAGCACAAAACAATGCTTCCACATCCTCATCCTTGAAGAGTCTTCCCATTCGATAAGGTCACCATTTTTTAAGTGCATGTAGTATTGCCAACATTTCCTTATCATAAATAGCTTGCTTGAGATGTAGCATTAAAAATACCCAATCACCTACATCAAAACATTTTTCACTACAATGTTGATCTACCTGTTGGTTCGTTTGATTTTGCACCGAAGTGGCGTTATCCTTTAAAAGTTGGAGAACTTGTTGTTGATGCTCGATGTGATCTTTCTTTTCTTGAACCTTTTTCTTCTTCATATGTCCTTCTATCTCTAGAGTTTGAGGAGTGGTAATTTCTTCCAATCCTTTACAAGATATGGTTGGATTCATTTCTTGATGCTCGATGTGATCTTTCACTTCTTGAACATTTTTCTTCTTGATATGTCCTTCTATCTTGATAGTTTGAGTGGTAATTTCGACCAATGAATTACAAGATATGGTTGGATTCATTTCTTCTTTCTCGATGTGATATTTCACTTCTTGCACCTTTTTCTTCTTGATATGTCCTTCTATCTTGAGAGTTTGAGGAGTGGTAATTCTTGCCAATGCTTTATAAGATATGGTCTGATTCATTTCTTCTTTCTCTGGGGTGGGTTCCTGGCGTATATCCTCTTCCTTTAATGTTTCTTGATCCTTTTCTTCCTCCTCTTCATATTCTATGTAAAATAATTTCTTCTTAGCACACTTATGACCTTTAGTACATTTGCTATCACAATTGTAACAAAGCCCTTTTTCTCTCATTCCTTCCAATTGTTGTGGTGTAACCCATGTAGGTTGTGGAAAGCTGAGAGAAACAACACTTCCATATTTATAGTTTTGAGGGGTATGCTTCCTAGTTTCCATAATTTTTCTTTCCACTATGTCACAAAGCCCTTTTACTCTTTCAAAATAATTTTTCAAACCAAGTTTAAGCAAAAATTTAAAAAATCTACACACCTTTTTTCACTTTGTAGGAGCTCGATATTGCCTCTGATGTAACTCTGTAATTTCGGATCATCCAGTTCTAAAATTGCGACCTGAGGTGGCCTTCTATGTCCTCTTTTTAATTCCACCAGTCTGACCCCAATTGGATTCTCCAATGAAGAGTTATGACAAATCTCCCACAATGACCTGATTATAGACTAATTCAGTAGAGCGAACTTGTACGATGTGCCACATGTCCCTGTTTCGTCCTTTGGCAATGAAAAATATATACAAGAAACTAAAGTCCATCCTATTTCTATACCTTCTTACAAAATTTCAATCTGATGCTCAGAGATAAAGTTATGATTATTTTCCCCAGGTCACCTATTTGGAATGTAATTCAGGAGTTTGCAGAAAGACCAACTTCCTCAGATCATATATCCTCTAATATTTCACAAAAATCTTTGAATTTTGGAACCAAGGTTCAGTGCGATTTCATCTCAAATGGGTTATTTTTTCCGCTTCTTAAACGTCGCAGAAAAAAAAGTTATAGCGAAAATGCCACAATGACCTGTTTGGAGCAGCGAAACCCTAGAATCCAAAGCTCTGATACCAAATGTTATGAAACCAACTCACAAAAAGATAGAAAAGATAGATCAACGCCTTAGAATTTAGCCTCTTCGAGGGGGAAACCTCCTCTACATTACATAAATGAACAATTCTTCGATGATACAAATGAAAAGACCTCCTTTCTATATATAGGAGTCTAAGGGGTCATAACATAATCAGAGCCGACATAACAATAATAATGTAAGGGCACAATAATAACAATAGCGGTCTTCTATGTGGCACAATAGTAATAATATGGGCACTACATGGGTACATCAATATAATAAGTGGGTTGTACTAATAACAATAAAGGGTTACACTAGTAGTAGTTTGCATTCATGGTATGAGGAGAAGAGAAGTAATCCATTGGATGAGCTAAGTCCCAGTGTGCATGAAATTTAAGATCCTTATGCAGTGTTTTTGGAGGCAGATAGAGAATCCATAGTATTCAACGGATCTGTTCACAAGTTTTCATGGGAGTTGCCTTTTAGTAGTTCTCTCTTGTTGTTCATAAGCAAGCACTTGCGGAGAATTCAAATAGCAGCTGGAATACTTACTTGGTTGCATTGGTTGTTTCATTTCACTTGATCAGGTGATGAATGGAACAGTTAGATTAGGATTTATTGAATAAGCTCCATTCTGAGCATCTTTTCCAGCTTGTCAGTTATGTTTTAGTATTGAGTCAGTTTCAAGTTAGTTTGTCTTTGAGTCATCAATATTCAGTCATGTAATTTCAACTTGAGTTTTTGACTCCATGCCCATGGATAAGGCACTGGTCTGCTCTCCCAAATATCTGGTGTTCTTGGAACCTCCTAGGAGCTACCATCCCCATTGGAGCCAATTTTAGTGTCAGTCTTTGAATCCTTCCACCAGTGATCAAATATGCTCTTACAAAGTGTTTTTAGGATGTTGCAGTCAAATTTTGTCATTTCAGGGAATCTTTAAGTAAAATTTGGTCACTAGGTATTAGGACTAGGGTTTGCTTTCACTCCTTTCAAAGTTGTCCAAATTTTGGTCCATGTCACCATTTAGCTTAGTGTACCATCATTTAGAGGGTTGTCTTCATCATGTCAAGTTCCAATGGGTCATTTTACACCTTGTTCATGCTTCAATTGTGCCTAGGTAAGGTTCATTTCCCTCTCTTAGGGTTTTGAAAGTAATTTCTCTTGGATGGTAAAATCATCAAAAAACTTGTATCATGATGTTCATACACCTTCCCCTATATTTAATGTACCTTATTAAACACTTCCCATCACTGATATCCCTCAAATTTCTCATTTTCGCACAAACCCTAGTTTCTTGCTACAATTTGACAATTTTCTAGGCTAGGCCTGTATTTTGCCATTTTTGACCCCTTACCCTCACTCAATATTTGAAATTCCACTTTCTACTACTTCCTAACATCCCTCCCTACTTCCAAAAATTTTCTCAAGAATTTAGAAGCCCCTTATCCCTTTCATTTCACTTCATTTCGACAAATCCTTTGTTCCACACATCGGGATAGGTTTTACTCAAATGATGTTTCTAAGCAATAAAAAATGAATTTGGACAAAGTGAGAGATTTTTTTTCCCAAAAAGGCCAAAGAAGAAAAAATGTTTTCAGTTTTTACACAGCTTTCATGGTTTGGGAGAAATGTTGAAAACATCATTGGCCTCAGGATGATTGATGCACCTATAAAGTGACCTAGGGAAAATCTTGCTTTATCCTAGCTTGGTTGGCCAAATTACTTCCTTTATGGGTGAAATGATAACTAGACAAAAATATATTTGTAATGAGCTATCTTGAGCTCAATTTGGAGTTAAGGAAGACCTTCAACAATTGACTGCAACAGCACTCTGCCTTTGGGCAGCCTCATTTTGCACATTTTGACCAGTCTTGGGAGATTTTCCTTTTGATAGGGAAAATTAACTCCAAATTGAAATATTCAAGCGTTTTTGGAAATTAGGCTCAATATTCTTTCCAACTAGCTATCGTGCACCCAATTTGGATATCGGGAAGGCCTCCAAAATTGGTCTGCAAAAAGGTGCTACGCACTTATTGCTTGGCACTACGCACCTATTCCTTGGCGCTATGCACTTGTTCCAAAAGTCAAAAACACTTCAAAACTCTTCCAAACTTCCTTAAAATCAAATTAAAGCTTCTTCCTAGTAATTAAAACGTTCCTCCTTTTTTATGGAAGTTGTGTTTGGTGCCTTGGATGTTTGTGGTTTCCTTTAAGAAAAACCCTAGCTAAATTGCTAACATAAACCCTAGCTAATTCTTAAATCCTCTTTTGCAAGTTTTTAAAGGGAATTTCTCTTCTTTTTCACTTCATCCATTTTCACCTTGGCAAATCCCATGCCCTTTCCCTAACATCATCAACATTCACTCCCTAAACCCCACTACCATTTACCAAACCCTAGCCCTATACTTTATTCCCAAACCATAACTCCCACTTCCTATTCCTTCACTACATCCACTTCATTATCAAATCCCTAATTCCACATTCATAATATGATCCACTACCCTCATTCCCAAAATAAACCCTTCCTCCTAGCATTCACTTCATTATACACACCACTCACCTCATATCTCAAAATCTCTTCATACTCATCTGCTTTCACTTCAAATTCATAAGCATGGAGACAAATTTAGGCTATGAGAGGGAGGAGGAAACTCTCAATGATTCTTCCAGAGAAGCTCATGTACCAGAAAAGCCACACAAAGGGCGAAAGATCATCCAGGAGGACACTATCAGTTTCAAGGGTTGCTTGCTTGTCCTCTTGCCATATCTTGTTTTAGACATCATTCTTGCTATGAGCTTGCCCGGTTGTTTGTCACTCATCTACATAATGGCCAAGTGAACCTCACTGGTGTCTCCTTCACAATGTCACCTACCACTATCTCAGAAACAACAGGCATTCCAAATGTTGGTGAACAGTGGAATAAAGGACAGTATGTTGATAGTATAATGAAGAGGCTTAAGCCTAAGTTGAAAAAGGGGCTTAAGAAAGAAAAAGAGCATGATAAACTCAAATATCTTGGCTAAAGCATCATTGGCCTAGCATAACACATAAAAAAGATCACTCAGGCCAAATTTCAAGAAATTTGGTGAAGTTTTGGTTATTTTTGAATTTTTGAGGCAAAAAACATGTTTTTCCGGTAGGTGTGTAGCGCCACCTAGCGCTCGCTTTTGATGGGGACCTCCATTTGAATAAAACTTGGGATTTTTAGATTCCTTATGAAGATTTATGCATGCTCAGAAATTACTAGGAAATTTTGACAAGTTTTTGACCTTCAAAAGGGCCAAAAACACCCAAAAAATGCCCTCTCTGCCACTTTTTGGCCACACAGGAAGCAGTCTTGGGCGATTGCAATTTTGGAGAGAAAAATGGACTCCAAATCAAAAAATTACAGTTGTTCCCAAAATTAGACTCACAGGGCTTTCCAACGAGCTATCCTACACCTGATTTGGACCTTGAGAAGCCCTCCAAAAGCAGCTTGGAAAAAGCATTACGCATAGAAAAAATGGCGCCACGCATAGGATGAAAAAGTGCCAATTTTGCTCAAAAACTTTGTTTTTTGCCTAGTTTTCTTCTAGTTTGAGTTTTTCTCTCTTATGGCCAAATTCATGATGTGACATGATGTAAATTGATGAACTATGATGTAAAAATGATAAAAATTGACTTGATAAGGTAAATACATTAGTTGTAGGTGGTTTTGAGTTGAATGAATCAGTTTCCTAAGTCTTAAAGGCAAGCTGTTCCACTGCCTATTTTTGTGTTCCTAGTTTAGATATGGTTGAAACCACCCCTCTTCTCATGGATTCGATCCCTGATAGATAGCACAAGTGGTTTTGAGGTCTATATCATGTGTTTTTTCAATCATTTGTAAAATTTGGACTCTTGTGAATGCTTTGAGCACTATTGTACATCATCTCTGCAGTTTGGCAAGGAAATAGACCAAGGTTTGTAGCATTTTGTGGGATTCTTGTGGCAAGGTGACTTAGTATTATTTTTCCTTCTTTGATTCAAGTTATCATATGTTTATGTGTGCCATTATCTCTCTCTCTTTCTACATCACTAAATGAATCAAGTGTAAAGGTGGAATTCATTGATGTTTCAGTGCTTTGCCTTAGGGTTTATTTAGCTTTACATGTTTTCTGTTGTTTGAAGAGGACTCATGACACTTCCATGCCCTATCCAACTCCTCACTAGTCTTAAAGCTCTCCATTTCACCTAATTCAAAGTACTAAAGCATTTTCCTACCTTGCCCCACAGAAACCTCTACAAGACTGAGTCCATTCCCTCGACCCAAAACTGCCTTTCACATTTGATCCAGCAATCAATCATTAAATTCAATAAAACTCCTCTGAGCATATACCTAGCCTAAAATTAGTCTTTACATCAGTCATCTCAAGCCTCATTTGCTACATTTTCCTGAGATTGACAATGAGAGAGCCCTCTCCCGACCTGGTAGGGCTAGCTACCAGGTTAAGTGTGGTTTGATGTTACCCTAGACCTACCTTTCTCATCCTGGGGTAGATTTAGTCCATAACACCTTCTATCTCGACAATTTGTGGAAAATTGATTCTATCCAATGCATGAGAAGATATTATTGGAGTACTCTCTTCTAGCTCTAGATCTTGTGATAGTTTCAATTCTTTATCTTATTCCTCTTCATGATCTATGGATAATAATTTCTTCTCATCACATTTATGATCCTTACTATAATTTTTTGTCACAATTAAATTATATACCTTTAACCCATTTGTTTATGTTATGCAACCAACTCACAAAAAGATATATCAACGACTTAAAATGTATCCTTTTCGAAGAGGAAACCTCCTTTAGATTACATAAATAAACAATTCTTGGATGATAAAAATGATAAGACCCCCTTTGTATATATAGGAGTCTTAGGGGTCACAATATAATCAAAGCCTACATAACAATAATAATGTAAGGGCACAAAAATAACAATAGTGGGCTTCTATGGGGCACAACAATAAAAATATGGGGGCTACATGGGCACAACAATAACAATAAGGGGACTACATTAACAATAACAATATGGGGGCCACATGGGCACAACAATAATAATAAGGGGGCTACACTAACAATAACAATAAGAGGGCTACTCTAACAATAACAATAAGGGAGCTACACTAGTATTATAAGGACCTAAAATGATTGTATCCTTCAAAAAAGTGTTTTCCTCAAGGCTTGAGTAGTTATGGATGCTTTTGTGTAAAATTCTAATCCTCCCATGTGGAATCTTCGGCGGGTAAATTCTTTCACTTAATGAAATACTCTGAAAATGATTGATTCCATAGCTATTGGATTCTTGTTTCTGTGATTGGTTCAGGATCAAATATGATTTTTCCTTCTTCATCAAGTTCTAGAAACATTGTTTGAACTAGAAGATTGTCACTAATAACCTTCTTTAAGCATGAAATTTGGAAAATTGGGCATATTTGGGAAGATGCAGGCATCACCAATTTGTATTCGATGGTACCAATGTTCTTCAACACCTCATAAGGACTGTAGTACTTGGTGATACTTTATTATCCATGAGACATTTTTTTGTATGTTTGTAGCAGTAAAAATACCTAGTGTTGTAGCGGCTACAACCACCCTCCAAAATTTTTCCTTATCTTTGCTTTGGAGCCTCCCTACCAACCTTTCACAGCATCTTGTCTTGCTTCGTCAAGTTCACAAGATTCAGTGTTTTTCTTGCACAAAGGCAACTTGTCAATCACAGCTTAATGCACTCCCCCCATAGGTTGATCACCAAGAATTGATCCAGTTGTACGCTAAGAAGATCCCCCAAGAAATTGTACATTTCTGTAGGGAAACCAACCTTCCCTCCAAAAATTGCATAATCATGTCTGGCAGCCAGCTGGGCTCTAGAATTGTGCAATTTTGCCGATCAACACTCCTAGTGGAAATTGTGCAATTTTCCCCAACAGGGCTACTCAGCCCAGAATTTGTGCAAATCTAGGCAGCAGTCAACTGCTATGCCCAGAAATTGCACAAATCTCCTGGGTAGCTAGCCCATATCCCATCCTGAAATGTGCATTTTCTCCCAACATTCGAACAAGCTCTTGCATGTGCAGCTGAGTTGACCGGTTCCCTCCGGGACTGAGCAAAATAGACTTGCATTCATGGTATGATTCTCCCAAGGCAGCATGAAAAGGAATCCCTTATCTCAGGGATCTATTTTTGGCAGTTGGAGGCTACATGCAAGGATCATTTCAGAAACCTCCCACCAAGTGTCTCTTTCCCTAGATTTGTGGCATGCACGTCACAACCTCGATGCTATCAAAATTAATCAACTGAACGCTACAGAACTCATTCCTCATATCAACCTTATAGCTCTCACATCCCACATCACATCTAGGAGATGTTAGCACGTTTAGCTCAACTGTTTTGGGGTAAGTGTTACAGGGAAAAGTGTCTATATAGAATTGCTCTATCCCACTAAGGTGTGACAGCTGCCTTAGAAACAAACAGAGAAAAGCTACTTTCATTTTTCCTTTATGAATTAAAGATAGAGAGGAACAGAAAGACCAACCTCTGTCTTGCGCTAATCTCCTGATTTGATCCCTCTCTTCTTTGATAGTCTTCAGCTATCTGCTCCCTTGCATGCCCAGCTTCACAAAGTACTTGTAAGATCACAGAAGCATAGCACTATACAAAGACATGGATCTATAATCATAAACAATCTAGGATCAGATGTAAATTGACCATACAAATGTAGCAAGCATCAATGACACAAAAGCATGGAGGAAAACTTGAATAGGTTTTATTGATAAACAAGAAAAGAGCCAAGAGGAGTTACAACCAGTTGTTCTGACCCAGCATCAACCTCCCAGCAAAGAAGCCCCTCTTCACCTCAAACAAAGCTTAGATCACCCAACAATCTGATGTTTGTCTCAAGAAACCAACATCAATTCCTTACAATATGCAAAATTCCAGCCTCTGGATCTCTGGGATGAGGGATCCATATATAGATATCTATAAGGGGCATGAGTCAGCTTGTGATTTGATTAGTGTCTTCTCTCTGATAGTTCTTGCTTCCACTTGGAGACTGATGGCCTCTTACTCATCCTTGGTTGAATTCAGTGAGGCAAATGTCACAGGAGAAGATTCTGGAAGCTTCCATTGCCTCTCCACCTCGCAGAATGACACTGCCATTTGTCATTTCTCGCCCATCGCACCCCACAGAAGGGACTTTTGAAATTCAACGCACCCTCACAATGTTTTGGGTGAGATGCAACGCACTTAGCCAGTGGAGCAGCTGCAATGATCCTGTTTTGACCAATTCTGAGCAGTTTCTCATGGAGAACTTCTGGGAGAAGCTGTAATCTGTTGACCTTGTTCCTTTAGGGGTTAGAACAACACTTTTAGGGACTTAGGAGCCCTTGGTTTATGGACATTTCATGCTTGGGGTTGTAGGGCCCAAAAATGTCTATAACAGTTGCCCCCTAAAGTATGAGGCCGTTAATCTTTTGGTGTCGGGTGAAATGCTTTATTTTGAGGATCTGAAGTTCTTTCAATGCTGGGAGGAGACCTGTAATAAGATACAATACAATACATTATCTTCATACTATTTTCATGATCTAGCTGAGGTGGGCATTCCCATGCTCAGCTTTATAAATTCATTTTCATGTACATAGGATAGACAATCGTCCGAGTGTAGACTGATGATTCTGATAGAGCCATCATCATTTTGAGTGGATGATTATCAGTACAGCAATGATGTACATTTAATGTCTTTATTTCCCTGAATATATATCGCAGCCTAGATGGATGAAACTAGATCTGGGGTCTTCAGTTTCGTCCGATCTTTACTCGAAGTACAAGTCGATCCATGTGAGAAATGTTCTGAAGTCGAACATGGAAAGACATCGCTTGATTACCAGCCAATGATATAAATTGTTAACAAGCGCGAGAGGAATCACCGATAATGATAATGACCCTCAAGGTACTGTAGTACAATTCACGTGGTGTGAATAAAGGACTTGGCGTCGAACACAACGCAAAATCTTTCAGTCAAAGGCCATTGATGTAAACCTGTCGCCGGAACTGAGAAACTTGCCATTGAGGCATGCAAGCTTCAAAGTACTGAATGGGGTGTTCCTAGATCAACTTCTTGGATAATGAGCTGATGTCGACAAGAAGTGATCCATCACAGGAGGGCCTTAATGAATCCCACATCAATGACATGGAACGAAGTAAATAATTTTAATGGAGGTGAAAACGATCTGGTGATATAAGGTCCAGGGTGGCGGTCATGAAAGAATGGAGTATAATGTATGGTAGTGGGTGAGACACAGGTGAATTCTCTGAATGACTTCTCTTGAACATATCGGCGACACTGATGTGATAGATTGGTAGCATTAACCCCAAATTTGGATGGTATGGCGTGACCATGGTGCTGTGACCGGTGAATGAAACAACCCAACCCGACTCGGACACGGAGTGGAAGTGTCATGTTCAAGAGCGACTTGCTACCAACACAGTTTCTTCAAGTTTTCTTCCCAATTTTCCCCAGTCATTGCTGACCAGGACCTCTTTATTTTTGTCAAGCTTGAGGAGGATAACATATGCTTGTTCTATAATTTTCCCTTCGGGCAAACCCATCGCTATGTTTTAACGAGCCTAGCGATAGTGAAACTCGTTCTCATCTATAGACAAGTTTGTCACTATTAATCTTTTTAACGAGTTTAACGACAAAGATAACTCGGTCCTTTTCAATTTTAGAGAGTCTGAAAAGGAATGTAAAGGTAACTCCAAAATTCCTTTTTTGTCATCTAATCCCTTAAGTCTGAAAAAGTATAAAACAATACAGCAGGGATGAATTTTCGATACTTTTAACGAGCCGAACAAAACAAGCGCTTGATCTTTTTGTGTAATAATCCCTTAGGTCCAAAAAGATTAAAATCTAGAGGAGGGATAGCACTTCCTGTCCCTTTAACGAGCTGGAGAGGCCAATGGCTCGACAATCTTTTCATATTTTTCGAGTCAGTTGAAAAGAGCTTAAAGGAGACTCGTCTTTTGAGGAGCGAGTGATAAAACGGGTAGCAGCTGATTCCAGGTAAGGTTTGGAATTTTCCAATTACGGCAGTGTCACAAGGATGGCTAGTGAAATCACTCTTCGTAGCTGTTCCTCAAAATGGGTAAACAATCAAATGGAGGTGAATGATCGGCCAATGAAAAAGTGGAGGTGACGGTGCAACACGACCAAGGCTTTAACGGCTGAAGTACTACATTCACGATGGTTATTTACCGAGGAATAGTTCATTTTTTAACGAGCTTAAACGTGGGGGGAAACATTTGCTCATGTCTTATGTTTATTTTTTAACGAGCTTGAACTATGTGCTAAAACTGCTCGATGCGGGTTTATTTTTTAACGAGCTTGAACCCTGTTGTAACACTGCTCGTGGCAGGTTTATTTTTTAACGAGCTCGAACCCTATAGTAACACTTCTCATGATAATTTTGCATGCCCCCAGCATAATAACGCAAATCAAGGTGCATGCCCCCCAAGCTTCATTGCATTCAACTTGGTGGTTGGAATGAAGGTTTACCTTTGAAATTTGGAAAGGGGATTTGTTTCATTTTTTTTTAATGAGGTTGACACAGTAAAAGAACTATCCTCATGACTCCTTGTTTCATTTTTTAACAAGGTCGACACGAGATAAGAACCGTCCTCGGAGCCCACCGTATTTACAGTATTTGATAGAAAATCAAAAACTGAAGGATGATTAAGTTCATTGGAATAATCTTCGTTGTAATTCGGGAGATGGGAACGCTGGTGGTAATCTTCCCATGGTGCCTCTCCTAACATCATTGACTTAATGATTCCTTCGTCTGTAGAATGTACATGCGACCAAGGATCTGAAGAGGTGCCATATTCCTTAGACCTATCTATCCAAACACTCGATGAGCGTTGATTTGGGTTTGCCCCCCAAGCCAAGAAAATTGATTGCTACAATATTTCTAAAATGGCGATGATCCATGCTGACAAAATGTTTAGGAATCTTCTGAATCCATTAGATATAGAAGATTTCATATTGCAGGTTTCCACTGTGGCCACTTTTGCCAAATTGTTCGAAGGCGGTAGGGCAAAAGTACCCATTAAGGCAGGGTCTTTTAGGAGGCCTACTCCAATATTTTGAAGCGAATGATTGCTTCCATGGATCATTGGAATGCTTCCCGTAACTTGTGAACTGTTGGGGAGAAATGTTTGTTGGTCGACAATTGTAATTCTTCCTTGAAAGGGAAATGCAATCTTCCTGAAGTAGGTCGACACAACTGCGGCCATGGCATATATCCAGGGCCTTCCCAGTAGGATGTTGTAATCGAGGTTTTCATGGATAACCTCAACATCAATTTCTATTGTTTTGCCCCCCAGTTCAACTTGCAAGTTACTTAAAATCCCGTATGGAGTGTATGATCGTCCATCAAATGCTTTTAATGTTGTTGACAATCTCAACAAGGGTGGTGAGCCTAAATTTTTCCAGCAACTCATCGACATAATACATGCAGATTCCCCCTCATCAATAATTGTTCGATGAAAAGTTTTGTTGAGGGCTTTCACTTGAATAAGGAAAGGTAGTTGAGCCGATAATTGAGGGTCATATCCTTTGTGATTAAAGGATACAATATTGGAATCCGTTGGGTCAATATCACCTATTGCTGATAATAGATCCTGCTTTTGGGAGAGGCAATTTTGCGGTACCTCAAGTGTCGACATAGTGGACGGCGATTGGGCCAGGTCCTCTACTATATTATAATTATGTGCTACTTTTGCACGAGGATTAAATGTCGATTTGTGTACTACTCCCTTTGGAAACTTTATCATTGGTTCAGGAATGATGGGCGGCACAACTTCGGTGAAAGTTGTTGTCGAACTACTAGGTTATTCATTAGCCTTGTTATTCGACAGCCGTGGATTCCCGTAATCTTTATTCCTTGTTAAAGCATCATTTTGGTGCTTTGAGATAGACAACATAAGCACTTGGGATTGGGAAGCATTTTGATTAGCAACCATTTTGGTTCCTGGGTTTGGAAACGGATCAGTCAATACTGCTGAGGTTTTTTAACTCTTAAAGAGTTTCTTAACTTCAGCTTTATGTGGACAATCTCTCGTCCGATGATCCTCATCGCATATATGACACCCCGCAGGGGGTTTCCTTTGCCCAAAAGGGTTTGCAGAAGCTTTATCGTGCTTCTTTTTTCTCCCTTTCTTTTTCTTCTTACTCCCTGGTTGCTTCAGTTGTTTGCCCTTGTCGGTCGACATGGCATTTACTTCCAAGGTAAGAAGTTCCTCATTTGCATTTTGACCAGAAATCTTACGGGCCTTTTTAGATGTAGCCTTTGTCAATTTTGTGTCTGTTGCGCCAATCACGCCATCGCCGGCATGAGAGTGATTTTTTGATTTAGGAGGAGGAGGAACTGAGAATTCCGGTCTAGGGGTGTCAGGTATTTTATCGTAGAGTGTGCCGGACTGGGTGTAAATCAAGTCCAAATATTGTGCACGAGCGATAACTTGCTCTTCTGTGATGACTCCCCCTTTTGCCACATCTTCCGTGATGGAAGGTAGTAATGACTTGATAAACCATTCAGCTAAGAGCTGATTGTGAACATACGTTTTTACCATTCTACGACGATGTCGCCACTCATGTATATGATCAGATATGTGAGTGGCCGCCGTTTGTTTGAAGTTGGTAAGGAGTTCCGTTCCTGTTTTGTACCTTATCGGTAATTGAAAATGGGTTAAAAAGGTTGTGGTTAGGGTACTGAAGTTGTCGAATGAAGCTCTAGGAAATTCGTTATACCATTTTGCTGCCGGACCAGTTAACTTCCTCTGGAAAAGGCGAAACCTAATCGAATCATCGTTTAGGGTGTTTGATGAACACCACAGATGAAATGTCATCACATGATTCGATGGGTCTTCACCCGGATTTCCATTAAATTTAGGAATATCTGACGGAAGTTTATGCGGAATCGCTGGCCACCAAGGGGCATAAGCAATTGGATCATTCGTCAGCCGGTTTAGATCTGGTAATTCTAGAGTTGCTATAAAGGGAAACTGTTGATTCAGGTTAGGCGAAGCATACCTAGGATAAGATGGAATTGCCTGAGCAGTGGGTCTTTGCATACCAACATAATGTATTTGATGCTGGCAATTTTGACAAGGTTGATGGTCATAACGATTATAATATGGTTGTTGATAACCTCTTTGGAAATGCGGTTGCCCATTACTTACAAAGACTTGTTGCTCAGATCCTCGATATGATTTCTAGAATGGAGGTTGTTGATATTGAACCAGCCCTGGTTGTTGGACCATTTGTTGTTGTCCAATACTGGATGATTGACCAAGATGAGGAGTCATAGTACTTGTTTGAGCCTGAGTCGCTTCAGATAAGGAGGCACTAACCTGAGGTTCTGATTGAGTCGTCGAGACAAGAGGTTGTTTTATTGCAACCTGAGAAACTTGGGGTTGACATAAAACATGTAGCGCTTGTACTTGTGACGCTATCACCATAGCAGGTATAGTGGGAATATTTGACACAGGGTGGACATGTTGCATTGAATATACAACCCTTGGTTGCTGAGGCAGTATTGGTACCCAACCGATGGATGTAATTCTAGTTTGACTTGAACTTTGTTGTAAACTCCCATATGGTTGTTCTCTGGGGGGGAACAATGAAAAGGAATACTGTCCTCCATATGGTAGAAATCTAGTACTTAAAGGGTAGATTGGCCTTTGAAGACACATTAGATCAATTTGTTGAGTTTCAACATAAGAAATACCAGATGATAATCCAGATGAAGAAATAGGAACAGACCATGTCGTCGAAACAGTCCCTTATTGGACTCCGGCTTGTTGTTGATAACTTGCTGGGATAGATGGTATACCGGCGAACATCGTCGGAATAGCAGCAGGAGGTTCTATTGTTGTTGTGTCGGATGACACAGTCCTAGATGTCGACGGTTGTTCAGACATATCTAGTCTATCCAAAAGATTTTCTAGCGATTCTACAAGAACTTTCGATGAAGGGAGACTAACTTCGAAGACCAATGAAGGAAAGGTGATGATTATTTAGTTTAAAATAAATTTTAGACGCTTTGACACAACTTGTTTTTTCAATTTTTAAGAGTCGAGGAAAAACAAAAGATGACTCTAGTCGCCTTCGATTTTTAATGAGCATGAAGTGACAAGTGCTCAGATAGACCTTTTCCGTTAAGGAGTCTGAAAAGGAACGAAAGGGACTGCTCTGGAAATCTAGGTAGAGGGATTACCAGACCAATCGCAAAACTGCAGAATACTTTTTACGGTATAGCAGTCAATCTTTCCGAATGTTGTGTTCAGTGCATTGCGATCGATAGGGCGGCAGACACGGCTTGCTATGGATAAAGGATTGAGCCTATTGGGGTCTCCCAAAATATACCTGACGGTACGTGGGAGCACAAGTCCGTACTGGCACTTATCGTCTAAAAGTGGAGGAATCACCTAACCATCAGAGAGAACAACAGTTACCAGGCTTTACAACGCCGGAATATGTCTCTAGCCTAGACTTCTAAATGTTGTGCGTTAAGTTCCAAAGCGTTGTTAGATTCATTGAATTTATTTTATAGTTGATCTTGTTTATGAAGTTTTCCTTTCAGGTTCACCGCGAGATGTAGATGTAATTCCTAAAATGCAATCTAAGATGATAAACAATCTTTTTATCTTCTTTGTGCAATGAAAATCCTAGCTACTAAGGAAAGAAAGGCAGAATTCTTTCACAAAGAGCAAAAATCACACTCTAAATGCACTTTCCTAAATCAAACCAATCAGACTGTCTAAATGCAAATGCACATGCATGTATTTGTTTTCGACTTTCTTAGTATATGAATGATAAGAAGAAAGTTGATGCACAAATCTGAATTTCTTTTCAAGCGACAAATATCAACAAGTTTCTTTTCGAAATCAAAAAATGGAGACGATCACAACACCTTACGATTTTGAAATGAATACTTGTTTTGACACTAGAAAAATTACAAATTCAGACCCAAAAACAATAGTAACAGGATAATCGACTATCAACAGCAATCAAACTCTTTCCTATGATTGAAATCGACACTTGCGACAGTTTCAAATCAAAGGATGACAGTACGATTATGCTACTTTTGCAAAGGAGAACTAAAAATGACTCAACAAACACACAAAAACATCTACAATTCTTTTGTACAAAGGAGGCGGAATAACAACAAGGAAAAGGGGTTTCAAACAGACATATACTGATCATAGGCAGCAAAATTCAGGAATAGAACTGGAAAGAATGAACCACAGAAGCCACAACTGCACAAAGCTAGTCTGGTCAGCGCACCTGTAACATAGAGAATCTGAAATGCAGTGCAGGTTGTCCACTCGGGAAGTGCACTGAAATTCAGAATCTCTGAACAGTACCTGTGCTGGGCCAGAAACGAGACTATGTTCGGGTTCCGGGTCACAGTTTGCAGTTCAGTTCTTGGGTTTTGGCCAAGCAAAAAGCAATCAGTAATGCAACAATCAGGGGTAGATCTAAGGAGGATCTAAGAGCTATCACAAGGGAAATCAGATAGTTTGTGAATCAGTTGTTTAAATCATAAATAGATCTAGTAGATGGATTGAAGTAGCAGTTATCTACTTTGCATTTGTTATGGAAAATGCAGTTCAAATGCTACTTGTAAGTTTATGAACCAAACAACAAAGAATGATAAACAAACAAACTAATTAGCTCCCCAGTGGAGTCGCCATTTTGTTACATGGAAAAGTGTCTATATAGAACTGCTCTATCCCACTAAGGTGTGACAACTGCCTTAGAAACAAACAGAGAAAAGCTACTTTCGTTTTTCCTTTATGAATTATAGATAGAGAGGAATAGAAAGACCAACCTCTGTCTTGCGCTAATCTCCTTATTTGATCCCTCTCTTCTTTGATAGTCTTCAGCTATCTACTCCCTTGCACGCCTAGCTTCACAAAGTACCTGTAAGATCACAGAAGCATAGCACTATACAAAGACATGGATCTATAATCATAAACAATCTAGGATCGGATGTAAATTGACCATACAAATGTAGCAAGCATCAATGACACAAAAGCATGGAGGAAAACTTGAATAGCTTTTATTGATAAACAAGAAAAGAGCCAAGAGGAGTTCCAACCAGTTGTTCTGAACCAGCATCAACCTCCGAGCAAAGAAGCCCCTCTTCACCTCAAACAAAGCTTAGATCACCCAACAATCTGATGTTTGTCTCAAGAAACCAACAACAATTCCTTACAATATGCAAAATTCCAGCCTCTGGATCTCTGGGATGAGGGATCCATATATAGATATCTGTAAGGGGGATGAGTCAGCTTGTGATTTGATTATTGTCTTCTCTCTGATAGTTCTTTCTTCCACTTGGAGACTGATGGCCTCTTACTCATCCTTGGTCGAATTCAGTGAGGCAAGTGTCACAGGAGAAGATTCTGGAAGCTTCCATTACCGCTCCACCTCGCGGAATGACACTGCCATTTGTCATTTCTCGCCCATCGCACCCCACAGAAGGGACTTTTGAAATGCAACGCACCCTCACAGTGTTTTTGGGTGAGATGCAACGCACTTAGCTAGTGGAGCAGCTGCAATGATCTTGTTTTGACCAATTCTGAGCAGTTTCTCATGGAGAACTTCTGGGAGAAGCTGTAATCTGTTGACCTTGTTACTTTAGGGGTTAGAACAACGCTTTTAGGGACTTAGGAGCCCTTGGTTTATCGACATTTCATGCTTGGGGTTGTAGGGCCCAAAAATTTCTATAACATTAAGCCCTCTTTCCTTGCCTTGTGTTGAATTTCTGGTGCTTTTGTGTCTCACTTCATATGAATTTTGTCTACTTAATTTCAGTGAACGCTTATTGTCGTTTTGATACATACTAGCTTGTACTAGTACCGTTTCAATTTTCATTGCTATCTCACTATTGTCGCATGCATGAAACTGTTTTGCATGAATGGTCACTGATTCAGTGACTCGCTTCACTCACATGCATGTAGATTTGTTTACTGAATATTTTATTCAATATTTGCATGCACGATCAATCACATCCATTTTCACTTAGTGTCGCCATGAATTCACTTCCATATATGTTTTCAGTTATCCATCAGCGAGACTAGCCAACCTCGGCCTGGACTCTGCCTTCACTGAGATAGCATTGTGCAATCCGGGGAAGGAAGGCTCTGTCTTCCTCTCTAGAAATGCAAATTTCTACCCAGGACCTGTCCTCTAGGATTATTTTGCACATTTTTCAAGGACAGTGACTGTTGGCCAAGAAAATTATGCAATGCGGTCACTAAGCCTGTAGCCATTGCTAGATGAGATTTCACATTACGCAATTCTTGAAATTAGTAGCCAAACTGGACTATGCATTGCGCAATTCCAGTAGTCAGTTACTCTCCGAACAACCCAGACTATGCCTTACACAGTCTTGGTAGTCATTCTCCCGACCTCTCGGCCAAAATTGCGCAACCTTCATGATCAATCACACAGGTATGTTGCAAGTCAGTTCTCAAGTTCATTTTGTTTTTCGACTGACAGGTTACTTACCATGATTGTTTCCATGTCTCCAGGTATTGCATGTGTTCATTTTCCTCTCATAAATGTAGGTAAAATGATTTCAAGAGAGTAGATTCAAAGACACCATTCAGAGCATAGTTGGGGATGCAGTCGATCAAGTGTCTATGAACTTGCCTACCCATGAAGACATAAAGTTGTTCATATATGAGGACATCAAGATATGATGACAACAGATAGCGAGCAGCATCATGAACATCAAAGGAAACCAGCATACCAAATGCAATGAATGCAAGAGGAAAGTTGTTGACAACAGAGAGGTGGAACAAAGTTGCGAGCTCAAGCAAATCCATTGATGATGAAAAAAGCTTTTGGGACTCAGGCTATGAGGTGACGGCATGACATGAAGATCACATGAAGACAAAGAATGGAACAAAGAAGGAGTTGCATGTGTTGAAGCAGCAACTTAAGGAATAACATGAAGCTGCACAGACAAATGAATAAGTTGCAGCAAGAATAGGAACAATAGTGGGTGCAACATGCACTCATGGATGAAACTGTGCCCGTAGAAGTTAAAGATCCATCCCAACACCTAGCACAGAGCAGACATGGTGAGTAGTGTTGTTGATCGCATTCAAGGGATTCAGTGGCATGCATTTCATTGTGTGCACGCATGTGATCCAACCCATTTAACACACTCACCAAGGTGAAGAAAAGAATCAAGTCCAGCTGGAGCTAAACATGTACTTCGGCAAGTTGATGTGCATGACCACCAGCACACACTTGAAGATCAACACGGACACTATGCGTTAGTTTGTTTCCAGTTTAGCTACACCTAAGAAGACCATGCACATGTTAGCAGACTAGTTGGATGAAGGAGCTGAACCAATGCACCGGTTGCAATGGAGGCAAGAGTTTGCTTCAGCAAGATTTCACCATGGAGCGCATGCACACCATCATGGATGACCAAGCTTGGAAATGAGCTCACCACCTTCACCATCACAAGCATGTCAAAGAGTTTGTCTCACCACAATAAACCGAGTGTCAGTGATGTTTTGCATGGCTTGCTTGAGCCATTTTGTCTCACATGAGTACATGTGCATTGTAATGTAACGTCATGTCAAGTGTAATTCAAGTGTTAATAGTTGGATGTAACAATCATAGAGTAGATGAAGATCCATGAGGGTAGATGAACTGTCACAAAGTGGGATGTCAAGGGTCACCCCACCCTTTAATATAAATAGTCCCTCATAACTCATTGTATAGGCTTTTGTTCAGCCAAGCTTCAATAGGACTATCTTAGAGAAAGCTTGGATAGTATTGTAACACACCTTATCTTATCCACTGCACATAGCTATTACATCTCTTTGGAGGAGCAGGTGGATGTGGCTATAACATTCCACTATTGGAACTAGCGTGTGTACATGGATGTATTGTATCACTGGAACTTACACTTCTTAATAAAATAGAGCCATCACGTTTTCATGCATATGTTGTTATTGTAGTTGGACTATTCCGGTTGCTGTAGAAATGTACATTTTTTAAGCTACATAGTTGTGTATGAACTATTTTGTATGCATTTGTATGAATCTTGTTGCCAATGCACTGTTGGTTTAACCATCAGTTTGGATTTCCAGCTAACTTTCTTTCCAGCTTGTGATGCATCTTCACTCGTGTGTTCCCTTCCCATCTGAGTACCATTACAGGTTGCTAAGGGGTGCACTCATCTCAACCCACATGTGTTACAACCTCTCATGCACCTTCCTTAACTCACTACAGCCGTCACACCCTTGCTACCAACAGAGTCATATTACTTGACTTTGTGTGAAATCGTGGTCATGGCATTACCATATGACCCACTATTGGGACTCTTACACCAAACGATCTATGGTCTAATTGGGACATGTTACTGAGCAGATCCCCTTGATGTGTTGGTGGGTCCAGCACCGTCAACATTTCTGGCACTAGAAGGAGGGCCAGATGACGAGCTATGTCCTCTCATTTGGTTTTGAACTTTTGCATATATTTCATGGATTCTTGCATATCTTTCATGGATTCTTGCACTCTTCTCCCTCTACAATGTTTTTCGAATCATGAAGACGTCACCATCACAAGGGAGTTTTTCAATCTCTTGTCCACTTACACATATGATGGTGAAGGCGAAGTGGCCTGGCATGAGTACTTACGTGACTTTCTTTCCATGCTTCATGAGGAAGATGGGTGTTCTAACGAATAGGCCAGCTTGCTTCTTGCATACACACTTCGTGAATCTCCTCTTTGATGGTTTTGTAGGCTATCAGCTGATAGCATGCACTCACTTGAGCATTTTTGTGATCTCATTGAAGACACTTCCTCTCATTTTGATCCAGACCATCTTGAACAAAAATTTCTACATCAAGGGAAGGCTCCACATGAATCGATTATGGATTTTTGGCAGCGCTTCCGTGACTTGCAGTTTCAAGCTCTAAGGAGCTAGACGAAAATTTCCTATATTTGGGACCGATTTAAATATTTCCTTAAGAAATTTTCCCGTCCCAAGAAGAACCTTGAAAGGAAGCTTCACTCAACATTCTTCACTGACGGATCTATGCAATCTCATGTGGATGTGGTCACTGTGATGACTGAATGTCTACCATCCCCTCATTCAAAAGCTCCACCACTATCAAGTGATGTTGAGGATCATGCTCACTCACTTGTTCAACATCCACATCATCCCGACATCACTTCACTCAATTATCGTGAAATGTTGGTTGTGAGTCCATCCAGTTCCCATATGCATTATGTTCCACAACCTCTATCTTCATACTCGGTTGTTCCTTCAGATGATACTGTCTTGTGTTCTTCCATTCCAGACTCTTCACTTGTTGTGAACGAGGAACAAGCCATTGACAGAGTTAGTGTTGCGCAACCAGCAAGCATTTTCATTCATAAAGAGTACGAGTGGGAACTTGAGCATCAACACTCAGTGAAGGATGACTCCCTATCATCCGAGCCCCATCCATTCTTTCCTAACATATTTGATGAACCTACCTATTATGAAACTAGCTCAGAAAAAGATAGAAAATATAGATCAATGCCTTAGAATTCAGCCTCTTCGAGGGGGCAACCTCCTTTATTTTACATAAATGAACAATTCTTGGATGATTCAAATGACAAAACCTTCTTTCTATATATAGGAGTCTAAGGAGTCACAATATAACCAAGCTGACCTAACAATAATAATATAAAGGCACAAAAATAACAATAGAAGGATTCTATGGGGTAGAACAATATTAATAAGGGATACAACTATAATAGTAATGGGGACATCATTAGTATTATAGGGACCTAACATGCCCCTCTCCTTCAAAAAAGTGTTTTCCTCAACGATTGAGTAGTTTTGGATGCTTTTGTATAAAATTCTCATCCTCCCATGTGGAATATTTAGCGTATAAGTTCTTCCACTTGATGAGATACTCCGCAATGGATCGATTTCGTAGCAGTTGAGTTCTTGTTTCTATGACTGCTTCTGGTTCCAATATAATTTTTCCTTCCTCGTCAAGTTCTGGCAATATTGTTTGAACTGGGAGTTTGTTGCCTATAACCTTCTTTAAACATGAAACATGGAAAACTGGGTGCACTCGAGAAGCTACAGGAAGCTCCAATTTGTATGCCATAGTACCAATCTTTTGCAACACCTTGTACAGACCATCATACTTTGGCAATAATTTATTATCCTTCTTAGCTTGCTTGAGGGACATTTGTTTATATGGTTGTATCCGTAGCAATACCCAGTCACCTACATCAAAAATTCTTTGACTTTGATGCTGATCTGCTTGTTGTTTCATTCTATTCTATGCCAACACAAGGTTATCCTTCAAGAGTTGGAGAAATTGTTGTTTATGCTCAATGTGATGTTCCACTGGTTGAACCTTAGAATTTTCTCTTAAATATGATGTGATGGAGGGTGGCTGATATCCATAAAGTGCCATAAATGGGGTCATTTTTGTTGCACTATGGAAGGAAGTGTTATACCACCATTCAGCCAGTGGAAACCATTTGACCCATTGTGTCTGTTTATCAGATACAAAGCAATGAAGATATCCTTCCAAACATTTGTTTACTATCTTATTTTGCCCATTAGATTAAGGATGATATGATGAGCTATGAGCTAATTGAGTACCAAGATAAGAAAATAATTCTGTCTAAAAATTTCCAGTAAAATTGGGATCTTTTTCACTTACAATAATCTTTGGGTTTCCATGTAGCTTTTGAATTGTTTCCATAAATGTAGTAGAAATTGTATTGGCTTTAAATGGATGTGATAATGCACAAAAGTGTGCATACTTGGTAAGTCTGTCAACTACCACCACGATGACACTCTTTCCCTCAGACTTGGGTAAACCTGTGATAAAATCCATTGAAACCTCCTCCCAACATTGGCTTGGAATGGATAAAGGTTGTAATAGACCTGGTGTCTTAATTATTTCAGATTTGTTTTGTTGGTAAACCAAACATTCTGCCACAAACTTTTGAATATCTGATTTAAGGCCATCCCAAAAAAATTCCTTCTTAACCCTGTGGTAAGTTTTTAAAAATCTTGAGTGCCCTCCTAAGGGAGAAGCATACAATTCCAGAAGAATCTTTTGTTTGAGTTGGGAATTCTTACAGAGGTATAAGCGATCTTTGTACCATAACGAATCATTTTTCTAGCTAAATGTATCAGGTGTACTAGAATATTGTTGTAACTTTTGAATAAGTGCCCACTCTTCTTCATCATTCTTCCATTCCCCCCTTGCTTCATTTATCCAATCTGGTGGGATAATAGAAATGGTGCACAACAATGATTCCATATCCTCATCCTTTCTTGAGAGTGAATCTGCCACAACATTTTTCTTCCCTTTTATGTAGATGATTTCAAAGTCATAACCCAACATCTTTGTGACCCAATTTTGTTGTTCTTCAGAGGATAATCTTTGTTCTAAAAATTATTTAAGGCTATCATGATCCGCTTTTACCTTGAAGTATCTTCCCATTAGGTAGGGTCGCAATTTCTTAAATGCATGTAGTATTGCCAACATTTCCTTCTCATAAATAGCTTTGTGTAAATACTTTCCCTTGATTGGACAACTTTCAAAAGCAATGGGTCTTTCATCTTGCATTAAAACAGCACCAATTCCATTTCCTGAAGCATCACATTCAACAATAAAGGTTTATGTGAAGTCTGGTGTAGCTAAGATTGGCACTTGGCACATTGCCTCTTTAAGATGTTCGAAGGCCTTTGTTGCTTCTGGAGTCCATGAAAATGCATATTTCTTCAATAATGTTGTTAGAGGTGCTGCTATTTTCCCATAATCCTTAACGAACTTGTGATAATACCCTGTCAACCCGAGAAATCCTCGCAAATGCTTTATGGATGTGGGCATTTTCCATTCCTTAATGGCTTTAATTTTGCTAGGGTCTACGTTAACTCCTTCATGAGATACAATATGACCCATATATTCCACCTCTTGTAATCCAAATAAACATTTGGATCTTTTTGCATATAATTGTTTCTCCTCCAATAGTTGTACCACCCTGTCAACATGTTCAACATGATCCTTCCAAGACTTGCTATAGATTAGTATATCATCAAAAAATACTAACACAAATGTTTTAAGAAAGGGTTTGAAAATGGAATTCATCAAACCTTGAAATGTAGAAGGTGCATTGGTAAGGCCAAAAGGCATGACCAAAAATTCATAGTGACACTCATGAGTTCTAAATGTTGTTTTCAAAATGTCTTCAGTCTTCATTCTGATTTGATGATATCGTGAACAATGATCCAACTTTGTGAAGTAAATTGATCCATGAAATTCATCCAATAATTCGTCAATGACAGGAATGGGAAACTTATCTTTAATAGTGAGCTTTTTGAGCTCCCTATAATTTGGACACATGCGCCATGATCCATGCTTCTTGTGCACCAATACTACTGGAGCAAAGAAAGAACTTTGGATAGGTTGAATTATACCAGCCTCTAGCATTTCTGCAACCATACGTTCAATTTCACTCTTTTGGCAATAGGGATATCTGTACGGCCTCATGTTTGGAGGAACACTTCCTGGAATCAAATGAATAGCATGATCGTGATCATGAATAGAAGGGAGACCTTTGGGAGTCTCAAATACCTTGGAATGATTGTCCAAGACTTTTTGGAGATCTAGAGAAATAGATGATTTCGATGTGGAAACATCGAGCGAACATAATTGTGAAATTACACCTTGTTGTTCCTTTTTTAGAAGCTTTGTCATACTGTTAGAGCTGATTATCTTTCTCGGTTTCCCGACAATGCCCCTTAATTCAATTTCCTTTCCTTCCTCATAAAATTTCATGAAATGTTCTTGAAATTTCAAAGCTATTGTACCCAAGGATCGTAGCCATCGAATTCCTAGTACAACATCAGCACCTCCCATTGGAATGGAAAGCATTGGGCTATTCAATACATTTTCTCCCATGGATAGCTTAATATTATGGCACTTTCCAAAGAAATTTATCGTTCCTCCACTTGCAACCATCACTTGACACTCTGGTGCTATATATAGGAAGCAATTCAATTGTTTTTCTATCTTACAATGAATAAAATTGTGGGTACTTCCTGAATCAATCAACACTATTACCTTTTTCTTCTTGATATGTCCTTCTATCTTGATGGTTTGAGGAGTGGTAATTCCAGCCAATGCATTACAAGATATGGTCGAATTCATTTATTCTTTATCTAGGCTTTGTTCGTGGAGGATATCCTCTTCTTTTGACTTTTCTTGTTCCTTTTCTTCTTCCTCTTCACAATCTATGTAGAATAATTTCTTCTCAGCACACTTATGATCTTTAGTATATTTGCTATCACAATTGTAACAAAGCCATTTTTCTATTTTTTCTTCCAATTGTTGTGGTGTCAAACTTATAGTTTGTGGAAGGCTAGGGGCAACAACACTTCCATATTTATAGTTGTGAGTGGTAGGCTTCCTGGTTGCCATAATTTTGCTTTCCATTTTTCTTGCTAACTTGAATGCCTTCTCCAATGAATCAAGTTCCCAAAGGTGAACATCATGTTGGATATTCTCCTTTAAAGTCCCTATGAACACATCAATCCTATGCTCCTCTAGAATATTTTTTACCCTTATGTTCAATTTTTGGAAATCCTCAATGTTCTCCTTTATTGAACCCTTTTGTTTGAGACTTATCAATTGGCTAAAAAAGGTGTTTCTTTTTGTATCCTCATAATGTGCTGTCATTTCTTCCATAAAAATTACCCAAGTGATAATTTGTTTCCGAGAGCAAAGCCATTGATGCCATACAAACTAATTTGGTTCTAAATATAAAGTTGCAATACGTACCTTTTGTGTGTTTTGCACATTATTGAGATTGAAAAATTGCTCCATCTGTAGTATCCATGTTGTAGGATCCTTGCCATCAAACTTCCTCATATCGATTTTTGGAATATGGTGGGTCTTCGATCCAACATTAGAGTCTATGAAATCATGATTAACTTTTATTTTGTTCTCATAATGAGTTTCCTTTACTACTCTTTCACCATTAATGACCATTTCTTGTAGCAACTTATTCAAATTTATCTTCAATTCTTCCATCTTATCATCCATGCCATCCATCTTAGCATCCATGCCATTCATCTTAGCATCCATGCCATTCATATTAGCTTCTATGTCATTCATCTTAGTTTCCACACCATTCATCTTACCTTCCACGCCATTCATCTTAGCTTCCATGCCATTTATCTTAGCTTATGTTTTTTGTGAGTGACATTTGTTGCACTCAGTCTTGTAATTTTGATATATCATGTAGCATTTCTTCCTCTTCTTCATGAGTCATGCTAGAGTTTTCAGGTCGTTTACTACGTGTTTCCATTTTCTTTCTACGGGGCATCAATTACTGATAATAATTCTTCACTATTCCCTTTGAATTCCTTCAAACTAATTTTTCAAACCAAGCTTATGCAAATATTAAAAAAAATACACACCTTTTTTTTCACTTTGTAGGCACTCATTATTGAATATGATGTATCTCTGAAATTTCAGATCTTTCAGTTTTGAAATTACAACCTGCAGTAGCCCTCTATGTCCTCTTTCCAATGCCACCAATCTGATGGAATTTAGATTCTCCAAGAAAGAGTTATGCACAATCTCCCAATATGACCTGATTATATACCTTTTCAGAAGAGCGAACTTGTATGAGGTGCCACATGTCACTGTTTTGACCTTCGGGTCTAAAAAATATAAACGGGAAACTATAGTCCGTCCTCTTTCTGTAACTTCTTACAAAATTTCAATCTGATGCTCAAAAAGAAAGTTATGATGATTTTCGGAAGGTCACCTGTTTGTAATGTAATTCTTGAGTTTGCAAAAAGACCAACTTCCTCAGATCATATATCCACAAATGTAGCACGAAAACCTCTGAAATTCAAATCCGAGGTTCAACGTGATTTTGTCTCAAATGGGTTTTTTTTCACTTCTGAAACATGACAGAAAAAGAGTTATAGCAAAAATGCCATGATGACCTATTTGGAGCAGTGAAACCCTAGAATCCAAAGCTCTGATACCAAATGTTATGAAACCAGCTCACAAAAAGATAGAAAAGATAGATCAACACCTTAGAATTCAGCCTCTTCAAGGGGGAAACCTCCTTTACATTACATAAATGAACAATTCTTCAAATGACAAAACCTCCTTTCTATATATAGGAGTCTAAGGAGTCACAATATAACCAAGCCGACCTAACAATAATAATATAAAGGCACCAAAATAACAATAGAGGGATTCTAAGGGGCACAACAATATTAATAAGGGATACAACTACAATAGTAATGGGGGCATCTTTAGTATTATAGGGACCTAACACTACCATCCATGATTTTACATATGTGTCTTCATCCATGGATGCACCCATTGTTGATCACTCGCAGGACTCACCGGATGTTGGTCCATCATTTGACAACGAAGAGGAGAAGTTATTCATTGAAAACCCACTTGATATTTCATCTGTCTTCTTCGGAAACATAGAGGATGAGTCTGTTTGCTTTTCATATACCCCTTTATTTGATTCATCAGATCACTAGGACACCGATGAACTCATTGATTTTTCTTATCCTAGTTGTCGTGATCCATTTACTCCCATATTTGATCATGATCATGACTCTATCAGAGTTTATCTTTTGAAGCTAACGGTTTATGATGATCGAGTTGATGATGAAGTTGAATCACCCAAGACTGTTGAGGAACTTCAACCCGAGCTGATGGTTATGTTAGGCACTCACTCTCTTGGGTTAGTCTCACTTCCGATCATGAAACTGTTCAATCACCCAAGGCTCCTCATCATTGATCTATATGCATTGAACATCAATCTCACAGATAGATCATACTTCCTCCACTCAAACTACACAATCCCATCGCTCATGCATTGGATGAATCTTACATTGCAAGCACTCATTCACAATGCAAGTTATCTTTGTTTCTTTCATTTGCTTGCATGTCACAGTCAAGAGTGTGCTTATGCTTCAAACTTGCATGCAGTGCCCCAAAGTACTATGATAAGTCCACGAACTACTTATCATATGCTTGCACTCACTTATGTCCTTTAGACACTTTGAAACACAAAGTGTGGTTGTATTCACTGTTATATCTTTCTTTCTTGCTGGTTCACACAACTAGGTTGCTCGCAGACCAAGCCTTCACCAACATGGGTCAACCAATTCACCGATGGCTCCATCGGAAGTATCACTTCACATGATCAAACCCATGCACCATTAGTGTAGGACTATGAGTAGTGTTTTATCTCAGTTGTTTGCTTGCTTGCTTACATGCTTTGTTTGTTTTTTTGTTTTCCTGATTGTTTTCTTACTCACTTTGATTTCACTGTTGCTTCTTCTCTTGCTTTGCTTTGTTGTTGTTAGTTTTCTTTTTTCGTTCGTAGGTTAGTTTCACATGAAACCGTGTATGACTCTTGAAAGGAGATGGGTGACGTACAAGAGGGCTTGTACAACTATCACTACTTGGTTATCTATCATCTTGCCTTTGTATGATGAACTTGTTATTTTTAGTCCGTGATACGTCGAAGGAAAATATGTACTATTCGAAGTGAACCTTGGTGAAAACATAATGCTTGCGCGCTAACTAGTGTCACCTTCTCTAGTCAGTTGCTTTTGGGTTAACCCTTGTCATCTTAGTCAAGTAGAGTAAGGTGAGGGGGAAAACTTAACAGGCACGTTAGAGGTATAATAAACTACTTCTCTACTGGAACAACCTCTTCTACTCACAATAAGTCGGGATCCCTCTTCTGCCTTTGGAATGAATAAGCGTAATGCACAATTACAAAAAATAAAAATAAATAAAAAATAAAGTGAAAAAAGTCTGAAAAATGAAAAATGAATAAGGTGAAAGAAGAGAAAGGCTTCCTGCACAGAGAGGTGATGCAAATAACTTCATCAGGGTACTGTCCAGGCCTGCTGATGGCGGAGAAACACCAGAGATGAAACTTAGACTCTGACAGCTATAATGCTTGTGCATCAATATTCCCCTCAACCCCAATCAAAACAATTGTGTTGCCTTGGCCTGGAATGTGTGTCAATTTACCTAGAGCTTGCCAGATACTACATCTTACAATCAAGCCAGTGTGAAACTAAGATGAGCTGATAACTGAACAATACTTCTGGAGATGTTAGACTTTCTTTTCATGAACAAGGTCCATTTAGAGAGTTGGAGTTCTACCAGTGTGTCACCAAGTGTTGTAGCTATTACAACCACCCTCCAAAATTTTGCCTTAGCATTGTTTTGGAGCCTCCCTACCAACTTTTCACAGGAGCTTCACTTGCTTCGTCAAGTTCACAAGCTTTAGTGTTTTTCTTGTACAAAGGTAGCTTGTCGATCACAACTTGATGCACTTCCCTCACATGTTGGTCATCTGGACTTGATCCAGCTATAGGCTAAGAAGCTCCCCCACAAAATTGCGCATTTCTGGAGGACAACCAACCTTCCCGCCAGAAATTACACAATCCTGTCTGGCAGCCTGTTGGGCTTTAGAATTGTGCAATTCTACCATTCAACACTCCGAGTAAAAATTGCACAATTCTCGCTCGCAAGGCTAATCAGCCTAGTTTTTACGCAAATGTGGTCAGTAGTTAGTTGTTCAGCCCAACCCCTAGCTTGAAATGCACATTTTCTCCCAGCAATTGAAAAGCCTCTTACATGTGAAGCTGAGTTGATCGGTTCCCTCTGGGACTGAGAAAAACATACTTATATGCATGGGCTGCTTCTCCCAAGGTAGCAAGCAAAGGAATCCCTTGTCTAAGGGATCTATTTTTGGTAGTTGGAGGTTACATGCAAGGATCATTTCATAAACCTCCCAGCAAGTGTCGCTTTCCCTCGATTTATGGCATGTGCATCACAACCTCGATTTTATCAAAAATCATCAACCAGATGCTACAAAGCTCATTCCTCACATCAAAATTGTAGCTCTGACATCCCACATCACATCTAGGAGTTGTTGGCATATTCAGCTAGTTATGTTGGGGTAAACTCACTTTCCATGCCTTATGTTGCATTTCTGGCATTTTTTGTGTTTCGCTTTGTATGAATGTTGTTTGCTTGATTTCCATGAACGCTTGCTATCAGTTTGATACATAGTAGCTTGTACTAGCACCGTTTCAATTTTCCTTGCTATCTCACCGTTGTGACATGCATGAAATTGTTTTGCATGAACAGTCACCGATTCGGCAACTCACTTCACCCACAGGCATGTAGATTTGTTTAATAAATCTTTCATTCAATGTTTTCATGCACAATCAATCACTTATGTTTTCACTTAGTGTCGTCATGCATTCACTTCCATATATGCTTTCAGTTTCTTATTGACGAGTCTAGACAACCTTAGCCCAGACTTTGCCTTTCATTTAGACAACATTGTGCAATATGAGGAAGGAAGGCTTTGTCTTCCTCTCTAGAAATGTGCATTTCTACCCATGACCTATCCTCTAGGACTATCTTGCACATTTCTAAGGGATAGTGACTAGTAGCCCAGAAAATTACGTAATGCAGTCACTGAGCCTGCAACCATTACCAACTGAGATTGCGCGTTGCACAATTCCAGCAATCGGCAACTAGAATGGACTATGCATTGCACAGTTCCAGTAGTCAGTTAGTCTCCCAATAGCCCAAACTATGCCTTGCACAGTCTTGGGAGCCTCTTGGTCAAAATTGCACAACCTTCATGATCAATCACACAGGTATGTTTCAAGTCAGTTCTGAAGTTCATTTTGGTTTTGGATTGACATATTACTTACCATGAGTGTTACCATATCTCTAGGTATTACAGGTGTTCATCTGCTTCTCAGAAATGTAGGTACAATGATTTCAAGTGAGTAGAGTCGAAGACACCGTTCAAAGCACATTTAGATATGCAGTCGATCAAGTGTCTATTAAATTGCCTACCCATGAAGAAATCAAGTTGTTTGTAGATGAGAACATCAATATATGATGACAAAAACATCACAGTGAGAAACATCATGAACATAAAAGGAAGGTAGTATACCAAATTCAATGAGTGCAAGAGGAAGGTTGTTGATAACAGAGAGGCGGAACAAAGTTGCGGGCTCAAGCAAATCCACTGATGATGAAAGAAAATTTAGAGACTCAGGCTATGAGGTGATGACGTGACATGAATACCACGTGAAGACATAAAATGGAACAAAGAAGGAGTTGCATGTGTTGAGGTAGAAACTCAAGGAAGAACATCAAGCTGCACAAATAGATGCATGAGTTGCAGCAGGAACAAGAACAACAGTGGGTGCAACATGCACTCATGGATGAAACTGTGCCCGTACAAGTTAAAGATCCATCCCAACAGGTGGCACAGAGCAGACATGGTGAGTATTTTTATTGATCACATGCAAGGGATTTAACAACATGCATGTCATTGTGTGCACGCATGCGATCCAACCCATTCAGCACACTCACCAAGGCAAAGACAAGAAGCAAGTCCAACTGGAGATGAACATGTACCTCGACAAGTTGATGTGCATGACCACCAGCACACACTTGAAGAATAGCATAGACACTATGCATCATTGTGTTTTTAGTTCAGTTGCACCCAAGAAGACCATGCGCATGTTAGCAGACAAGTTGGATGAAGGAGTCGAACCAATGCACCGATTCCAATGGAGGAAAGAGTTTGCTTCAACAAGATGTCACCATGGAGTGCATGCACACAATCACGGATAACCAAGCTTGCAATCATCTCACCATCTTCACCATCACAAGAATGTCAAAGAGTTGGCCTCACCACAATAGACCGAGTGTCAGTGATGTCTTGCATGGCTTTCTCTAGCCATTTCGTCTGACATGAGTACATGTGCATTGCAATGTAATTCCATGTCAAGTGTAAGTAAAGTGTTGATAGTTGGATGTAGAAATCATAGAGTATATGAAGAGCCATAAGGGTAGATGAATTGTCACAAAGGGGGATGTCAAGGGTCACCCCACCCTTTACTATAAATAGTCCCTCATAACTCATTGTATAGGCTTTTGTTCAACCAAGCTTCGATAGGACTATCTTAGAGAAATCTTGGATAGTATTTTAACGAGCCTTGGCTTCTCCACTGTGCAGAGCTAGTAAATCTCTTTGGAGGAGGAGGTGGATGTGGCTATAATGTTCCACTATTGGAACTAGCGGGTGTACATGGACGTATTGTATGACTGGAACTTACACTTCTTAATAAAAAAGAGCCAGCATGTTTTCATGCATATGTTGTTATTATAGTTGGACTATTCCGGTCGCTGTAGTAATGTATGTTGTTTAACTTACATAGTTTTGTATGAACTATTTTGAAAACAATTTTATGAATCTTGTTGTAGATGTGTTGTTGGTTTAACCATCACTTTGGATTTCTAGCTAACTTTCTTGCCGGCTTGTGATGCATCTTCGCTCGTGCGTTCCCTTCCCATCTGAGTACCATTACAGGTTGCCAAGGGGTGCACTCATCTCAACCCACATGTGTTAGAACCTCTCATGCACCTTCCTTAACTCACTATAACTATCATACCCTTGCTACCAACAGAGTCATCTTACTTTCCTTTGTGCGAAATCGCAGTCAAGGCATTACCATACGACCCACTATTGGGACTCCTACACCAAACGGTTTGAGGTCTAATTGGGACTTCTTGCCGGGGAGATACCGTTGACATGTTGGTGGGTCTAACACCATCAACATTTCTGGCATTAGAAGGAGGGCGAGATGACAAGCTGTGCCCTCTCATCCGGTTTTGAACCTTTGCATATCTTTCATGGATGCTTGCATATCTTTCATGGATTCTTGCATTCTTCTCCCTCCACGATGTTTTTCAAATGATGAAGATGTCACCATCCCGACGAACTTTCTTGATCTCTTGTCCACTTACACGTATCATGGTGAAGGTGAAGTGGCCTAGCCTGAGTACTTACATGACTTTCTTTCCATGCTTTCTGACGAACAGGCCAGCTTGCGAGCTTGCAGGCTCTGTATTCCTCTCTAGAAATGCGCATTTTTTCAGCGGCAATGTCCTCCTGGACTATTTTGTGCATTTCTAAGTGATAGTGACTACAGACCTAGAAAATTTCGCAATGAAATCACTGAGCCTATAGCCATTTCCAACTCAGTTTTCACATTGTGTGATTCCAGTAGTCAGCAGCTAGACTGGACTGTGCGTTACGCAGTTCCAGCAGTCATTTAGTCTCCCAGTAGCTGAGATTGTGCCTTGCGTATTCTTGGAAGTCAGTCTCCCGACCTCCCGGCCAAAATTGTGCAACCTTCATTATCACTCACACATGTATGTTAGAAGTCAGTTCTCAAGTTCATTTTGGTTTTCGACAGGCAGATTCCTTGCCATGAGTGTTGCCATGTCTCCAGGTATTGTAGGTATTCATCTTCCTCTTAGTAATGCAGGTACAATGGTTTCAAGAGAGCAAATTCGAAGAAACCATTCAGAGCACACTTGGAGATACAGTCGATCAAGTCTTTATGAATTTTCCTACCCATGAAGACATCAATTTGTTCATAGACGAGGACATCAAGATATGATGGCAAGAACATCACAGCGAGCAGCATCATGAACCACAGAGGAAGATAGCACACCAAATGTAATGAATGCAAGAGGAAGGTTGTCAACAATAGAGAGGTGGAACAAAGTTTCCAACTAAAGCAGATCCACTGAATATGAAAGCAACTTTGGAGACTTAGGCAATGAGGTGACAGCGCGACATGAAGATCACATGAAGACAAAGAATAGAACAAAGAAGGAGTTGCATGCACTGAAGTAGCAACTCAAGGAAGAAAATGAAGTTGCACAGACATACAAATGAGTTGCAGCAGGAACATGAACAACAGTGGGCACAACATGCACTCACAGATGAAGTTGCGCCCGTACAAGTTAAGCATCCATCCTAACAGTTGGCATGAAGTAGACATGGTGAGCAGTGTATTGACTGCATGCAAGGGATTCAGCAGCATGCATGTCATTGTGCACATGCATGCGATCCAACTCATTCAGCACACTCACTAAGGAAAAGACAGGAAGCAAGTCCAACTGGAGCTGAACATGTACACCAAAAAGTTGATTTACATGACCACTATCACACATTTGAAGATCAACATGGACACTATGCATCGGTGTGTTTCCGGTTCAGCTGAACCCAGGAAGACCATGTGAATGTTAGCAGATGAGTTGGATGAAGGAGTCGAACCAATGCACCGATTGTAACGGAGGTAAGATTTCGCTTCAGCGGGACGTCACTATGGACCGCACACACACCATCATAGATGACCAAGCTTGGCAATTATCTCACCACCTTCACCATCATAAGCATGTCAAAGAATTGGTCTCACCACAATGGACCGAGTGTTAGTGATGTCTTGCATGGCTTGCTCTAGCCATTTTGTCTCACATGAGTACATGTGAATTGTAATGTAACATCATGTCAAGTGTAAGTCAAGTGTCGATAGTTGGATGTAACAGTCATAGAGTAGATGAAGAGTCATGATGGTAGATGAACTGTCACAAAGGGGGATATCAAGGGTCACCCCACCCTTTGCTATAAATAGTCCCTCATAACTCATTGTATAGGCTTTTGGTCAGCCAAGCTTTGAAAGGACTATCTTAGAGAAAGCTTGGATAGTATTGTAATGAGCCTTGGCTTCTCCACTGCATAGAGCTACTACATCTCTTTGGAGGAGTAGGCAGATGTGGCTTTAAAGTTCCACTATTGGAACTAGCAGGTGTACATGGATGTATTGTATGAATTGAACTTGCACTTCTTAATAAAATAGAGCCAACAAGTTTTCATGCATATGTTGTTATTGTAGTTGGACTATTCTAGTTGTTGTAGCAATGTATGTTATTCAACTTACGTAGTTGTGTACGAACTATTTTGTATGCAGTTGTATGAATCTTGTTGCAAATGTGTTGTTGGTTTAACCATCACTTTGGATTGCCAGCTAGCTTTCTTTCCAGCTTGTGATGCATCTTCGCTCATGTGTTCCCTTCCCATATGAGTACTATTACAGGTTGCCAAGGGGCACACTCATCTCAACCCACATGTGTTAGAACCTCTCATGCACATTCCTTGACTCACTGCAACTGTCACACCCTTGCTACCAACAGAGTCATCTTACTTGCATCAATGTGAAATCACGGTCAAGGCATTACAATATGACCCACTGTTGGGACTCCTACACCAAATGGTCTAAGGTCTAATTGGGAATTCTTACAGCGGAGATCCTCTTGACATGTTGGTGGATCAAGCATCGTCAACACCTAGTCACATACATCAAAACTTATGTCACTGTGATGTTGATCTGCCTATTGTTTCATTCAATTCTATGCCATATTGAGGTTATCCTTTAAGAGTTGGAGAATTTGTTGGTGATGCTCGATGTGACTACTTGAACCTTATAATTTTCTCTTGAAAATGATGTGATGGATGGTGGATGATATCCATAAAGTGCTATAAGTGGGGTCATTTCTCTTTAGTATGAAAGGAAGTGTTATACCACCATTCACCTAGAGGCAACAACTTGACCCATTGTGTTTTTTTATTAGATACAAAGGAACAGAGATATCCTTTCAAACATTTGTTCACTATCTCAGTTTCCTCAAATGGTTGAGGATGATAAGATGAGTTATCAGCTAATTGAGTAGCAAGACAAGAAAATAATTCTGTATAAAAATTATTGGAAATTTGATGGCATGTAGCTAGTTGGCTATGTAATTTTTGGCATTGATGTCAAAGAAGGCTCAACCTGATGATTGGGCTTCATGCCTTGGTGGTTGTGATTCTAGTTGTGCATATACTTTGGAGCCCTCCTTGAGGTATCATATGGGTTCAAAGCTCAAACATACCCCCTCCATTAGATGGTGCTCAGAATAAGGTTTCCAGTGGTATGACAAAGTCTGAGAATGGACTTCTAGATCAAAAGTTAGAGCCAATTGAAGTTTTGTCTCTCCAGACTAGAAGACACGGGAAAATGGTTTGGTGTCCTTTTTAAATGTGTCCAATTAGAGGTCTCGAAATATCACACATCGGTGTTTGAAGGTTCTAAGGTGGAGTGCACAATGATTGTGAATTTCTGATCAGTGATTAGTGATATCACATGTCAGAGGTCTCGACATATCGACAATTGGAGTACTCTAGGGTGTGGTGAAAAAGCTAAGGTAATTTGACGATTAGCAAATGCCGATTGAGTTAAGAAAGTTGGGGTTGTGCAAACTTTGTTAAATCATGAGGAGAACCAAGGAATTTGATGTAACACAAGGATAGGTGAGGTCCGTTTCTTTCTCCTCTAGGCAAGACACATGGAGGTATCCGATTGGTTGTGATAATGCCAAGTGTTTTTTAATGTTAGCATGATGTGGCGGTATGGAGGGACATGTGGCAGGAAGTTTTGGTGTTTTGAGGCAGCCTAATGGGCCATATTCAGATGACATGTTTCACCACACAGGGAGTTCCATGTGGCAGTGATGATGTCACATCAGTAATCGAAAATTGATGATTGGAGATTTGTGATGGACAACACTTGGCCATAAGTGAAAAACATTAATATAAGGGGCTCCTATATGGTTGGTGCTCAGTCACCAAGCCAAGTCCTATCATGGAGATATAGCAGGGGTCTAATGCAAAAGGGGCTAGACTTGATCAGAGTTTTGCAATCGACTATTTCATAGTGTTACACCACTAACATAGTTCTGCAATAAAAACCTCTGATATGATGGTATAGGGTACCATTAAGATGTATGAATTGACAATTATGGTTTTCAATGTAGGACAATAAGGTTGATGGTTGAAGACCTCCCGTGCACTCATTGCAAATAAATGAAAAACATAGATTACATGACGATGTACACATATATATTTGTGAACCATAAAGAAGTATGGGGAGACTCTATGAAATATGTAAGGAGGACTGAGAGTTAATACACAACATGGAGAGTCTGTTGTATGGTAGATAAGTGATCATTGCCCATTATTAAGAGTTTAATGCAATGAATGAAATGGAGTATGCGTAAATCAGAAGAAGAATGGGGAGCCATGCCTCAAGTACATGCATGGTAAATATTGATGATGGAAGTGAGTACATTGAGCCAAGAGTAGCACAAGAACAAAATTTTGAACCTCCATTGAGCTAAGGGGGTGTGGGAGCATACTTGGAAGAGTGTAGAGCAGTGAGTTGTGTATTGGTGAAGATTGTTGGAAGGGTAGTGTTGTGGTGAAACAGTGGAGAGCCTTGAGCAGAGAAAGGAGAGCAAAGAGTAAAGCGTTGCAAGGGTAGTGTTGTGGTGAAACGGTGGAGAGCCCTGAGCAGATAAAGCAAAGCATAGAGCAAGTGTTGCAGTGGGCAGTAAGAGGAAGACTACCACAAGTGTTCAAAAAGAAGAGAGCATAAGTTGAATCTGTAGATAACCATTAATTTGGTATTTTACTTGTAATTTGTATGCCACTGTTTACAGTTTGAAAATTGTATGAAATGCTAAAACAATGGCAGTGGAAATTTGGTGCTTGTTAAACAAAAAAGGTCGGTGCCTCTAGGAAAGTTGGTTCTTGCTAATCAAAAGAGGTTGGTGCCTCTTGGAAAGTTGGTTCTTGCTAAAAAAAATGGGGTTGGTGTCTCTAGTGAGTGGGTGTTAACAAACAAATAGATATAATTAATTTGGTGCTTAAATTACATCAAAAAACAAACAAAGAATTCGTGGTTTTTTCACTCTGGGTTTCCACGTGAAAACAATGTCCCAATTGTATGTTGATCATGAGATTGTTGTTTGAGTATGTGTTATGAAATTTTATAATATTTATTGATTTATGAATGAATGCTTTCACATATGAAAGAACATAAGAAGGAACTATAGGCATAGTAAGAAAAGAAAATAAAGAGTTTCTTAAAGAAATGATTCACCCCCCCTCTCAACAATTCCTTAATTCCAACAATTGGTATTAGAGCAAGGTTCCTTCAGTAACAATTTAACCACTAGATGGTAGATCCTTAAGGTAATATGAATAGGAAAGAGAGTCAAGAAGTTTACTCAAGTAGGGTACCGGTCTTTGATGGAGCCAATTATGCCTTTTGGAAAGTAAGAATGGAAGCATATCTTATGTCCCTGGGGGTAGATGTTTGGACCTCAGTACTAGTAAATTTCAATGCCCAAAGATTCCCCCCATAGATGTAGATGGCAAGAATCTGTATCTAAGAAATCGTAAAGACAATCATGTCATTCTTGCTAGTCTCAGTCAGTCAGGACTTGTGAAGGTTATGCACTCTAAGTCTTCTTATGAGATGTGGGAGAATATTAAGCAGTGTCATGAAGGAGATGACAAAGTGAAGAAAGAAAGACTTCAAACATTCAGAATACGTTTTGAAATCTTGAAGATGTCTGAGAATGAAATAATAGCTTAGTACTTCCTTAGAGTTGATGAAGAAGTTAATATGATTAGAGGACTTGGTGAGGAAGTCAAGGAAGATTTGATCGTTCAAAAGGTATTAAGATCTCTAAGCATGAGATTTAATGCCAAAATATCGCCTATAGAGGAAATGGTCACCTTAAAGGATCTCAACATGGATCACCTACATGGTACTCATAGCCTATGAGATGAGAGTAGGAATGGAGAAAGATTAACCAAATGAATCTACATTCATAGTATCCAATAAGGGAATGGAATATAGAGTTCATCAAGACTTCTTTAGCAGTGAATCTAATCAAGATCTGGCTCAACTATCCAAAAAAATTAAGTGAGGCTCTGGTAACTATAAATGGAAGTTTCCCTTTAACTGTTTCGACTATGGAAGAGTTGTACATTTGTCTTCCAAATTCCCTTAGAAAGAGGGGACTAAAAGAGAAGAATGACTTAAATTTAGAAATAAGTCTCAAATATTTCAGAAGAAGAAACCCTATAAGAAGAAGAGGTTCTACCAAAGATGATAGTTTGGGCTCAGAATCAGACTGTGAAGACTCATCGGAAAATGAGTCAAATGAGTATCTTCTTATGGCCCTTGAAGAAAACTCCATGAAACATGGTCTTATGGACTGTGAAGAGGAATAAGAGAAAGGAGTGGTAGACCTTTAGGGAGAACTCATCAGTGCCCTTAATGAGTTGAAGAAAGGAAGGAAGAAAAAAAAGCAACTAAAGGAGTAGTTGCAACATGTAGAAGAAGGAATGTATAACTCTGATAATTAGGAGTTTTCCTATCAGAAAGAAAAAATTGAAGAATCTATAAAGATCAAGGATAGTCTAGATATTCTGCTAAAAGGAGAACAAGGAAATCATGAAGGATTGGAAGAGGAGAACAAGTAGCTAAAACAAGAGTTGGTCAATGTTAAAAAGGAAAAAACCTCAAAAATATGCAAAGATGATTTTTTGTCTTAAGGTTGAATTGGAGGAGGCAAAACAAAAGGAAGAGGTGCGTCAAGATATGATTCAATAATGGGAAGAAAATTGTCAATGTCTTGAAGCAAAGATTGTCTCTCGAAGAAAACCAAAGACCGAGAAGGATCTAAATGAGAAATTTGTTGAAGGGATTAGAAGACTAAATCAGTTTCTAAGTTGTCAAAGGCCCTGAGGAATCAAAATCAAACTGGGGTACTCTAAGGGATAAGAATATTCTCTCGAGAAGAAGAATATAAAATTTATGTCCACAGGAGTTGAAGAACCACAAATTCATAGGAAGAATCATCATGAAAGAGTTCATGAAGACAAAAGAGCAGCCAAACAAAGAGGAGATTGTCAATGGAGGTTGAACCAAACAGTCGGTCAACCAAGGTAGTTTTCAGCTAAATCACATAATTCTTTTAACAATAGGCATGTGTACCTATTTTATGGTCATTGCTAGAAGTGACATATCTTTCAACACAATGCCATTCATTGTAGAAGTGTCAAAGTTGATAGAGATGAAAATATTAGAACTAATACACATGGGACTGCTAAGTCTCAAGATTCCTCTCTTAGGAATTATAATGTCTTCTCACCCTACAAAGAGAAGTTGAATGATTTAAATATAATAACTTCATAAACAAGGCCAATGAATGAACAATAAGGTTTGAATACTTGTCTAAATATCAAAATCACAGACAAAATCACATACAAAAGGATAAAAGAAGCTGGAAGCAAAATACCGAAAAGAGCATGCCATGTGGGCTCGCCTTATCAGTGCATGATAAAGAAAACAAATGGTAGGTAGACAGTGGTTGTTCCAAACACATGAATAGAGATAAGAGCAAGTTTTTTTCACTAAAATAAAAAGACAGAGGAGGAAATTCCACCTTTGGTAACAACACTCCAACAAGGATCAAAGGAAAAGGGGTGGCCAGTCTTGATGAGAAGAAAGAAGCACAAAATGTGTTGTATGTGGAAGTCCTCAAACATAATCTACGAAGTATTATTTAGATTTGTGACAACGGCTATGATGTGACCTTCCAATCTAAAGATTGTGAGATCTAGAATATAAAAAATGGAAAACTAGTCGGGAAGACAGTGAAGACTCACAATAACATTTAAGTGTTCGATGATTCAAGGGTTAGTTGTTACTTGAGTAAACCCAGCGAAGCATGACTATGGCGTAAGAGGCTCGAACACATGATTTTTGATAGCCTGATAAGGATAATAAAGATAGGTGTGGCAAAAATATTACGTAAATTGTTAAGTTCTGATAACATCATTTGAAAGTCATGTCAATTTGGCAAGCAGACTAGGAATCATTTCAAAACAAAATAGTTCTCCTCATCCATACCTCTGGAGCTTATTCACACAGATATTTTTGGCCCCACAAGAACAGAAAAATCAAAAGAAGAAAGGTACTACCTGTTGTCCAAGAAATGGCCATAGTGATGTTAGATCAAGTAGGAGTGGCTCACCAATTTTGGGGAGAAGCAACTCAGGAAATAGTATACTTGTTAAACAAAAATCATCTCAGGCCTGATAGTGAGAAAAATCCACATGAATTGTGGAAGGGTAGACCTGCATCAGTTAAACACCTCAAGGTGTTTGGGAGAAAGTGCTTCACTAAAAGAAATTAAAAGAACCTTGGAAATATTGACACATGCACTGATGAAGGAAAATTACTTAGATACTGTATTCGAAGCTATAGGTATAGATGCTACAATAAGAGGATAAGGAAGATAAAAGACTACATTGACATAGTGGTTGATGAAGTAGGCTCACAACCTAAACCATCTAAAAGTAACCTGGACTCAGATGATGAAGAGAGTTTAGAGTTGAGGGGCACAGATTTGAATGAAACAAATTCAAACAATGAAGGTGAGGAAGAAAGCACATCTTCAAGGCCAAAAGCGCCTTCCAAATATGTGAAAAAGGAACTTCGTGAGATTCAAATTCTTGGAGATCAAATAAATGGTGTCCAAACCAGAAGGAGACTTGTGGGAAATATAAATAATGCAAATTTGGCTCTATTACCACAAATAGAACCCACAAACCTTCATCAATCAAGTGAAGATAAGTTCTGGGTGAAAGCCATGAATGAAAGCTAGACGAAATTGAAATGAATGACATGTGGGAGTTTTTCCCAAGACCAAGAGAGAAAATGTTAATGGAACCAAGTGGGTTGTCAAGAATAATATTAATGAAAAAGGTCAAGTAATTAGGAACAAAGCTCGTTTTGTATGTAAAGAGTATGCCTAGATAGAAGGGGTAGACTTTGAAGAAACCTTTCCACCAGTAGCCCGACTAGAAGCCATTAGAATATTCCTTTCTCTTTCCATTCACAAGAACATCAAATTTTATCAGATAGATGTAAATTACGCCTTTCGCAATCGAGACTTATAATAGGAGGTTTACATTGAGCAGCCTCAAGGTTTTCTACTCTCCTCTGATGAAGGGCTTGTATGCAAATTAAATAAGGATTTGTATGGTTTGAAACAAGCCCCTAGAGCCTTGTATGAAAGGTTGGATAAGTATCTCGAGTAACAAGGTTTTAAGAAAGCCTCAGTTGACAACAATCTCTATGTAAAATATGGAGATGATCATCTAATGATAGTGGTTGTGTATGTGTATGACATCATATTTGGCAGTGATGTGGAGCAGTTGGGGCACCAGTTTGCAAACTATATGAAAATAGAATTTGAAATGTCCATGATTGGTGAGTTGTCCTTCTTCTTAGGACTGCAAATTATCTAGTCCACACGAGGAGTTTTTATATCTCAATCCAAATACCTCAAGGAACCTTTGAAGAAATTTGGAATGGGGGATTGCAAACATGTTAGCACACCAATGATTACAGGTTTTGAACTGTGTAAGGAAGATGTAATGCCACCGGTAAATCGGACTGAATACAAATCGATGATAGGAAGCTTACTGTATCTAAAAGCTTCAAAGGCTAGATATCATGCAAGTAGTTGGAATTGTGGCAAGATTTCAGACTTGTCCATGAGAAAGTCATCTGGTCATTGTTAGGAGGATTTTCAAATATCTTCAAGGTACAACAAAGTATGGGCTATGTTATCTAGAGAGTAAAAACTTCAATCTAAAGGCCTACACAGATGAAAATTGGGATGGAAGTCTATATGACAGGAAGACTACTTCTGGTGCAACTTAATTTTTGGGTGACATCTTGGTATCATGGGTTAGCAAGAAGTAGGGCTCCATCTCTCTATTGATTGTTGAAGCTAGAATATATTCTTGTTTCAACTTGCTATACACAAATTCTATGGATGAAGCAAACCATAAAATATATACAGGTAAATTTTCCTAATCTGTTTCCAATAATGTGTGACAACACTAGTGCAATCATCATCACAAAAAATCCATTCTAACATTCAAAAACCAAGCACATTCTTATCAAGTATCATTTCTTGAGGGAATAAGTTACAACCAATACTGTTAAACTTCCATATGTGCCCACTAAAGAGAAACTGGAAGATATCTTTCCCAAGCCACTTGCAAGAGAACCATTTGAGTATCTCAAGTAGTAGATAGGAGTTGTGACCCCTCCCTCCAAATGAATTCATTTCGGTATGAGGTGGCAGCTACTTAGCAAGACGAACTCATGGCTGAGTAGGCTACACTAGTTTAGGGAGAGTGCAAGTGAACTTTTCTTTGCCACTGATGTCAAATGGGGAGAGATTTGGCATCAAAGCAATCCATACCAAGCCTGAGGGGGAGTTTGCAGTGTCGCCATCAATGCCAAAGGGGGAGATTGTTGGACATTTGGTGGTATGTATGTGGCTAGTTGTGTAAGTGTTGGGATTGATGTAAAACAAGGCTCAACCTAATGATTGGGCATCATGAATTCGTGGTTGTGATTCCAGTTATGTAAATACTTTTGAGCCATCCTTGAGGTAGCAAATGTGCTCAAAGATAAATCAGACCCATTCCATTGGATAATTCTCAGAATAAGATTTCCAATAGTATGAGGAAGTCCCAAAATTGACTTTTGAATCAAACGTTAGAGGCAGTTGAAGTTCTATCTCTTAAGACTGAAAGACAAAGCAAAATGGTTTGGTGTCCTTCTGACACATGTCCAATCGGAGGTCCCAACATATTGCACATTAGCATTTAGAGGTTCTAAGGAGAAGCACACATCGATTGCAAATTTTGGATAATTGATTAGAGATATCGTATGTCGAAGGCTCTGACATATCAGCAATCAGAGGACTCCAGGGTGTGGCACAACAGATAACATAATTCACTGAGCAGCGAATGCCAATTGAGTTAAATAATTTGGGACTGTGCATCCTTTGTTAAATCACTGGGAGATCCAAAGAGAAATTTACAAAGGAATTTGATGTAAAACAAGGGTAGGTGAGGCCTCTTTCTCTCTCATCCAAGTAAGACACGTGGAGGCATCCAGTTGGTTCCGATAATGCCAAGTGGCTACTGACATCAACATGATGTGGTGGAATGGAGGAACACGTGGCAGGAAGTTTTGGTGTTTTTAGGTAGCCTAATGGGCCATATTTAGATGACACATGTCACCACTCATGGAGTGTCATGTGGTAGTGATGACATCACATCATTAATTAGTAATCGGTGATCAGTGATTTGTGATGGACAACATTTGGCCAAAAATGAAAAACACTGATATAGGCGGCTCTGATGTGCTTGGCGTTCGATCACCGGACCAAGTCCTATGGTGGAGATATAACAAGCATGTAAATCTAGACTTGATTGGTGGTCGACAATTGGCTATTTCATAATGTTACACAGCTAACACAACTCTGCTATGAGAAGCTATAATATGACGGTATAGGGTTCCATTAAGATGTATGAATCAACAATTGTGGTTTTGAATGCAGAGCTATAAGGTTGATGTTTGAAGACCTCCTGTGAACACATTATAAATAAATGCAAAATAGAGACTCCATGATGATGTAAAGGTAGTTCTCTACGAACCATAAAGAAGCATGGGGAGCCTGTATGAAATAAGTAAGGAGGAATGAGAGTTAATACACAACATGGAGAGTCCAATGTATGACAAAGAAGTGATGGTCACCCATTCTTATGAGTTTAATGCAATCACTCAACTAGAGCTTGCATAAATCAACAGAAGAATGGGGAGCCATGCCTGGGGTACATTTGTGGGCAAAATTGATGATGACAGTGACTACATTGATCCAAGAGAAGCACATGAACAAAATTGTGAACCTCCATTAAGCTAAGGGGGTGTGCAAGCATGATTACTAGAGTGCAGAGCAGTGAGCTGTGTATTTGCGAAGAGTGTTGCAAGGGTATTATTATGGTGAAACAGTGGAGAACCCTGAGAAGAGAAATGAGAGAACAGATCAAAGCATTACAAGGGTAGTGATGTGGTGAAACAGTGGAGAGCCCTAAGTAGAGAAACCAGAGCAAAAAGAAATTGTTGTAGTGGGCAATAAGAGGAAGACTGCCACAAGTGTTCAGAAAGCAGAGTGCAGAAGTTGAATATGCAGACAACCATTAAGTTGGTATTTTACTTGTAATTTGTATACCACTATTTTCAATTTGAAAATTGTATGAAATACTAAAATAGTGACAGTGGTGAGTTAGTGCTTTCTAAACAAAATAGGTTGGTGCCTCTAGGGAAGTTGGTGCTTTCTAAACAAAAGAGGTTGGTGCCTCTTAGCAAGCTGGTTCTTTCTAAACAAAAGGGGGTTGGTGCCTCTAGTGAGTGGGTTCTCACAAATAAACATATGTAATTAAGTTGGTTTCCATGTGAAAACAATGTATCAAATGTATGTTGATCATGAGATTCTTGTTTGAGTATGTGTTCTACAAGTTTATAAGATTTAATGCTTTATGAATGAATGCTTTCACATATGAAATAACATAATATGTAACTATAAGCACACTAATAAAACAAAATGAAGAGTTTCTTAAATTACGGATTCACCCCACCCCCCTTCTCAACAATTCCTTAATTCCAACAAAAAATTCCAGTGAAAATGGGATCTGTCACTTACTATAATCTTTTTCTTTCCATGAAACTTTTGAATTGTTTCCATAAATGCAGTAGCAACTATACAAGCTTTAAAAGGATGAGGTAATACAAAAAATTGTGCATATTTTCGAAGTCTATCAACTATCATCATGATGACACTCTTTCCTTTAGACTTGCGTAAGCCTATCATCAAATCCATTGAGACGTCCTCCCAACACTAACTTGGAATGGCTAAAGGTTGTAATAGACCCGAGGTCTTAATTGTCTCAACTTTATTTTGTTGGCAAACCAAACATTTTGCCACAAACATTTGAATATTAGATTTAAAGCCATCCCAAAAAAAATCCTTCTTAACCCTATGGTAAGTTTTAAAAAATCCTAAGTGCCCTCCTAAGGGAGAGGTGTGTAATTCCAAAAGAATCTTTTGTTTGAGTTGGGAATTCTCACAAAGATATAAGTGATATTTGTACCATAATGAATCATTTTTTCCATCTAAATGTATCATATGTACTAGGATCTTGCTCTAACATTTGACTAAGTTACCACACATCTCCACCACTCTTCCATTCATGCCTTGCTTGGTTATCCACTCAGGATGGATAATGTAAATGACACAAACCAATCCTTCCAAATCCTCATCCTTTCTTAAGAGTGCATCTGCAACAACACTTTCCTTCTCTTTCTTGTATATGATTCCAAAGTCATACCCCAACATTTTTTTCACCCATTTTTGTAACTCTTATGAAGATAATCTTTGTTCCAAAAAGTATTTAAGACTATCATGATCTGCTTTTACCTTGAAGTGTCTTTCCATTAGGTAGGGTCGCCATTGCTTTAGTGCATGTAGTATTGCCAACATTTCCTTCTCATAAATAGGTTTGTGTAAATACTTTCCTTTGATTGGACGGCTTTCAAAATCAATGTGTCTTCCTTATTGCATTAAAAAAACACCACCTCCATTTCCTGAGGCATGACATTCCATAATATTTTTTTTTTGAAGTCAATCATAGCTAAAATTGGTGCTTCGCACATTGCCTCTTTAATATGTTCAAAGGCCTTCGTTGCTTCTAGAGTCCAAGAAAATACATCTTTATTCAGTAATGATGTTACAGGTGCCACTATTCTAACATAATTCTTAACAAACTTCTGATAATACCTTGTCGACCTGATAAATCCTCGAAGATGCTTTATGGTTGTGGGGATTTTCCATAATGGATTTAATTTTGTTAGGGTCTAGCTTAACACCCTCGTGAGATACAATATGATACAAATATTCCACCTCATGTACTCCAAGGAAACATTTGGAGGCTTTTCCATATAATTTTTTCTCTTCCAATACTTTGAGCACCCTGTCAACATGTTAGACATGATCCTTCCAAGACTTGATGTAGATTAGTATATCATAAAAAAATACTAACAAAATATTTTTAAGTAAGGATTTGAAAATAGAGTTCATCAAAACTTGAATGTGGAAGGTGAATTAGTAAGGTAAGAAGGCATGAACAAAAATTCATTATGGCCCTCATGAGTTTTGAATGTTGTTTTCTGTATGTCTTCAGTAATCATGCCAAGGTGATGATATCTTGAAAGAAAATCCAGCTTGGTGAAGTAAATTTCTCCATGTAATTCCTCCAATAATTCATCAAAGATAGGAATGGGAAACATATACTTAATAGTGAGCTTGTTGAGCTCCCTATAATTTGGACACATACGCCATGATCCACCCTTCTCGTGCACCAATACTATTGGAGCAGATAAATAACTTTCACTAGGTTGAATTATACCAACCTTTAGCATTTATGCAACCCTACAATCAATTTCACTGTTTTGGGCATAAATATATCTCTAAAGCATGATGTTTTGAGGAACACTTCTTGGAATTAAATGAATAGCATGATCATGGTCATGAATAGGTGGGAGGGCTTTGGGAGTCTCAAACACCTTGGAATGATTTTCCAAGACGTTTTGAAGATATGGAGAAATAGATGATTTCGATGTTTGAACCTCTACTGAGCATAATTTTGTAATTATGCCTTGTTGTTATTTATTTATAAGCTAATTATATTTCTTGGTTTCTGTGCGACACCCATTAATTCAAATTCCTTTCCTTGCAAAAAAAATTTCAATAAAAGTTCTTCAAAATTGAAAGCTATCATCCCCAAAGATTGTAACCATTGGATTCCTAGTACAACATCAACACCACTCATTGGAATGGAAAGCATTAGCCTATTCAGTAAATATTCTCCCATGGTTAGCTTCATATTATGTCACTTTCCAGAGAAATTTATAGCTCCCCCATTTGAAACAATCACTTGACATTGTTGTGTTAGATATAGGAAGCAATTCAATTCCTTAGCTATCTTACAATGAATAAAATTATTGGTACTACCCAAATCAATCAGCACTAGTACATTTTTCTTCTTGATATATCCTTCTATCTTGATACTTTAAGTGGTAATTCTTGCCAATGCATTACAATATATGGTCATGTTCGTTTTTTTTTTCTTTGGTGTTGGTTCCTAGGGTATATTGTCCTCTTCTCAAAACACTTATGACCTTTAGTTTATTTTCTATCACAACTGTAACAAATCCCTTTTTCTATTTCTTCCTCTAATTGGTTTTTTTTTAACCTTGTAGGTTGTGGAAGACTAGGACCAACAACACTTCCATATTTATAGTTGTGAGTGGTTGACTTCCTTGTTTCCATAATTTTTCTTTCAACTTTTATTGCCACCCTGAATGCATTCTCCAATCAATCAGGTTCCTAAAGGAAAACCTCACGTTTCATGTTATCTTTTAAAGTCCCTATGAATAAATCAATCATATGCTCCTTTGGAATATCGATTACCCTAATATTCAATTTTTTGAAGTCTTCAATGTGCTCCGCCATTGAATCCTTTTCTTTGAGATTTATCAATTGGATAAATAAATTTTTTCTCTTTGTATATTTATAATGTGATATCATTTGTTCCGTAAAAATTTACTAGGTGAAAAGTGGTTTAAGAGAGCAAACCTATCTATACCATACAAATTTATTGGGTTCTAAATATAAATATTCAATGCGTACATTTTGTGAGGATTTCACGTCATGTAGATCAAAATATTGCTCCATTTGCAGTATCCATGTTACTGGATCCTTGCCATCAAACTTCTTCATATCTATCTTTGGAATGTGGTGGTTCTTAAACCCCATATGGAAATCTTTAAAATCATAACATATTCCTTTTGTCCTCATCATTACTTTCATGGATTACCTTGTCACCACTTGGAATCCTTTCTTGCAAAGACTTTGTCAACCCTTCCAACTTGACATTCATCACATCCTTGTCTACATTAAAAACCTCCATATTTCCTTTTATAACATTCATGTTCCCTTTTAGTTCAGCTTTAGTTGCTCTTTGTGAGAGTGAAATTTGTTGCACTTGGTCCTGTAGTTTTGATATATCATGTTGCAATTCTTCCTCTTCGTGTGTCATAATAAATCTTTATGAGGGCTGAATGGGTGTAGTTTTTTTTAGGAGACATTTTAGAACCCAATACTGATATATATGCTTCAATAGCCTTTGGAATCACTACAAATTGATTCCTCAAACAAAAATTATGCAATTTCAAAGAAAAATACACGTTTTTTCTTACTTTTAGGAGCTCGATCTTTAAATGGTTGTAACTCTATAATTTCAGATCTCCAAGGTATGAAATTCCTTCTTTCAGTAAACCTATGAGTATTCTTTCCAATGCCACAATTTAGACCACAATTGGATTCTTCAAGATAAATTTATGTCAAATATCCCACAATTCCCTGATTATGGACTAGTTTAGTAGAGAAAACTTGTACGTAATGCCACATGTCATCGTTTCATCCTTCAACATTGAACTTGATACAAAAGAAACTACGGTTTGTTACCTTTTTGTCAGTTTTTATGAAATTTCAATTTGATGCTTGAAGAGAAAGTTATGATGATTTCCCACAGTCACATGTTTGCAGCTAAATTCTAGAGCACAAAAAAACCCTAACTTCTTCGGACCATATCTCAGAAAATATAGCGAACCAAGATTTGAAATTTCGGAAAGAATTTCACCAATATTTCGGCTTCGTTTTTTCTCAATTTCAGATTCTAAAGCTTCATAAAAAAAAGTTATGGGGAAAATTCCATGATGACCTATTTGAAGCAACGAAACCCTAGATTCCAAAGTTCTAATACCAAATGTTATGAAACCAGTTCACAAAAAGATAGATAAATGACTTAAATAGTATCCTCTTAGAGGGGAAAACCTCCTTTACATTACACAAATGAAAAATTCTTAGATGATACAAATGACAAGACCTTCTTTATATATATAGGAGTCTAAGGGGTCATAATATAATCAGATCCTACATAACAATAAAAATGCAAGGGCACAACAATAACAATAGTGGGCTTCTATGGGGAACAACAATAAAAATATGGGGTCTACATGGGCACAACAATAAGGATAAGGGGACTACCCTAACAATAACAAAAAGGGGGTTGCACTAGTATTATAGAGATCTAACAATTTAGGTGAGAACCTTGTTAGTTGAGTGATGTTAGGAGAGGAACATAGTGACTGATCAAATGAGAACTTTAACAATTACTCATTTTCTTGAGTTACCCTTTTTTGGAGCATATCTTTCACACTTTAAATTTTCTTATGTATCAAGTATGAACATTGTTTTTAAATGTTAGTGATTTTCATCATGATTTGGAAAAGTGTTGATGTAGCATCAACCCCCTTTTTTTAGAAGGCTTATTTTTTACTCTTCAAATTTTCTAATGTACTAAGTATGGATATATTTTTTTTAAACGTTGGTGATTTTCATGCAGATTTTGAAAATTGTAGATGTAGAATCAACCCTCTTTTTCTTAAAGGGCATATTTTTTACACTTCAAATTTTCTAATGTTTTTTTTTTGTGTAAATAAGCATTTCATATTACTTCATAGAATACATAGAGTACAAAAGGTTTGCTCATGCAGACTAAAGAGAGACACTCTTGCCCGAAAACAACTCTTACCACTCGTAAATACTATCAAAATGACCCCAAGGCACACCACACAGGGTGGCACAGAGAAAAGTTGGGGCCAGAAAAACAGAAAACCCTTCTGAGCATCTGAAAACAAAGAAAAAACAGACATATGGTCCTTCGAGACATACAGAGACAAACCATGTAGAAGACTAGTTAACATGAGAAAAGGAGAAGCAGCTAGATGACCAGTAAATTTACGAAACAGAAACAAAACAAGTGTTGTGCATCCAAAGCAAACTGAGACTGCTACAACAAGCCATTAAAGCTTGAGAATGACATAATCCTTGGTAGTGGTATCCTGGTTGGCCGAAGTAGTAGCTTTGCCAGGCAGAGGTGGGTGCTGAGTTGAGTGCTTCTCAGAAGACTGATCAGCCAAGACATCTTTTTGGAGATATAGCTAAATTGCTACTCCAGAGAGCTGATTTTGAAATCCAGGGCTTCCAGAACTGCTGTATGATCTGCAAATAAAGCTGAGATTGCTTGATGTGCCTGATTAAGGTATTCTCCTTGCATACTTATAGCCTTTGCTAACATTGTCTTGATGCGCCACATTTCCACCTGTGTGTGAACAAATTGGGTTGCCCGCGTGGTGGTCGTGTCGGGATCCTGAACCCATTCCATCTCCTTTTCCAGCTCTTGTTCCTCCATGTTCTCCTCCTCTTCTGCAACAATTGCTTCCAGTTCCTCAATTTTGCGCTTTTCCTTACTGGAAGTTCTTGTTTCATAAGCCTCTCGAGCCTTCTGCAGGTCTTTATTGGCCGAGGCATTTCGACTACCCTCCCGCGCCATTCTTCTATACCAGAGAATAGAAATACGAAACCTTCTGAAAACACTAATGATACTAGGCTGATTGTCATTGGAAAGTTGTGTATTGTTCTCCATTTGGAGGTTGTAGTTATTGAAGAGGGAAACCATGAATCACCCATGGCCTCTGGTCTCATCAACTTATGATTGCACGTCCTTTCATAATAACTTCTTCTCACATTTTTACATTTTTGTTGATGTGTTGAATCCTTATTCTCCAGTCTGCCATGCTTGAATCATTTTACCGAGTGCTAAGTGTCTTTTTTTGTGTTTTGATGCCGACGGTTCCCATAATTTTTGTTCGTTGTGCTTTTTGGAACTAACCCAACGTGCTTGTTTATTGAATGCCCCTTCCTTCCTTGTACTCCTTTATCCTGCCAACCACTTATCCTCACATCCTTCAATTAGGTGGATCCATTCTCCACATGTGGGGAAGATATTCGTACCCCTTAGCCTCTTCTTTCATTAAGTGATGTCCCGCCTTGAAAGAAGAGTGCATCGGTCTCTCAGCTACATGAAAGTGACATCCTACCAACAGGTGTCCAATTTGGTAGAGGGATTATCAATTCCATAATTTGCCAAGTGGTCTGCCACTATATTGGCCTTGCGTCTAACTGCCTGAAAGATTATACCGTCCAGGCAAGATAGGTGTTCTGCAATAATCTCTGTTACCTTGGCAAGCCTCCAGTGTCGTGTAACTTTACTTGTTTTGGCTCCGGTATATAATCTTCTTGCTGCCATAACCGCCAATTGCGAGTCACCTTCCACCACTGCGGCTTCAGCTTTAAATCATCTGAGAATTCTCAAACCCTGTTCCAACGCTACAAATTCCATTTCATTATTTGTCCCTTCACCAAGCACTTGACTGTAAATGTGTTGAATTGCACCTTTGCTATCCCTAAGAACCCCTCCAATGCCAGCAGGTCCCGGATTTCCCCTAGAGGCTCCATCAAAATTGAGTTTAAGGAAGCTTGTTGGCCGATGAATCCAGGAATTCACACTGGTATTTAGCTCCTATTGATGATTCACAGAGGATGCGAAGGATTCCGTATTAATGTTAAAGGATTTCAAAATCTGTAAGTCTGGACCAGAGATGTTTTTGTTATGTTCCATTCTTCCTTTGGCAATAACTGTTTGCTTGATATTTTGAAGAATTGAATCTTTTAAGTGGTTAATGCTTCTGTTTTCATTTAGGAAGACTCTCCAATTTCTTTCTTTCTAGATTGTCCATGCTATGAACCCTGGTATGAGTTTCCATATGGTATTAACCACTTGGGTATTGGAGAAATTCCCACTCCAGCTCTCAATTGTTTCTTGAATCGAATTCCTAACTCGATCCATCCTTCGAAGAATGGTTTCCACACAATTCTAGATGCTATCTGCCCACTCACAGGTGTTGAGGAGGTGATTCATGGTTTCCTCTTCCGTTCCACACATGGGGCAGTGAGAAGGACCAATGAATCTTTTTTTCCGGAGATTCTCCCAAGTTAGCATCCTTCTGTGCATGAGTAGCCATAGGAATGTTTTGATCTTCGGCCATAATGTCCCAAACTTTGCTATACCATTTAACTTTTTCTTCATGCTCAGTATTTTCTATGTGTGTTCTGGCCTCTCTGAGCGTGAAGTTGCCTCCTTCAAGCTTTCCCCAGTGCAATTGGTCACTATCCCCTACTTTCCTTATCCTTCTCTTAGCGAGCTGAGTTTTCAGGTTCTCTAAACTGTTGTTTTCTTCAGTTAGCCAATCTGTCTCATTGAATAACCATATTCTCCACACTTGGTCACTGTCGTTGGGCTTCCAATACTAATTTACTATGGTTCTTCCAAGCTCTTGGTTGCTTCTTTGCATATCCAAGAATTCGGGGCTTTCCAGCTTGGGAAGTTGTTGCCATGCGTCTTCCCAGAATAGGGTTGTATTTCCATCACGAATCTCCCAAAAACTTTGCTCCTGGATTATGTGCTAGTTGTTTCTCACGAGGTTCCAAATTGGTGAGCCCTCTGGAGTTTCCTGCATCTGGATTAAGTTTTGTAGTCTGTGATTTTGAGCGTACTTTTCTTTCCAATGCTTGGCCCATGGTAGTTTAGGTTCTTTCAACCACCTCCACCATAATTTTGCACCACAAGCACGGTTAACCATGGATGGGTCCTGTAGGTTCAGCCCTCCCAGATGTTTGGGTTTGCACAACTTATTCCACGCCATTAGTGACCATTTCTTCTTTTCTGAGTTTCCCGACCAGAGAAAATCCCTTTGGATGACCCTTATCTTCTGCAGCACTCCCTTGGGAGCTGGGAGAATGGAAAGCATATATTGTGGAATGGCCTGGAGAACTGCTTTGGTTAAGACCAATCTGCCTGCAAAGTTAAGGGCTTTGTGTGTCCAATGATGACATATTTTTTCTAGGCTTGCTAAAATCTTTTCCCAGTGCGATTTTTGCCATGGCTTGTCCGTTAACGAAACTCCTAGGTATCTCAAGGGGAGGTTGCTTCTTCTAAAGCCTAGGATGGTAGAAAGATTGTTTTGAACAGCTATGTGAGTATTAAAAAAGAAGATAGAATATTTTGAGAGATTTAGCTCCATACCTGAGGCCTTGCTGAAGAGATTTAGAATTCTTTTGAATCCCAATGCTTCTTTAACTGAGGGAGTCCCATGCAACATCGTATCATCAACAAATTGTTGGTGAGTAGTTGTTGGAATTGAGGGCAGGGGCTGAAGTCCTTCAATAACTCCTTCCTCTTTAGCATTTTGGATTAGTCTACTCAAACCTTCCATTAAAATCATGAAAAGGAAAGGGGATAAAGGATCCCCCTGCCATAGACCTTGCGAAGGAGAGAATTGGGTAGTTGGGGCTCCATTAACCAGAATTGAAAATTTTGTGGATTTGACCAAAGCTAGGATCCAAACTATCCATTGTTCTGCAAAGCCAAAGGCTTTCAATATTGCTTCCAGATAGTGCCAGTTAACCTTATCATACGCCTTTGACAGGTCTAGTTGCATCATCATACCTGCTTTCTTCTGCGTTTGGAGTGTGTGAATCATCTCTTGTGCTAGTAAGATGTTGTCCAAAATTTGTCTCCCCTCTACATAGCCTAATTGCTCTTCTGAAATAATGCCTGGAAGTATGGGTTTCATTCTATTATCTATGACTTTGGATATAATCTTGTATAAGACATTGCATAGCGCAATTCGACGAAAATTTGATGGTGTGTTAGCTTCCTCCTCCTTTGGAATGAGGGCAAGGAAGGTGGAATTGAGGGATTTGAATATAGAAGCGGAATGCCAGGAATCCTCCACTGCTTCCCAGACTTATGTTTTGACTATATCCCAACAGGCTTTGTAAAATTCGATGGTGAATCCATTAGGCCTAGGTCCTTTACCATTAGGAATTTCTTTTACAGCCTCTTCCACCTCTTCCAAGGAAATTTTACGAGTTAAAGCTAAGTTTTTCTCCTCTGAAATTAGCTTGGGGATTGAGGATGTAAGTTCCTCAATTGCCTCCATTCTGTCAATCCCAGGTTCTTGAGCTATTCTGCTGAAATGTGAAGTAAGAAGGTTGGAGATCTCTTGATGTGTCTGTACTATGGCCCCCTGATCATCTTTAAGGCTTAGAATTTTGTCGGCTCCTCTATGGTCCATTGCTGATCTATGGAAGAATTTCATGTTTTGTTCTCCTTCCTAAAGCCATTGAACTCGAGACTTTTGTCTCCAAAGTGTTTCCTCCTGTTGGCAACGAAGTTTCCGATCCTGCATAAGTGTCTTTTCCTTGTTCACGGTTTCTTGGTTTATGTTCCCTTGAATCCATTCTTCATGAATATGTTCCAATTGCTCTCCTAGTTTCTTTTTTTCTTTGAAAATATTCCTAAACACTTCATGATTCCAGACTTTGAGTTTAGCTTTAATGTGTTTCAGCTTACCCTGTAACCGATACATTTTGGTTCCTTTAATACCCAAAGGTTCTTTCCACCATTGTTCAATTTGTTGAATGAATTCAGGATGAGTGAGCCAGAATTTCTCGAATCTAAAAGGTTTATTTCTAGGAGTGCCCTGGATTGCTGCAGTTAATGTGATGGGCCAGTGGTCTGACCCTCCACTGGGAAGAATATCCGATTCCACACTGATTCCTTCCATCAATATTCTTTCTGTTACTAAAAATCTATCCAAATGAGAGGCTATTAGCTTTTCACCTCCCCTTTTGTTGTTCCACGTGAAAACACCACTTCTGGGGAAAACATCCACAAGATTGGCCGACTTAATGAAGTCTAGGAAAGCTTCAGAGTCTCTGTTGAGTTTCCTTAAACCTCCTCTCTTTTCCGTGAGTGTGGTGATCATGTTGAAGTCACCTCCAAAGATCGCCTTAGCTTGGGGATATCTTAGCTTCAGGTTAAGCAGAGTTCTTAAAAATAGAAGCTTAGCCTCTAGCTTCTGGGGGCCATAGACATTGGTGCAAAGATACGTCTCAGAGTTTCCTACTACTTGGACTTCTATAGCTATGTATGATCTGGCTGCCTCAGAGGAAAGGAGCTGGATTACTTGTGGATTCCACAGAATAACTAGACCTCCCTCCCATCCATTACTAGTTGTTTCCAAGTATTCCATGCGTTTACCTAATTTTTTGTTGATATTGATTACTGTGTTGCTTGAGCATTTAGTTTCCTGCACAAACACTAAATCTGGTTGTTCCTTTTGGACCTTCTTGTTTAATAGACGCTGTTATGTTTGGCTATTTAGCCCTCTAGTATTCCAAGAAAGAACTTTCATTTAAATAGAGTTTAGGAGGTTAGTGAAAAGGCCTCTAGGGCTTCCATCTTACCATAATTTAGAAGCATTTGTCCCAGTTCTTGTAATGCCTCATTGTTGGTCCTTCATCCTCTATTTTTTCGATGCTTGGAACTGGTGGAGGTTTGATCTAATCCCTGTGTTCGGACCCCTAGTCCTTTAGCTATGCCCAAGTTCTTGCTTTGCCACTCCATTTCTGCCCTTTGTCGTGCTATAAATCTGTCATTAATCCTCTTTACCTCCTCTCCCGATATATGTTCCATTCCCTTCTTTTTCCAGTTCTCGACCATGTTTGGTAAGTCCATACCTTCTTGCTCTACTATTTCACTTAACTCCATTTCTTCGATCCCAATTTCATTGGTGAACATTTCTGAGTCTTCTTCAGCCCCATCCAACATTTCCTGAACCTGAAGATTGATACTCAAAGGGTTCACCTCCAGTTCTTTCAAATTTGGCATTGTTGTAGATTTGTTTATTGTCGTGGTTTCTTGTTCTTTAATGTTGTCCTCTGATTCCGTCTCGGTTTCCAAAACTTCAAAAGCATTGCTCATATTGCCTTGTGAAGTGCTTGCCTTGGTTTGGCATTTTCTGTTTGCTCTCTGTTTGGCTTTCGGTCTGGTGAAGATTTCCTTGTTCTTCTCTCCTTTGCCATCCTTGTCATCCCCTGCTGCTTTGTTCAGTGGGCATTCTCTGATTAAATGACCATGCTCATGACATTTTCTACAGCGGAACGGGATTTGCTCATAGTCTATGGCTTGGAAATAATCTTCGTCTCTGTATTCTAGCCATAGGCCCTCATGCAACGCTCCTGACACATCCATTTCCACGCAGATTCTGGCACAAGAGGTATACCTTTTTTGCAATGTCACTTCTGAGGCTTTGATGAAATTCCCTAGCTTGTTACCTATTTGTTTTAGAGCCTCATGTCCCCAATAATCAATCGGTAGAGAAAAGAGGTGTATCCAAACTGGTACCTGCTTGAAGGTTTCTTTTTCTGGTACGAAGTTGGGTTTCCATGGTCTTATGTAAAGACCTGCAGAGGCAAAGAAATAAGGCCCTCCATCGAAGATCCGATCCTTGTCCTCTAAATTGGAGAAAACCACAGTAAAGAAACCTTTAGCTCCCAAGTGCAGCCTTACATCACCTCTGGGTTTCCACTGTTGCTTTATCCATTGACACAGAGCTTGTTCTGTTGGCCAGAGCCCCATGAACTTGCATATCATTGCATGTTTGACCATGTGATCCCGGTACGACTGAATCTCCGGATCCAATATCACAACCCTTAGGGTTTTTGTGGCTTTGGGCTTACACGGACCCTGATTCTTTTTTCTGTTGGGTGTTGATGTTGTTCCTCCCTGCTCCTCTTTATCCTGATTTAGAACCTTTTCCTCTGCTTCTTCTTGCTCCTTCTCCGGTTTTTTTCCATGGGAGAGACGTCCTAGGGTTGGATTCTTGCTGTCTCTACTCTCTGTACTTTTGATTTCATCCTTTTCCTTCAGTTTTTTAGTATTATTATCTTCACTGCTCCTCTTCCCCTTGCTGGTTGGATTTTCCTGATCCGACTTTTCATACCCTGCTATCTACACCCCATCCTGTGTTGTCTTCTTGTGCATCATTATTTGTTTTTATGATGGGGTCCCAGTGGACCCTACATTTTCCATTTGTTGGGTCAGAGCTTGTCCCCTTCTATGGAGCTCTGCCACTCTGGCCCTGTTCTTCTCCAGAATTAGTACTTAGGTCTGTTGAATCTGTGAGCTTCAAACCCTCATTTCCACCAAACCTCTCCTTCTGTTGATTTGTTTAAATTTTCTAATGTATTAAGCATGGATTATTTTTTTAAATGTTGGTTATTTTCATGCGAATTTTGAAAAGCGTCAACATTTTTTTAAGGCATATTTTTTACTCTTTAAATTTTTTGGTGTCCTCAGCATACACATTTTTTTTTAAATGTTAATTATTTAACCGTTTTTAAAGTTGTCTTATTTCTCTTCTTGCTTTTCATCCTACCTCATATAGTTCATCATCATAGATAAAAATCATAAAAAATTAAAAAATAAAAATCAAATATTAAATTGTTTAAAAAAACAAAACTAACTCAAACAAGATAAAAATAAAAAATAAAAATAAATAAACTAAAACAAAAAAGATGAAAAAACAAAAACAAATACACAATTTAAGGGGAAAATTAAAAAAATAACACTAATAATAAAGAATATAACTAAAAAAGAAAAGAAAAGTTAAAGATAAAAAAGCATAAAATAATAATAAAAAATGACCATTATTTTTTGAAAAACAATTAAACATTAAAATAAAAAATAAAAGATAGAGTTCTTAAAAATAAAAATAAAAAAAATAAACCAAAGAAAAAAAGTTTAAAATAAAAAGATAAAAAATATTTAAAAAACAAAAAAACAAATTAAAATATTAAAAAGACATTAAATTCGAAAATTTTCATTTAAAAAAAGGATTAAAATAAATAAATTGAAATTAAAATTAAAAAATATATTTTATAAAATTAACGGGGTCCTAATAACTGTTGCACGAGCAATGAAGGGATCAAGCCCTTATGACAGTCCTCAGGGACCTACCTAGCCATGGTTGATTCCAAGAATCAACCCCAGCCAGGTGGGGGCCTGATGGCCACTGTAGGGCCAATGGAGGGGCAAATCAACCCGACCCCATTATGTGTCAATTTGATAATTGATTTGAAAGTTTTTGTTATAATGGATCAAAATTGCATGCACACTGTGTCAATTTCATGGTTGATTTTTAAAATTTCATTGCAATAGATCGAGATTGCCTATGTTGCATGTCAATTTGATGGTTGGTTTTTAAATTTGCAATGCAATGTGTCAAGTTGTCTTACGCTAAGATTTTAGAATAGTTATACTTTTAGCATTTAAAAAAGAAATTACTCTTGCTATAATGACTCTTTCATTCATATGTTCATTTTTAAAGTTTTTTTGGTGATATAATTTTTCCGTAATGCCGTGGTTGAAATATATTGAAAACTTAAAGTTTTTTGTAGTCTTGATATTGGGTTTTAATTCGATGGTTGAAAAATTGTCAAAATTTTTAGGTTTTTCTAAGTCACAATATTTTATTTTTAATGTTATGGTTGAAAACAATTATAAGTATTTTATCTTTAGCGTCATAGCTAAAAATTGTTGGAATTTTAGGGGTTTTTAGAGATGTGATATTTTATATTTAATTCCATGCTTGAAAATTGTTGAAATTTTACCCCGAAAAAAAAAATAAAAAAAATATATTATTCCAGCTTCAACAAATTTCATTTTCAAGGTGTCTTTTGAACCAAAAAATTTGGCTTTCACAATCATTTTTAGAAAATATTGAAAATTTACCCCAAAAAAAAGTGGTGATGCAGGATTGACACTTTTGATTTTCAGGTTGTTTTTTGATGTGTTTTTGGGGTTTTTTGTCTAGAGTTCTTGTTTTGAGGTAATAGTTCTCATTTGATCTGTAACTTTGTTGAGGGAGCATATAGTTGTTATTCACCACAATTATAGTAGAAATACTTTTACTTTTGACTTTCCTTGCAAAATTGAAAGCATGTTCTACGTATTTAGGCCCAAAGAGATGCACCTCATGTTGGATTGTTCCATTAAAGTTCTCATAAAGAGATTTAAGAAATATTCCACTAAAATGTTCTTTACCTTTGGCCCAAACTTTTGGAATTGTTGAGTGTGGCTTGTAGTTGTGCCTATTTGTTGAATATATATCAATTGACTAAAACATGTAATTCTCTTAATATCCCCATAATGTGCTATAAGTTCTTTCATAAAAATGGACCAAAATAAATTACAATCCTTTTTATTTTGATAAATCCATTGATACCAATATAAATTCATATTGTTTTAAATATAGGAATGTAATATTTACCTTTTATGAGGGTATCACTAGGTGTATATCAAAGTATTGGTCTATTCAGAATATCTATTTTCTATGATTGTTACTACCAAACTTCCTTATATTGATATTTGGAATGAAGTAGTTATTTGGTGCAAGATTGAATCCTTGAGAAGATGGCTCTTGGGGTGATGAGAAATCATGAATTTTTGATTGAATATTTTGTGTTTTTCAACTGTGATAAAATGTTCCTTGTATATGATTGAGTTTCAACATAGTTGAGTCTTTGTTTTCATGATTTCCTAGGATCTACATGTCTTTTTCTAGGAAGCCTCTCCAAGATAATATTTTCCAAGGATTCATGGTTTTTTGTATTTTTCCCTTATTTTCCTCCCTTTTTTGTTTGATATATTTTTACTGATTCTCATACTTGTGACAATTGAATTTCCAACTTGAATATTCATTATTGGACATCTTATATTTCTTCATGAGTCATGGATGAGTTTTTTGAAGGTTTAGGTGGTGAAGAAAACCCTTATGAGTCACATGAGTAAATAATAATGCCCCTCTTTTCCATATTTATCATAAATTTTGAATTATAAAAAATAGATATTCCAATCAAAATGTATATCAATGGTAAGTTACATACCTTTCAAAACCCTAATTCCTAGAACATATAGATGAATAGCATTTGTCCTAATATATATATAAATTTTGATCCCTTTTCAATTTGAAATTTTTTCATATAATACTTTGATGTCTTCTCTATAATTCCATAGGTATTATCAAAATTTGAAGTGCCAAGTGAAAGTAATGATAACCCTCCTAAAACTTGTTTATCTTTTGTTTCTTCCTAAGATTGAACTTGTACAGTCTACCATATTATTGGCATTATGACTAATGCTCTTTCCTTGATGACAACATACTTAATAAAGATGTCACAATTATAGTAGCAGGATGCTTATAAAAGCATATATAGCTATGAAAAAGAGAATGAAAAGAGGAATATCGGTCTAGAGATAGAGGAATGACAAAGGTGAAGTTTGGGAAAGTATACGCGGCTCCTATGAATAAAGACCGCATACATACACATGGATGGTGAAGAAAAGTGCATAAATATTCCACGCCATGGAAATTGGAATACCAAGGGTCTTTACCATGGTATTTGTCCATAGTAATGAGTGCAACAATGGATATTTGATCTCGTCAAAAAATACCATAGGTATAACTAAAGGATTGTCCTAAGGTATTGGCTAAGGCTTATACTATATAACGAGATGGAGATCAAGTGTTACTGTGTGAAAGTTTTGTGTTATCTATGAATGATTTGATATGAAACATGTGTGCACCAAGGAGCAAGGAAAATACATATATTTGAAAAATATGAAGTATGGTATCATATGTGCTTGTGGAAACATCTAACTATGATAGATCTATTGTGATAATGATACTCTGACATGAATATGAGATAATAAGGGTTGGAAAGTATATTATGTGGTTGCAACAAAGGAATTATAATTACATATTTGTATGTTGGCTTGCCTCTAAGAGGGCGCATACATACGCGGATCTACTTCTAGGTAGTCTCGTATACATTCTGTGAAAGTTCAGAATTTGTACGCAGGTGCCAAAGATGAGAAGCACATACATACACAGATGTTCTTTGTAATATTGAAATATACACGTTTGGGTTTTTAGTATGAGATGATGATTATGGTTGATCTATTCTATTATGTTTTTTGTTGTTTTTCGATGAAGTCTCTCTTATAATAATCTTTGTTTCATAGTATTAATTGGGATAAATTGACTATAAAGTAAAAGTTGACTACATGATGATCCTACTGTGTGATGATTTGTATTTGGTTTAGTGATTTGTTTTGGATTCAGTATCTTATTGGGTGATTTATTTAGCGGTATAGTGATTCAGATTTAGTTATTAGTATTTTGAGATCTGTATACAGGTACTCTTAAGGAGAAGGGTGTATTGTTATAACCCTATTTGTCACTCCATTATATTGAAAGAAACCCAATATAAACCTACCTCCGTTATTTAGCTAAAATGCATCCATTTTCACCTTTTATTTTACTTATGTGAGATTTATTATGTGATAAAAGGGTGGATATACATGAATGAGTTATTTGTCATAATTAATTTGCCAAAATATTAAAATTATGAGATAATATTAATTTAATAATTGAGATAATTATGAAAAATCTCATTTTTGAAAATATTTTTAGAGTCTGTCATCCCTAAGGAGATCAACTTGACCCACATGTGTATGAGTTGGCTAGAGGTCCATTATTGTAGAACTTTCCTAACTTCTCAAGCCACAAAGTGTCTAGATACGTTGTCGTGGGGGTTAGAATGATCCTATATGATCTCACTAAGAGGAAAGGAGGAAATAAAGGAGGTATCTAAACTATAGTGCGAGAGCTTTGCTGTATTGGGAGAGGAGACCATACTATAAGCTTTAGGAGAGGATCTCCTTTGCTAGAAGGTATACATTTTATGCACTTTAATTTATATGGTCATTAAAAATCTATGTTCCTTCCCTTTATATCAGTTTTGCAATAATTTATATGTGTGATTTCTAGATGTTTTGAGTTGATGATATTCTACAGAAGATCACCTATTATCTCTGTTTTTTTTTTTTTTTCTTTCTTTCTTTCTTTTATATGCAGGCTTTCGATTGGGAGTGGATTAAATATATTGCTTGATTGGACTGCAAGGATTCAACATTAGGCCTAAACAAACCTGTGAGGAGGGGTACTTGCTCATACATTGTAGCATTAGAAATTGCATCGAAACTGCATACATGGCCTTTGGATTGGGATTGTTATTAGATTATATTAGCCATTCTCTCATTGAAAGCACCAATTCTATTACATTTAATTATGCAATGAGTTATTGCTCCGTGATCTCATGCTCGAATTGGTGCTTTCAATCAGAGTTTTTTTCTTTTGCACACTTTGTATTTAGATCTCTTCTCTTTTACTTTGGATCTAGTTTTTGTTTTTGGTCTCCCATGTGGATTTTTGGATTTATTTTGATCTCCATTTTTTTTACTCGATTCATATTTGAGCTTATCTTAGATTTGAAGATTTTGTTTATGTTTTTTTCTTATGAGAGGATAATACATCACGAATATTTTATTAATTTATGCTCTTTTCTATATAGAATTTCATAAAAATAGCCATAGATTTGGAATCCTCTTAGGAGTCTACCCCAAAACAAATAAAAATCACTAAAAATGGACATTGTATGAGGGAGTTATGACCAGTTGAATATAGGCCATTTTTTTTCTTCCACCCTTGCGCGTGACTCTTTTTTCTATCATTTTTGTACATAATTGAGTAAAAATAATTATAGATTTGTAATCCTCTTTAAATTTACCTTTAAAGAAAACAATTAAAATGGAGTCCGTATGAGGAAGATATGATTAATTGAAAAATCAACCTATTTTCTATCATTTTTTCCCAATTTGGGGAATTTTCTTTAAGGTCTCTTTGCTTGAGTTTTTAGGTGTTTTTTTTTATAACTTACTCTTATTTGTTGAATCTTTTTATTATTGTTTCTTTCAACTATACAACATATCAAATGAGAGCATAATCTTTTTGGTTTTTGTTGTATCCTTCCTTTGGTGTTATTCTAAGGTTTTCCTTGGAGGTTTGATGTGATTTGGTTAGGGCTGTTGTCGTCATCTTTGGATCAGATTTTTGAGATTCGTTTAGTTGATCAACTAACAACTAAGATCTGATCTTTATTGAATTTTTCCTTTGTTTGGATTCTCTTTCTTGTTTCAAAGTGATCTCTTTCTTCTCTTTTTGGTTTTTGTCACAATTGGTGGTTTTGTGATTGGTTATGTAGTTGTCACCTAGAAACGTCCATGTGAGTGTGTTTCCATTGCTTTTTATCACTCTCGTTTGCTCTTACTTAGGCTTTCCTTCCTCTAGGGTTTTGTTTTGACCTTTGTAGAACATTGGTCTTAATTGAGACATTGTGCTACAACCTATCTTATTGACATTGCCTTCCTTCTTCCACTTTTGGATTTCATTTTGATTGCTTTGACTGTGTTTGTTTGTTTGTATTTGTTTTACTAGATTTAATGCTTTTTAAGTGCTTTGCATTCTTGCTTGGGAATTGTTCTTTGGTCTCTTCTCAGTTACTTTGGTTTGCCTTTTGGTTCATTTTTGGGTCATCAATCTAAAAAAAAAATATAGGATAATTTTCATATTATAATTTAGTGAGAGGTGCATTAATAGCCATTGGTGGGTTGTGTGAAAAGTCTCTTACCCTCATGTCATTATAATTCATCAAACTAAAATGTGGATTTTCATATAGCTGCATCAGGGTTGCTAACAAAGAGTCATTCACACTATTTTAGTTTCTCACTGCGACCCAAATGTGTAAATAAAAACCACTTAAAATCAACATGATAATTAAAATCAACTAGACTTGTCTTTTATTTTCACTGGTAGCACTCTAACACTAGCTTAGGCTAGAATCTTGGAGATAGGAGTGTGAGTTAACTGCTCCAAGACTACAAGCCACACTTAGTAACTTATGATAGGGAGGTAAATACATTTGCATTAGTGTAGTCTGGGAATCCATTCTAATAAGATGGTTAAGCATGAGGTCAGACTTGGTCTAGGCAGGGGGACATGGCCCATTTCACCTAGCTTCAGGTGGTGCGATATAACAAAATTTTTACACATACAAACATTGTTATTAACATTTGTTGTAGTACTTGGGGACCATTTTGGAGGAAACTCTAAATGGGGTTTCAAGCTTGGCCCTCTGAGTTAAGTGTCTCACGCTTGTGCGTGGATTTATCTTGTGACTATCCCCTGAGGTCGTGTTACTGTCAGTGGTGACCATAGTAGCCTATCTTTTAGGGCTCATACATAGGTACAGGGTCGGGGTCATCTTATCTATACCTAGGGTAGATATTAGTCATACTCTATTAGGTCTCTCGGAGGGTTCCCCACAGCTAATATGGGCACCTGCATTGAGTTTGCAACTAAAACTGCTAGGAAGCAAGTCGCTAGTATAACTGTTCCACCACTAGCTTCTTTGTATTTGGGTTTCTGCGTGCTATATTTTAGGATGATTTTAGTGTGTGTTGTTTGGTCTGAGTAGTTTTGGACTTAGGGTTTTTGCACTAACACAATTGTGTTAAATTATACTTTTTCACCCTTGTTGAATTTATGCCCCATCATTCACGTTGTCTTCACAGTTTACCTCCTGAATGAGGTGGAATTATCACTCTTGCACGGAGAGTGTTTTTCATTGCTCAAGGATTAGATCAACAAATAGTTTTTGAGTCTATACATGGTCCTTCTTGTAGTGATCTGATCTCTATTGATAATTTGGCAGGTGATTATGTAGCTCCCACAAATCCCCCTTTTATTGATCCACTAGGACCTGATTTATTGCAGCTGAACCCTACCAGTTCTACACTAGCTTATAATTTCATACCTTTGTTAGTTTTCTACCCTATGGCAGAGTATGAGACCTCATTACCTTCTCCATCAGTAGTGTCATTTATCATGTCCTCATTTCCTCCTCTTAGTGGGGCCATACCTACTCCTCCATCTATGCCTCTCACATTTTCTTGGGGGATTCCAGCTGTTTCATCTATAAATCATATGAATTTCTCTCAAGTGTCTATTCCTAGTACATATTCTATGTTGACCATGGGTGCTAATCCTAGTCAGCCAATAGGGTTAGGATTTATCCTCCTTCCTTCACTCAACCCACTATTCATGTCCCTCATTTAAGTATAGTTACTTCAGGAAATCCATGGGGGGGTCACTAGTTATTCTTACTCAATATAGGGGAAATATTGTGTCTAATATGTCACAAGCTTGGTATAGTTCACTCTTTAAAGGGACGCCACCCACCAACACCTTTCCTAGGGGGGCTAGTTTACCTAGGGGCAACACTACTGCCAGCACAATCACCCACACAGGTTATCATCCTTATGCCGGTCCTACTGCATAGAGTGGTCCTTCTTTCACTCCTGGGTACAACCCCACGAGAAACCATGCCCTTGGGGGCCCTTTTCTCTCTGGGGAAAATACCCCAAGCATAAACATCCATTTACCATTAATTCTATCCCACAACAGTCTTATGTCAGGACGAATCCTTTCCTTCACCAGTAATTCAGTCATTCTACTCCTTATATCGGGGTACCATACAGTTTGTCACATTCTTCTACCACCTATGATCCATTTAGACAACTCCATTATCCTTTCTTATCCTCTCTTTATTTACTGAATTTGGAAAGGTTGACTAATGACCCCATTCCACATGATCCCTAGTGGCCACCCATGCCTACCAAATTTCCATTTGATATTCCCAAATTTGAAGGGAATCTTGGAGAGAATCTGTCCACCCACATTACCACCTATTACTTACAATGTTCCTCTAATTATTTGATGGATGATTATATTAAAATTCTCTTATTCCAATGTATGTTAACTGGGGATGCTGAAAAATGGTATATCAAGTTAGATATTTCATCCTACAGTGACTTTGCCTCCTTAGCTCAAACCTTCTTGACACATTTCCAGTTGCCTACCCAGTATGATATCGACTTTGATCTCCTATCAAACTTTAAAATGTAAGATTCCACATTAATTTCTAATCACAATCGAGAGTGGCATCATCGTAAGAAGTTAGTGAGAACCAAGTTACCTGATGAAATCATATGTAGATGGTTCATTTGCTCTCTCTGACCCCAGATTGCCAAAGGTGTGTCCTTGTTTTGATCCATTGCCGAGGATCAAGCCATTTATTTGGAAAATAGTTGGATCTTATCTATTAATAGTCTGGTACGTTATATGAAGTGTTTCCTAATGCCCCTAGGCCTTTTATTGACCCTCCTAAACATGAAACTAGCCCACATGTGGATGGCATGATTGGGTATGTTTCCAATTCCGAGATCCAACTTGCTGCCCAACTTGGGAAATTGATTTTTAAATCTCAATCCCTAGCAAGTGTGTCTCACTCTACTAAAGCACCATATCCTAAGCATTCCACCAACATTCTTATGGGGAAGTCCACTCAATTGAAGTGCAACCAACAATCTAGTGGTAAGAAAAAAAAGAAAAATAAACAAAAGAAGCAAGATGCTCAGGAACCCCAAACTAACCATCAGAATTAGGGAGGGGGCACAAGTGAACGTCTTCATGAAATAAAAATTCCTGCAAAATCTATCAAGGTGAACACCTCACTCATGAGTGCCCTCAGATGGATGAAGTCCATAGCCTCCTTTCAACACCATATACTCAACAACCTGTTGTTTTGACTTATCCATTCCCTACAAAACCTCATCAATAGATGGTTTCTCAACCTCCTCCTCCTCTGCAAGGGGGCAACGAGGTGTCATTTTCTCATTCCACTAACAGTTCATCTTCCTTTATGTGAAAAGAATATGTGAATGTGACTATGCGAGAAAACTAATATGCTGTTCCTGACTCAAGTTATTCTTTTAAGGATTCACCCACTCCACCTACAAGCCTTTGGAACTAGTTTATCATTCCCCAAAAGGTGTCATCCATAAGATAACACACAATCCCTTTGCCCGAGCTGCTCAACGTTACAATATTTTTGAAGACCTTTCTCAGGCTCGTTGTACCATGTCTCCCCTAGAGGGTTTGCATAGTTATCCTCAACAATGCAAGGTATTTTTGTCTATGATTGGTGGCATCGATCTATCTGACTCAAGTCTCATTGCATTTAATGATGACAAGGCTTATCCTCGCCTTTCCCATCAGATCACTTTTCAAATTATCATACGTGTCCTCCACAAGAATATTCATCTCACTTTGGTGGATGAAGGATCTTCCACATGTGTCATGTTAGCATCATTCTGGAAATATATTGGCTATCTAATGCTCACCATGTCCAATACCACTCTTCAAGCTTTTTATGGGCATAATTTTGTGCCTAAGAGGGTTCTTCCCAGGTTCACCATTGAGCTTGGGGGGGGGGGGGGATTGTTTATGTCAATGTTGAAGTCGCCGATATTCCTTTGGATTACAACCTACTCCTTAGCCGTAGTTGGTTCTATGACATGACCATTGTTGTCTCGTCTGTATTCCATTTCCTTTGCTTTCCTCATGAAGGAAAGATTGTCACCATATACTAGCTTCAATATTGTGTTTCATCAGCCCAAATATCCACTATAGGTAATTTAGTCCCACTTGTGGGAGATAACCCTAGTCAATATCAGAGTGTTGTTTTGTGTTTGTTTAAAACATCATCTCTTATTGGGCTATTTCCTCAATTACCACCACCCAAAACTCCTTCTAAATATTCTAAATATCCTATGTATATGATCTCTCTTGACACCCGTGGACCTCATTGACCTCCTGATCCTTGGGTCATGTCGCCTACTCCTATGGAAGTCGATAAAGCTATGGACAACCCTCCACCACCTATTGTGCAAGAGATTGACTCTTTAGTAGTTCCGTCAGTACCTCCTGACGCTGGTCAAAAACTCCATCCCAATATGGAATATGACCAAGCTCCTTTCCCCACACAGGTCATCACTCTGCCTATTCCACATGAATCCCTTGATGACAAAACTCCCCATCTAGTCAACTTCGTAATCATGGATCTACCTATTGATAATCACAGGGAGTTGATGGCTCTTCCTGCTTTTAGTCTTCCCAATTTGGAACATGTAGAGCTCAAAAAATTAAATCTTGAATCAACACAGAACGCACATTCTCGTCCTTCCTTGGAAATTCCACCCATGGATCGATTAAATTCTTGGGATTCTACTACTGAAATTTCCAACGAATTTCCCTCACCACTTGTCGATGAGCGCCTTGCACCTCCATTATGTCTTGATTCTCCCTTATGTCTTTGGGTTAGTTTTGAAAATGAGACTATGTTAGACTGTCCTTGGCATGGTCAACCTTTCAACATTGGGCAGTTTTTCTTCCTTTGGCATGGCCCCACATTAGTGAGCCATATGGTCCACTTACCCTCCATAAGTTCGCGTATAGAAACCCTTTTCCTGAGCCCGGTTGTCGGCACACATTAGCGTGACCTACTGGAATATGTTGCGCTTTTACATATTGTACATAGGAGTGTGTTTTTTTTAACATTTTTGGTTTGGTATGTGATGCGAGTTTTTTTCATGCCTTATTTTTACCCAAAATTATAAAATTCAAAAATTCAAAAAATATATGGTCTTGCTTTTACCTCATCCATGTTTATTTCTTTCATTATGTGATTTAACAATGGGACTAGTCTTTTTAGATAGTTTTTACAAGAGATAGTGGCATCTTATTGTGACATCCTTTGGACCTTAAGTGTGTTTCTCTAAACCTGGGATATAGGAGTAGGTCAAATATCACTGTCTCCAATGCATTATTGGTCATCAGTTCCATCATTGTGCCTTATGTATGACCCCGTCAATTTAAGCCATTATCCACTCTTTTCTATGCACTTCGTAGCTTGGTAGTAGAGCTTACCTATACATGGATGCCCTAGTTTAGAACCTTTCTTCCATATTGGTTTCCATGTAGTAATTTTTTCTTAATTTTCAGAATCCCTCCTTCTAATCCACCATGACCTATAATTTGAGCCCCATGTCCTCTTCTTCGTCTTATTTATTGCCTTACCCCAGGATGATTCTACATCTATTACCCCTTGTGATTGCCACATTTTATCAGCCTACTTTTACAGTTTGAGCCTTGTTTTACCTCTTCCATCGTCATCATATTCTTCATCTATCACTCACTTTCATTTGTTGTTTTACCATTTCCTGGAGGAGTCACTATGATAAGTGGTTCTATTAGCCAGCCTCTTGTCCTCTTTATGTCATGAAAAATTCCATCGCTACTAGAACTAGTTGATATCCCCTATACCACTTGTTCCTCTTGCAGGAGTTTCCTTTAAGCTCTTTTCAAACTCCTTAATTTAGAAAATATTGTTGAGTGAACTTGTCTTCTTCATGCTTGTAAAAGTAATTGAAGTGTCATCTACCCAGTATAAGTTTAACCCTTTTCTAGATTGGGTTAGACTAGTTACAAAAAAATAATACCCTAGTCTAATTTGGATAGGAGGTTATCCTTTGTACATTTTTATCCCTTTTTTCAAGATTGGGGGATAACTTTATTATCTCATGCCAAATTTTGATCACCAGAAAAAAAAATAGAATGGCTAATAAAATCTAATAACGATCCCCAATCTAGATGGCCATGCATGCAGTTTCAATGCAATTTCTAATGCTACAAAGTATGAGAAAATACCCTACCTCCTCGCAGGGTGATGAAAGATTTTGGGGATGATGAAAAATCCTTGTACTCCAAGAAAGTGATCCCTTTCATCCACTCTCGATATAAGGCCTGAAAAAAACACAACCAAACAGATACAACAAGTGATCTTCTGCAAAATATTGTCAGCTCAAAAGATCTAGAAATAACACATATGAATTAATGCAAAAATGATATAAGGGGAAGGAACATAGAATTTTAATTACCATATAAGTGAAATTACATCAATTTATACCTTCCAACAAAGGAGATCCTCTCCTCAATCTTGTAGTATAATCTCCTCTCCCATTATAGTAGAGCTCTCATGCTATAGTTTGGATACTCGTTTTTCCGCCTTTCCTCTTGGCGAGATTATATATGCTCATTCTATCCTTGAGGAGAATGTATATAGACACCTAGGGGCTTGAGAAGTTAGGAAACTTCTACAATAATGGACCCCTATCCAACTCATACATAAGTGGGTCAATTTGGTCTCCTTGGGAATGACGGACTCTAGAAAGCTTTTCCACAATTATGATTTTTTTCTTAATTATCTCAATTATGAAATAATTATTATCTCATAATTATATTTTTTTAGAAAATTAATTATGAAAAATAACTCAATCATGTAATTCCACCCTTTTATCAAGGGATAAATGTCACATAAGTAAAAGAAAAGGTGAAAAGGGCATGCATTTTAGCCAAACAACTGAGGCAAGTTGATATTAGGTTTCTCTCACTATAATGGAGTGGAAAATATGGTTATAACATATGCCCCCTAATTCATGAGGTCGGAAGAGAAACTGATGGCTGAAATGCATTACAATAAGACTCAAAGCTCAAAATGGGAGGAAAGAGGCAAGACCAAAAAGCTTGATTGGAGGAATTCAAGTGTTGAAGTCTCAATTTTGCTGATAACACACCCAAGGAAGGCATTCCCATCCTCGGTCATAAATAAATACTCAACATGGCCACCAAAACATACATTGCGGATTCATGACATGAAATGCTACAACATGGCCACAAAGACATACACAACAGATCCATGTGACTCAAAAGATATAGTATAGCCACCAGCAAATACAATGTGGATATATATCATAGTATACACCAATAGGATGATGGACACATGACAGACATAGCAGTGTCTCAGATAACCATAAAAGTACATCAATGATACATAACTCCTACGCAACCTGGGAAGGATTCCATATAAGAGTGATATTTCCCTAACCCAGGGTCTTCCACATAACCTTGATGGTACGAATCTACATCATGTGAATAAGTGAGCCGATGTTGAGCATGGTAGAAACTTCCTAATTACCATCCATTGACGTAAAACAGTAACAAATGTCAGGGAATCCATCAATGAGGAAAGTGGAACCCAAGGTAAAAAGTACAATCCACTAAGTGTGAATGAATGATTTGATGTTGAACACCATTGAACTCAACCAATTAGGACCCAATGATGTAAACCCACTCTCGATCATGAGTAAGATTTCCATTGAGGTCTGCAAGCTCAATGGTACTACTGGTTCAAAGATCAAGCCCATGGATAGTCAGCTAAGGTTGATAGGAGAAGGTCCATCAAATGAGGGCCTTGAGGTATCCCCCATCAATCGATAAATAACAGACCAGGATGATGTGATGTATGGATGAAGTCATGAAGAGATGAAGTGAAATTGATATCATGTGACAACACAGGAGGAATCAAGGCATGCTCCATATGAATGGAAGACTGATGAGCCGAGGGAATAGACAGAATCATATGTATAGTATGGCTCCTAGGAGAGCTAAAACCCTGCTTTGAGATAATGAAGAAGACAGGTGCCATGTTCGACAGTGACACAAAGGATGCTACCATTTTATGACTAACAAAAATAATTTTTCCCTCCCTTATATTTGTATAAGTTCCTTTTTTGTAAAGTTGTCCCCCAAGACCAAAATAGAGATAAAAGTATACAAGGGAGAACCTCGCAGCCAGAGTAGACTAGGGTTTTCCTTTTCATAACTATTCCATTCCAATCTAGGAAAGGTTAAAATTATACTTGGTAGATGACCCTTCAATTACTTTAATGAGCATGAAGGAGACAAGTTCACTCGAAAATATTTTCTAAATTAAGGAGTCTAAAAGGAGCTTAAAGAAAATTCCTCCTAGAGGAACGAGTGGTATAAAGGATAATTACTAGTTTTGGTCATGGTGGAACTACTCATCATAAAATGAGGACAAGGGGTTGGCTAATAAGACCACTCATCATAGTAGTTCCTCCAAGAGAGGGTAAAACACCAAGTGGAAGTGAATGGTAGGTTGAGTAGATGATGGTGATGGAATGAAGAAACCAATGCTGATCGTGCAAAATTAGGATGATAAAAGTGCAAATGAAAAGGGATAAAAGTGGTGGAATCATCCTAGGACATGGCCAGAAATATGATGAAGAAGAGTACATGAGTCTCAAGTTCTAGGTCATGGTAGGTCAGGAGGGATTCTGAAAGGTAAAAAAAATTATTGCATGGAGACCAAGATGAAAAATAGGTGCTAACTAGGTATCCATGAGTGGGTAAGCTCTACTACCAATTGACAATGTGCATAAAAGAGAGGGGATAAGGTATCAACCAAAAGGGGGTGGACCTAAGGAATAATTATGGCACTGATAGTCAAAATGCAATGGAGATGGTGATATATGACCTACCCCTAGCTGTCAGTAAGAGGAAACATACCTCTGGCCCATTGGATGCCATAGTCAAAAGTGCTACCGTATCTTGTAAAAACCATCGAGAAAGACTGGACTCATGGTTAAATCACATAATAAAAAAAATAAACATGAATTCGGTAAACACAAGACCATATTTTCTTATTTTTTGAAAGCTATAAATTTTTTGGATTTTTGGCATAAACAAGGCATGACAAATACTTGCGTCACACACCAAACCAAAAAATAGATAAAGGATCACACTACTATGTACAATGTGTACAAGCACAACGTAGTATAGTAGGCCACGCTAAAATGTGCCCACAACCTGGCACAGGCCAAGGGTTTCTATACTTGAAATTGTGGAGGGTGATGAGACCATATGGATCACTAATGTGGGTCCATGCCAAAGGAAATCAAACTTCCCAATCCGAAAAGGTTGAACATGCTAGGGACATGCTAAGATAGTTGCTCTCAAAAGTAACCTGAGGAAATAAGGGTGGATCAAGACATAAAGGGGGTACAAGATGTTGGTCAACAGGTTATTGAAAACCAAGTTACCTAATGAAATCTTATGTAAATGGTTCATTCGCTCTCTCCGACCCCAAATTGCCAAGGATGTGTCCATGTTTCGAGATGCTACCGAGGAGAAATTCATTTTAACTACCCAACATTTGAATCTTATTTATTCATAGTCAGGCATGCTATATGAAGTTCTTCCTAATTCTCTTAGGCATTCCATTGACCCACCTATACCTGCTCCTAGCCCACATGTTGATAGTGTGATTGGGTTTGTTTATGATTCAGTGAGCCAACTTGCTGCCCAAATTGGGCAATTGATTGTTACATCTCACGCCCCAGCAAGTGCGTATGGCTCTTTTAAAGCCTCCTCTCCTGAGAAATCAATCGACATTCTTATGGTGAAGTTCACTCAACTGAAGAACCAAATTGTTGAGGAACACCAAACCAACCATCAGAATCAAGGAGGAGGCAGCAGTGAACATCATCGTAAAATAAAATTCCCTTGCAAATTCTATCAAGGTGGACACGTCACTCATGATTTCCCTCAAATGGATGAAGTCCATAGGCTCCTTCCACCACTATCTACTCAAAAACCTGCTATTCTGACTCATCCATTCCTTATACAACCTCAACAATATATGGTTTCTCAACCTCCTCCACCTCCGCAAGGGGGAAACGAGGGGTTTTTTTCTCATTCCACCAATAGTTTATGTGTCTTTATGTACAATGAAGACATGAATATGACTACATGAGACAAATCATATGATGTTCTTGAGTTAATCTCTTCTTCTAAGGACTCACCCACTCAACTTACTTCCACTAGACCACTCATATTAGATAAGCCCATGGAACCAGTTTATCGCCTCCCCAAGGGTGTCATCCATAAGACAAAAGACAATCCCTCTACCTAGGCTACTCAACATTGCATTATTGTTGAAGATATTACCCAAGCTCATTGTGTCATGTCTACCCTCGAGGTTTTACAAAGTTTTCCTCAACAGCACAAGGCCTTGTTGCCTTACATTAGTGTACTAGATCCAACTGACTCAAACATCATTGCATTTAATGTTGACAAGGCTTCTCCTTGACTTTCTCACCATATTTCTTTTCAGATTGTCTTGTGTACATTCCATAAGAATATTCATCACACTTTAGTGGATGAAGGATCTTCCACGTGTGTCATGTCAACATCATTCTAGAAGGCTCTTGGCTCTCTAGTACTCACCAAGTCCAATACCACTCTTCACACCTTTGATGGACACAAATTTGTGACTAAGGGGGTTCTTCCCAAGTTTTCCATTGAGCTTAGAGGTCAAACTATATATGTCTATGTTGAATTCATCAACTCTCCCTTGGATTATTACCTACTCCTTGGTCGTAGCAGGTTCTATGCCATGAAGGCATTTGTCTTGTTTGTATTCCACGTACTTTTCTTTTGTCATCAGCTTGAATATTTTGTGCCATCAGCCCAAATTTCCACTACAAGAAACTCATTCCGACTTGTTGGAAATAACCTTGGTCAGTCTTAGAGTGTTGGTGCAGCCTTGCTTAAAATCTCATCTCTTATGGGTGTTTTTCCTTAACTACCACTGCCCGATATTCCTTCATCCTATGCATATGATCTCTTTCAAAACCTATGGGCCCCATATACCTCTTGATCTATGGGTAGTGTCATCTGATTCTATGGAAGTTTATCAAGCTAGTGAGCACCCTCTACCACATGTTGTGCAAGAGACTACCTCTTCGGTGCTCCCATCAGTATCTCTTGACAGTGGTAAGAAACTCCATCATAATATGAAATATTTAGGTTCCTTTTCCCACTTGGGCTGCCCCACCGCCTGTTCCACATGACTCCATTGATGACCAACCTCCCCGGTTAGTCAACTTGGAGGCCATGGATCTATCCATTGATAATCATAGGGAGATTATGCCTCTTTTTGCCTCTAGTCTCTCTGATTCAGAACAAGTAGAGTTTGGAAACTTAAATATTGGAATGATTCATGGGGAACCTCCTCTACCCTCCTTGGAAATTCCACCCATGGTTAGAGTCGAGTATTGGGCTTCTACTACCAAACTTGCCAATGAATTGTCCAACTCATTAAGATTTGTTCATGAGCATCCTATACATCCCTTATGTCTTGATCCTCCCTTATGTCCTCAGGTTGATTTCAAGAGTGCGAGTATGTTAGATTGTCCCTTGTATGGTCAACCTTTCCAAAATGTGCAGTTTTATTTCCTTTGGAACGACCCCACATTAGTGAGCCATATGGTTCCCTTACCCTCCATCAGTTTGTGTATCGTAACCCTTTTCCTGTGTCCAGTTGTGGGCACACTTTGACATTATCTATTAGAATGTGTTGCAATGGTAAATATTGTACATAGGAGTGTGATCCTTCATGTCCTTTTATGGTTTGGTGTGTGATGCGAGTATTTTTCATGCCTTGTTTATGCCAAAAATCCAAAAAAATTATAAAATTCAAAAAATCAAAAAATATGGTCTTGTTTTTACTGAATCCATGTTTTTTTTTTATGTGATTTAACCATGGGTCCAGTCTTTCTAGATGGTTTTTATATGATAGGGTGTCATTTTTTATTGTGGCATCTAATGGGCATAAGGTATGCTTCCTCTTACTGGCATATACAGGTAGGTCATATATCACCATCTCCATTGCAGTTTGGCCATCAGTGCCATTTATATGCCTTAGGTATCACCCCATCAAGTCGCAACCTTAGGAATTCTTCTTTATGCATATTTTTTCCTAGTGGTAGAGCTTACCCACTCATGGATACCCTAGTTAAAAACTATGTGTTGTCTTGGTCTCCATGTAGTTATTTTTATTACCTTTCAAAATCCCTGCTTCTAACCTACAATGACCTAGAATTTAAGCCTCATGTCCTATTCTTCATCTTATTTCTGGTCCTAGAAGAATTTTACATCTATTATCCCTTGTGATCACCACATTTTATGAGCCTATTTTTGTAGATTGAGCCTTGGTTTATCTCTTCCATCATCATCACCTGCTCGACATATCATCCAATTTCACTTGGTGTTTCACGCTTTCTTGGAGGAACTACTATGATGAGTGTTCCTATTAGATAGCCTCTTGTCCTCATTATCTCATGAGCAGTTCCATCATTATTGGAATGAATTGATATCCTTTATACCACTCATTCCTCCAAGAGGAGTTTTCTTTAAGCTCTTTTCAGACTCCTTAATTTGGAAAATATTACTGAGTGGACTTGTCTCCTTCATGCTTGTAAAAGTAATTCAAGGGTCATCTACCCAATATAAGTTTAACCTTTTTCCTGACTAGGATAGACTAATTAAGAAAAATAATACCTTACTATAGTGTGGCTAGGAGGTTCTCCCTTGTATACTTTTATCACTTTTTCAGGTGTGGGGGAGAAATTTACAAAAAATTAACTTATAAAAATTGAATGGAGGGAACATTTGTTTCCATTAGTCATCAAATGGAAGCATCCTTTGCGTTACCCTTGAACATGGAACTTGTTTGTTTCATTATCTCATAGTTGGGTTTTCATTTGTCTGGGAGTTGTACCATCCATTTGAGTCTTTCTACTCCTTCAGTTGGTTACTCTTCCAGTCATATGGAGCATGCCTTGATGCCTCCTATGTAGTTGCATGATATCACATGGTATTAATTAGTCATGCTACCAAGTCACTTTTGTGTCATGTCGCTATGTGTTCAATGGATTTCTTAGCTTATGTTGGCCATCTACAATATCCTGTTGACCTTTCTAAGTCATCCATACCTATTTCAGTTGTACTTCATTGCTTCATAACTTCAACCCTACATAACATCATCCCAGTCTGATCCAGGTCAATTGATGGGGGATACATCAAGACCCTCCTTTGATGAATCTTCTCCTGTCAACTTCAAAACATTATCTAGGAGCTTGATCTAGGAACCAATAGTACCTTGGAGCTTGCAGACCTCAGCAAAAAGCTACCTCGCTATTGATAGTGGGTTTACATCATTGGCTCCTAATTGGTTGAGCTCACTAGTGTTCAATGTCAGCTCATGTATTCACACTTAGTGGAATGTATTAGGTACCTTAGGGCCCATTTTCCTCATTAGTCTCTTTCCTTGCATATGTTACTGGTTTACCTCATTGGATCGTAATCAGGCGATTTCTACCGTGCTCGAAATCAGCTCATCTATTCGCATGATGTAGATTTGTACCATTGGGGTTATGTCGAAGACCCTGCATTAGGGACATCTCACTCTTATATGGAATCCTTCTGAGGGTAAATTAGATATGTATTGTTTATGTACGGGGCTATTTGTTACACTTATTTGTCTGTTATGTGTCCATACTCCTATTGTTGTACACTGTGACATAGATCCACATTGTATTCGTTGGTGGCTATGCTCTATTTGTTAAGTCACTTTGATCCACTATGTATTTCTTCGTGGCCATGTCTAGCATTTCATGTCATGGATCTGAAGTGTATGTTTGGCATCAATGTTTAGTATCTTTTCTTTTTGAATGAGCATGGGTATGTCGGCCTCGGGGATGTTATTAGTAGAGTTAAGACTTCAACATTTGAGTTCCTCTTATCCATATTTCTAGTCTTGGCTCCTTCCTCCCATTTTGATCTTGGAGTATTATTGTAATGAATTTTGGCCATCAATTTCTCTCTTGACATCATGCAATAAGGGGCATATGTTATAACCCTATTTTCCACTCCATTATACTGAAAGAAACCCACTTTCAACTTATCTCAGTTGTTTGGCTAAAATGCATCCCCTGAGGAAAAATATTGAGAGGGGGGTTTAATCAATATTTTAAAATTTACTTTATGTTCTCATTTTCTATTCAAATTTCTATACATGGCCTTAATGGATTAAATTTGCACATGTACATTATTGTTATGTAGACAACCATGATATATCCCATTAACTATCTTTTCAATTAATTCTTCATCATTTTAACTTGAACCAGTGTATCAATCCTTAATTAGGAATTAATTAAATAGCAAAAAGGTGTATTAAGCCCAAAATAAATCATCACACATAGTCAACACATTGAACACCATTATTTTTAGGTGGAAACCCAATGTGAGAAAAAACCACCGCTGGTCTCATTTATGTCTTCTTCTTAAAAAATATTATTTACAATCTTGTACTAGCACAAACTCATCCTAGTATGCAGGCACCCACCTATAGAATGCTACAACCTTATTTCATTCTCCAACACCTACTAGAAGGGAGATACAACCCCTTTTATCTTCAAATCCTTGTGGATCGCTTTTTAGAATGTTTCAAAATGGATCCACCTGATCAAAACATTACAACTTGTAGGCCACCTTTCATCAAATTTTCATACTAACCCACTACCATAATAAAATCACTGAATCAACTAAAACATATCAATCAGTGAATCTCATTGCAACCAATCAAACTAAACCAAAACAAATCATTCGAATGGACTAACAATCATCAAGACATACACTGTATTGAAACCAACTACTACCACTCAAACCTTGATCAACAATATGTTAAAATGTATATGCCACTATTATGAATAATACTTGCATATACACATTTTTCCTTAATCGAACCTGCATATAGATCTAAAAAACATTGATCCTTCATATTCAAACACTACACTACTAAAATCAATCACAGATAGATATATCCTTCATCACAGATCTCTGAGCTACTTACAGATCATTAGATACCAACATCAATATAGTTCAATATTTCATTCAAAATCCATTCAACTTCCCCAGAACTATCACATACATATTATTATGAAGAAGACATCATCAACATAAAACGACAATCATAACAAGACTGATCAAACATCATTAATTGCACATACTTTAAAATCCATAGCAAATGTAAGCGACCTTTACAAAATATTTTTGCAGGTGTATGCACCTTTCACGAAGCATACCCGCATAAATATCAATCCATCCTGCAGAATCGACATGCGGCTATCTATAGGTATACCCATGTATGTACATGATTTTTCTGAGACAAAATTACATACGGATATGTAATTATTGACTCATTCCTTCGTTGCACAATAAAACTTCATTCAAACCCAAATATCAGCAAACCAAGTAACAAACATACGTTAGAACATTATCATCACAGATCAACCCATAAGAAAATCATGTAGTCATTTCAGATCTACAAGATTTGGTCCCTCATCATATTTCTTATGCAACCTTATTTTAGATCAAACAATTCATCAATATCCCATTACTTTCACACCTAAACACTTTGATATTCATCTCCATATATAGCTTTTGCTTTATCCAATACCACAGGTCAAATTCTTAGTAATGTCGATGGTATTCCTGGACGTGATCAAATATCCATTGTTGCAATCATTTCTATGGGGCAATACCATGGTAATGATTCATGTTATTTAGAATACCATAGTGTGGAAGCTATACACACTTTTTCTTCTCCATACCCGCATGTCTATGTGGCTTTTCTTCACATAAATAATGTGTATTTCTCAAAACATTACCTTCATCATTCTATTGTCTCTGAACTACTATGCCTTCGTAGAAACTCTCTATCACATGTGTACTAGATTGTAAATTCATTATGTTATCATCATGTTGACAATCCTCATCAACTAGGTTGCCATCGAGGACAACACATTTTTCATAATGCCAACAATCTCCCCCTTTGGACTTATTAGTGACCACTTTGGTGTTTGGTTACCAACCATCTGTAGATACTTGTAGATATATCAAGCTTTTCTCCAAGAAGGATTTCTCCAAACACCAAGACACTCTCCCCCTTTCACATCAAGGGTAAAGGGTTAACCAATGCTAAATGAAGTGTTGTAGATCTTATCTGTTGAATACTCATCACTAAATACAAACCATGTGATGTAGGAGCATCTAACCCCTTAATGAAAATTGTAAATTTTGAGCTGAGAAGGAGGAGGACGTTGACCATCGAAGAAAAACAAGGACATTTCTATTATAATAAAGCTACTTTGATGGAAGTGATAAGTCTCTAGAAGACTTAATTAAATGTAATCTGCCATATGTATAGGAATAGAGAGATTTAGGGGTTGTTGAGGAAATCAAGGAAAGGATTGATCAGATCCTTTGAGTGATCCAATCCAATATTCCTATAATGATGAACCTACATGTTCTATATATATATCGTGAACAGATAGGGGAGATATAGATATAGATAGACAAGAGAGAAATAGATAACGATTTGTAAATAGAGTGTTCAAAATGTAGTCGAGAGGAGAAATCATTCTAAGGCTGAAATGCCTTAGATCTATAATCATATCATGTTAATATAAAAGTTTGCTTTGTGTTGATATTGTGTGCACTTGTGTGTTATCATATAGATAGTCTGAATTTTCAGTGTTGCAGGTTTTGATCGACCATCGATCACTGTAGGATCAATGGGGATCCAACGAAATATTGTTATATATGAGTGTTCTATGTGAAGGCAGAGTATGGCAGAGAAACTGGGGTTTTACCGTAAATCCACCAATAAGAAAAAGATCAATGGCGTAGGCAACAAGGAATGGGAACGATCAATCGATTAGATCAATGGTCATTGCATGGTGGAAGAGCGCAGAAGTTCATTCGTAAGCAAAGCCATTTTGATACAGAAAGTGGTATTTTATGTGAGGTCTAAATGTTAAGTGGTATTGAAGGGTGATCACCTGATTCCACTAATCATTCAACACGTAGCACAAAGGTGGAGGGAGGAAAATTTTTTATCGGGAGGTTAAATCCCGTGCTTGTTGTCTACCCGAAATTAATGTCAACCATCGGATATGATGGAGGAAGATCAATGGTGGAGCATCGTCGTTTTGTTTTGTTGATCGGGTGAAGTCCTACTATCGAATTGAGTCCAGATTGATGGTCACGATTTAATCGTAGAGGTGAAGGGCTGGTGGATAGCACGATGGAATGTTGATTAAGTGATGTGCCAATAGTCGTTGGATCGGAGAAAGAAATGGATGGTGGAGATCAGGCCGATCGGAGCTCGGAGATCAGAGATCAGAGAATGCAGAGGTTGGAGAGAACTATATAAAGGATTGGAGTAGTGGACCCAATGAAGTTATGAACGTGGGTGTATAAATTTTGAAGTCCAGCTTATGTGTTCGGTCAGGTTTTTCCCATGTTTGTTGTGTATTCCAATAATTGTATGGTCCTGATTTTTGGGGCAAAAGCAATGTTTAACGCTTCTGATAAAGAGTGGGCCGTAACCCACAGGCCTCAGGTTCGAAATTTATAAAGAAAGGGGAAATTGGTATACCCCAAAAAATCCTTTCATCATTTGGTATCAGAGCAGGGAAATATTTCCTGTGAGAAGGAAAAGAGTGCAAGCAGAAGGAGAAGGAGGTACAGTTGTTTAAGTATGGAGATTTTATGGTCTTTACTGTCATGTAGGTAGCGGTAGTGAAAGGTGAGAAGACTTGCAGTAATCTAGAGCAAGGAGTTCTCAATTGGTTCCAGAGGAGAGAACTAGAAGGATGCCAAAAGACTAAAGCTCAGGGGAGAAAGCTTGGTGAGGTATCGTGTAGCAGAGGGAGACTGTTACTGCAGAGGTTGGTTGTAGCTCACAGAAGATCATGAAGGCAATTCCATTGAGAAGTGGGTAGAATTGCTAAGGGATCAGGAGAATCATATTACTAAGAGGTCATAAAATTTTGTGCCATGGGAGTATGACGCAGGAGCATCTGACCCCTTAATCAAAATTGTAAATTTTCAGTGGAGAAAGAGGAGGACATGGACCATCAGAGCAAAACAAGGACATTTCTATTCTAATAAAGCTAGTTTGATGGAAGCAATAAGTCTCTAGAAGACACAATTAAATGTAATCTACCATATGTATACAAATAGAAAGATTTAGGGGTTGTTGAGGAAATCAAGGAAAGGATTGATCAGATCCTTTCAATGATCCGATCCAATATTCCTGTAACAATGAACCTGTGTGTTCTATATATATATATCGTGAGATAGATAGGGGAGAGATAGATAAAGGTAGACAAGAGAGAAATAGATAATGATTTGTAAACAAAGTGTTCAAAATGTAGTTGAGAGGAGAACTCGTTCTAAGGCTGAAATGACTTAGATTTGTAATCATATCATGTTAATATAAAAGTGTGCTTTGTGTTGATATTGTGTGCTCTTGTGTGTTATCATATACATAGTCTGAATGTTTAGTGTTGCAGGTTTTGATCGACTCTCAATCACTGTAGGATCGATGGCGATCCGACAAAATATTGTTATATATGACTGTTCTATGTGAAGGCAAAGTATGGTAGAGAAACTAGGGTTTTAGCGTAAATTCATCAATAAGAAGAAGATCAATGGCATAGGCGACAAGGAACGAGAAACATCGATCGATTATATCAATGGTCATCGCATGGTGGAAGAGCGCAGAAGTAAATTCACGAGGAAATTAGTTTCGATATAGAAAGTGGTATTTTGAGTGAGGTCTAAATAGTAAGTGGTATTGAAGGCTGAGCACCTGATTCCACTAACCATTTGACATGTAGCACAGAGGTGAATGGAGGAAACTGCTTTATCGGGCGGTTAAATCCTGTGCTTGTTGTCTACCCAAAATCAATGTCCACTATTGGATATGATGGAGGAAGATCGATGGTGGAGGATTGCCACTCTTTTTTTGATTGGGTGAATTCCTAACATCGGATCGAGTCTAGATCTATGGTCACGATTTAATCACAGAGGTGAAGGGCTGGCGGACAGCGCGATGGAATGCCTATTAAGCAATGTGCCAATAACCATTGGATCGGAGAAAGAAATGGATGGTGGAGATCGGGTTGATTAGAGATCGGAGATCAGAGAATGCAGAGGTCAGAGAGCATTGTATAAATGATTGGAGCAGTGGACTTGATGAAGTTATGAACACGGGTGTATAAATTTTGAAGTCCGGCTTATGTGTTCAGTCGAGTTTTTCCCGTGTTTTCTATGTATTCCAGTAATTTTATGGTCCCAGTTTTTGGGGAAAAAGCAATGTTTGATGCTTTCGATAAAGAGTGGTCCATAACCCATAGGGCTCAAGCTTGAAATTTATAAATAAAGGGGAAATTGGTATACCCAAAAATCTCCTTTCATCAGCATGCTTCCCTTGAGCACATGCTAAATTTTCTGAATATATACAAGGAAGTAACTAGACATGACCTTTCCTATCACCAATAATTCATATTGACCAATCTCACAATGCAGTGGGGTTAATATTTGACTCAACATTACATCAAATCCACAACATGGGATGACATACATAATTGACTTGACCGCAATAGTCCATTCATGATCGGATATTACAATTATTACATCATAAGTCATTACATGATGTTTACATCAAATGAAAAATATGAAATTTTTAACCAAGACTGAAGACCTCAATACTCAGGTAGCAAGACCAAGATAGTCTTCAGTACTATATACCATATAGGATATGTACTATAAGCATCATAAAACAACACAATGAACCTCATAAGAAAGTAATTCAAAAGCTATGCAGACCTGTTAACTACAACACGGACACCCTGTTCTCACTGAAAGCGGTAAGAGAATATACTATAAGAGGCAAGGAAAAATACTCCCCCTAAACCTATGCTGATTCTACACTGTTAGATCTAATTATATCAATTTATTCATCATTCAGATCATTGAACCAACTTCATTAATCAAAGCATCAATGTCTTATTGGAGCAATTCATAAAACATAAGTATCTGAGCATCAAGAGATTGTATCTAACTAATATCAGAACCAACAAGAAACATTGTCAAAAGCATATCATAATTTTTCTTTGAGTTAGCTCTACTGATACTTCATCACGGGGAAACATACGCAAATGTATGGATCAAAATATGTGTATATATGCAACTGTTCTTCATAAAATCCCCATACGTATAACAAAATACAATAAATTTCTCTTTCATCTCCCCCTGCAGTTGAAGGATTGGTCAAAATGATTATTATATTGATGAATCAAAGACCACTTCTAATTTATGTCTGAGATATTCAAAAGAATCACATGGAAGAGGATTTGTAAATATATCTCCAACTTCTTCTTTTGAGGGAACATACTCCAATTTTACCTTTTGTTCAAGCACCTGTTCTCTCGGAAAGTAATATTTGATTGGATAGGGTTCGTTTTTTAGTGCATGACAATATTTTTAGAAATATTTATGGTACTGGTATTATCACATAGAATGGGAATAGGTGGAGAACAATTGATTTGAATATCCTAGAATGTTTGTATCATCCAGAGAACTTGTGTGCAATAAGATGCAACAATAACATATTCTACTTCTACAGTAGATAAATCAATGGAGTTTCTTTTTTTGTTGAATCATGATACCAAGTGGGGTCCCATGTAGAATTCTCATCCACTAGTGCTTTTTCGATCATCAATATTTCCTGCCCAATTTGCATTTGTGTAAGAATGAAGAGTAATATATGCATCTTTAGGATACCATAAACCAAAGTCATGAGTTCCTTGTAGATAATTAAATATTATCTTAACTGCGTGAAGATGAGTTTCTTTTAGATTTGCTTCAAACTGTCCAACAACTTTAATTGCATGCATGATATATGGTCTTGTGCCTGTACAATAAATTATGATTTTGATCATAGATATGTATTCTGATTGGTTGAATAGGGGAGAATCATCATGTGAAATGAAATTACATCATGTTACCATTGGTGCGCATGCATGCTTGGAATCCTCTATTCCAGAATTCTTCAAAATCTGCTTGAGGTACTTTGTCTGTGAGAGGAAGATACCCTTTTTTTCTTGCTATACCAAGAAAATATGTTAGTTCACCAAGTAGGGTCATTTCAAATTCTTGTTGTATGAAAAAATAAAATCTTTGACTCATGGAATCTTCATTGGTGCCAAATATGATGTTATCTACGTAAACAAAAAATATTAAGATTTTACCATCATCCATCTCTATATATATAGGTTGTGTTATAGACATTTTTGGGGACTGCAACCCCAATCATACATGTCCATAAACCAAGGGCTCCTAAGTCCCTAAAAGTGTTGCTTCACACCCTAAAGGAACAAGGTCAGCTGATTACATCATCTCCCAGAAGTTCTCCACAGAAAACTACTCATAACTGGTCAAAGCTGGACCATACAGATTGCCCAGTCCAGAGGGTACAATGCATCTCACCTGCTCAGTGAAAAGGGTGTGATGCATACTGGAAATCCATTCTGTAGGGTGCGATGGGCAAGAGTAGACAAATGGCAGAGACAGTTTGCAAGGTGGATCATCATGGAATCTTCCAAAAACTTCTCCTGTGACACTTGCCTCTCTGAATTCGCCCAGGGATGAGTAAGAGATCATCAATCTCCAAGTGGAATCAAGAACTATCAGAGAGAGGACACTAATCAAAATCCTAGAAGCTGACTCACCCCCCTGCAATCATCTATATATGGATCCTCATCCCAGAGATCCAGAGGCTGGAATTTTGTATATTGTAAGGAAGTGTTGTTGGTTTCTTGGTGGAACATCATAGTGTTGGGTGATCTAAGATTTTCATGAGGTGAAGAAGGGCTTTCATGCTGGGAGGATGACGCTAGGTCAAAAAAATTGGTTGTAATACTCTTTGCTATTCTTGATATTAATAAAGCTATTCAAGTTTTCCTCCACATTCTTGTATGTTTGATGATATATGCATTTGTGTGGTCAATATATGTCTGGTCCTATATTGTTTATGATTGTAGATCTTTGTTCTTCGATAGTATTTTGCTGCTTTGATCCCATAGGTGATTTTGAAGCTGGGTAGATGAAGGAAAAGCGACAAAGATCTGTCAGAAGGGAGAGGAACCAAGCAAGGAACCAAGCACAAGACTGAGGTTGGTGTCCTTCATTCCCCTCTTATCTACTTCTCATAAAGGAAAGTGAAAGTAGTTTTAGTTTGTTTGTTTCTAAGATAGCTACCAGTCTTAGTGGGACTAGTAGCTCCGAGTGGACACTAGATTTCCCGATAACAAAATGGTGACTCCACTGGGGAGCGAATAGGTTGCTTGCTTGTATATATTTGTTTGCTTTATAAACTTATAGACGGAGCCTGAAGTTAAGCCAGCTAGCCTCCGAACTACATTTGTTATGCAAGTGCAAAGAAGATCAATGCTGCTTCAGTCTATCTCCAGGTTTTGTTTATAAACTGAACAATCGATTTTCAAACATTCTAATTTCCCTAGTGGTGGCTCTAGTAACCTCATTAGATCATCCCCTGTGATTTCTATTTACTAACTATCATTAGCTTGGCCTAAATCCCTGAACTAACCTGCAAACTGTGACCCAGAACCAAGTTGAAGTCTCCTCCCTAGATCATCGCAGTTTCTCCTCTTGGGAATCTAGATGCATCGCACCTCCCATGTGTAGTAGGTGTGTTGCATCGCACTTTCCCTGTGTTGCAGGTGTGCTGATCAAACACGACCTCTTCTGCTCTCAGATTTTGGTTTCTGTGTTCACTCTCTTCAACTTTATTCAGGAGTTTTGCTATCTGTGATCAGTATACCATTGTAGAAACTCCCTTCCTTTGCATGATTCCGCCTCCATAGTACAAAGAATTGTGAATGCTTTTATGTATTGTGCACCATTTACAATTCTCTTTTACAAAAAGTAACATAATCAAACTGTCGTCTTTTGATTTGGAAGTGTCGCAAGTGTCGTTTTCAGTCATAGAAAAGAATCCTATTGTTATTGATGGTCGATTATATAGTTACTCTTGTATTTGATTTGATTTAGTAGTTTTTCAAGTGTCAAAAGCAGTTTTCAATTCAAAATCACAAAGTGTCATCATTATCTTCCTTTCGTTTTTTGAAGAGAAATTTGTTAGGACTGTCGCTTTGGAAAGATAATTCAGATTTGTACTTAGCATTCTTCTTGTCATTCACACATTAAGAAAGCTGAAAAAATACATACATGTGCATTTGCATTTAGATTGCTTGTTGGTTTGATTTAGGACAATGCATCTAGTGTGTGCTCTCTGCTCTATGTTGAAAAGAATATCATCTCTCTTTCTTTAATAGCTAGGGTTTTCATTGCAAAAAAGAAGATTAAACAATTGTTTATCATCTTGGATTGCATTTTAGGAATTGTATATCTACGTCATGCGATGAACCTGAAAGGAAAATTTCTTAAGAAATATCAACTATAAGATAAATTCAATGAACATAAAAACACTTTGGAACATAAGACACAACATCTAGAAGTCTAGGCTAGAGACGTGTTCCAGTGTCGTAAAGCCTGGTAACTGTCGCTTTCACTGTTGGTTGGGTGATTCCTCCTCTTTGAGATAACAAGTGCCAGTATGGGCTTGTGCTCCCACATACCGTTGAGTATGTATTGGGAGACCACAATAGGCTATATCCTTTATCTATAGGAAGCTATGTTTGCTGCCCTATCGATCACAATGCACTGAACACAACATTTGGGAAGATTGACTGCCATATCGTAAAAAGTATTCTGTAGTTTTGCGATTGGTTTGGTAATCCCTCTGTCTAGATTTCTAGAGTAGTCTCTTTCATTCCTTTTCAGACTCCTTAAAGGAAAAGGTCCATCTAAGCACTTGTCACTTCAGGCTCATTAAAAATCGAAGGTGACTAGAGTAATCTTTTGTTTTTTCTCGACTCTTAAAAATTCAAAAAACAAGTTGTGTCAAAGCGTCTAAAATTTATTTTAATCGGAATAATATCACCATTCCTGCATTGGTCTTAGGTTGAGGAAAATGGAGTCCACCAACCAAGGATTTCCCCTTGGAGGAAATCCTATTCCTTTCTCCTCTTGGGGAGATGTTAGTGCACCTCATATGGCCACATTATCACTTCCAGGATTGACGATTGGCTTGCCAATATGGCTCTTCTCGACCTTCGTCGTTCAGAACACCATGATTCCTGAACAATCAAATCAACAACTGGATGATACTAAAGTTACGCCCCAACCTTCTACTTCGTCTGATTCTCCCTCTCCTCCTTCCTCTTCGCTTGATAAAGCTGGTAAAGCCAAAAATCAAGTAACTAAGAAGGAGAATAATGGGAAGGAGAAGAAAGAGAAGAAGAAGAAGGAGCCAAAGGCGAAAAGGGGTAACTAGGCATCGTCTAGTGAAAATCCACACACTGCACCATCCAAGCCTAAATCTCCATGTGCATTTGCAAAGGAGACCACTATCATTAAGATTCTCCTTGCATCCCCCAGATTTTAAGGGACTGGTCTCCTCGTTTGCACAATCTGGTGTCATCGACCTCTAGAGATCATGTTTAAAGTACACCATCAACTAGTGAAAGCGAAGCATTTGGACAGAAAAGGAAATGTAAATTTCCTTGTAAACTGTGTGAAGGTGATCACGTTGTCCACCATTGTCCCTTCCTAGATGAAGCTAAAAGAGTTTTGGATAACCGTCTGGCTTCACTGCTACGGCTTCCTCCTGGATATAAGAAACTCTTGCTGAGTCTGTAACTAGTTGAAAATCTGACCGACACGCCATTGTGGTCAGTCGAAGCATCTGTCATTGAAGATAAACCCGCTGAATCCATACCAGACGAAAGTCAAAAGGTTGAGGTGACAATCAACCCGGTCTTGTCTTCAGAAGGTCCATCTTCAGATGATACAACCACCGAAGAGAATGAGAACGACATCGTTCAAATTCTTTTCGTAAACACATACTTTGATGAATATGGGGGCAATCTACCCGTTCCTTTACCACAGGAAGGAAGTTCGTTAGAGTCATATCCGGCCGTCTATTTGGTCCCACCTCCAAGCAACCTAGTCGTTTCCTTCAATTAGAATCTACTAGGTAGACCCCGTTTACCGGCTAATGTACCATACCATTTTGGATCACTGTACAAGCTTACAAAATGGTCATGGTCGGTACCATCATAGATGAAGGGGTTTCTGTGAGTATCCTTTCCTCAATTGCTTGGAAAGCGCTTGGTTCGCCATCGCTTCTGCCTGAGATGAGAAATCTGACAGGATTCGATAAAGGAACCAGTCAACCGTTAGGGATCCTTCCCAATGTACCCATAACGTTGAGAAGGAAAACCGTTTATATGAACATAATGGTAGTCCAAGGACCTCTAGATTATAATCTACTCCTTGGGTGCGTCTATATTTATAGCATGGGAGCCATTGTCTCCTCACTCTTTAGAGTAATGTGTTTTCCACATGAAGGCTGAGTGGTCCAGCTCATAGACCAACTTTCATTCCCCAGCTCACACATAGCTATTAGTCAAATTCCATCCATAACCGGTCTTTTCACGCAAGGAATGTCTCATCAATCTCCAGTCCGTCCACCTGAAGAGCGCGAGTGATTCGAGAGGACATTACTGAAACCCAGGGTGCATGCACCCTGGTCTATTTCGGCAGGAAAACCTTGGGCATAGGGTAGGTTTCCATGGAGTATATATGACTTGTCTGACACACCCGTCCGTTTAGGAAAATGGGATTAGACTGGAATAAGATTCCCTCGTCAAAGTTATGTGAGTGGAGGCGACCACGCCACTCACCTTTGTCTATTTCGGTAAACATTGCCAAGGAAGTGTTTTGTCTGCAACGCGGATGGAGCAATCTTTCATATGCGAGAGCTTTCATATGGTAACCTGGAAACTCTACTTCACTATGCCTGGGGGCATGCAAACCTTTTTGCCTAAAAGTAAAGAGCAACCATTTATTTTCTTAGTTTGTAGTTTCTCAACCCTTTAAACTCGTAGGATTGGTCATTCCTAGCTTTCATAATGAAAGGATCCGGAGCAAAGTTTCTAATGGTGCAAGCCCCCTAAAAATTGAATCTATCAATGATACATCCTTATTATACGACTGGCACGAGCAGTTTTTTATGTGAAGTTCAAGCTCGTTAAAAATTAAACCCAAGCAATGAGCAAATGTTTCCCTAGAGTTTAAGCTCATTAAAAAATGAACCCATCTCGGTAAATAACCATTGTGAACGCATTATCATTAGCTTTTGAGCCCTAGTCGTGTTCTTACCATCACCTCCACTCTTTTTTAGCCGATCATTCACCTCCATTTGATTGTTTACCCCTTTTGAGGAACAGCTGTGAAGAGTGAACCCGTTAGCCATCCTTGTGAAACTGCCATGATTGGAAAATTCCAAACCTTACCTGGAATCAATTGCTACCTGAAATTATCACTCGTTCCTCAAAAGATGAGTCTCCTTTAAGATCTTTTCACCTGACTCATAAGATATGAAAAGATTGCTGAGAAATTGGCCTCTCCAGCTTGTTAAAGCTACCGGGAGTGCTATCCCTCCTCTAGATTTTAATCTTTTTGGACCTGATGAATTATTACACAAAAAGATCGAGCGCTTGTTTTGTTCGGCTCGTTAAAATTACCAAAAATTCATCCCTTTCGTATTATTTTATACTTTTTTGGACTTAAGGGATTATATGACGAAAAAGGATTATCGGATTTTCCTTTACGTCCATTTCAGACTCTCTAAAATTGAAAAGGACCGAGTTATCTTTGTCGTTAAACTTGTTAAAACCAAATAGTGACAAACTTGTCCATATAGACAAGAATGACTCTCACTGTCACTAGGCTCGTTAAAACATAGCGGCGAGTTTGCCCGAAGGGCAAATTATAGAACAAGCATATGTTATCCTCCTCAAGCTTGATAAAAATAAAGAGGTATTGGTCAGCAATGACTGGGGAAAAATTCGGAAGAAAACTTGAAGAAACTTTATTGGTAGCAAGTCGCTCTTGAACATGACACTTTCACTCCACATCTGAGTGGGGTTGGGTTATTCCGTTCACGGTCATATCACCATTGGTCCATCGCACCATCCATATTTGGGGTTAACGCTACCAATCCATGCCAGTTTCATTGGTATGTTCAAGAGAAGTCGCTTGCAGAATTCACTTGTGTCTCATCCACTGCAATACATTCATGCTCCATGCTTTCATGACTACCACCCTGAACCCTATATCATCATATCATTTTCACCTCCAAAATCATTTACTTCATTTTGTGTCGTAGATTTTGGACTCATTAAGGCCTTCCTCCGACGGGTTGCTTCTTGTCGACTTCAGCTCATTATCCAAGAAGTCGACTTAGGAACAACCCTTTCAGTACTTTGAAGCTTGCATGCCTCAATGGAAAGTTTCTCACTTCCGGCAACAGGTTTACATCAATGGCCTTCGACCGAAAGATTTTGTCTGGTGTTCGATGTCAAGTCCCTTTTTCACACCACGCGAATTGTATTGTAGTACCTTGAGGGTCATCATCATTATCGGTGATTCCTCTCGTTCCTGTTAACAACTTACATCATTGACTGGTAATCAGGCGATGTCTTTCCATGTTCAACTCTAGAACATCTTTCACATGGATCGACTTGTACTCCAAGTGAAGATTGGAGAGTTTGAAGACCCCAGATCTAGTTTCATCCATCCGGGCTACGATATATTCAGGAAAATAAAGACATCAAATGTACATCATTACTGCACATATGATCATCCGAATCAAAGGATGATGGTTCTATTAGAATCATTAGTCTACCACACAGACGGTTATCTGTCTTATGTACATGAAAATGAATTTATAAAGCTGAACATGGGAATGCCTGCCTCAGCTAGATCATGAAAAATATTATGAAGATAATTTATTGTATTGTATCTTATTACAGGTCGCCTTCTGGCTCGAAAAAACATCGGATCCTGATGATAAAGCATTTCACCCGACATCAAAAGATTAATGACCTCATGCTTTAAGGGGCAACTGTTATAGACATTTTTGGGCACTACAGCCCCAATCATACATGTCCATAAACGAAGGGCTCCTAAGTCCCTAAAAGTGTTGCTTCACACCCTAAAGGAACAATGTTAGGCCCCTATACTACTAGTGTAACCCCTTATTGTTATTAGTACAACCCACTTATTATGTTGATGTACCCATGTAGTGCCCATATTGTTACTATTGTGCCCCATAGAAGCCCACTATTGTTATTATTGTGCCCTTACATTATTATTGTTATGTCGGCTCTGATTATGTTATAACCCCTTAGACTCCTATATATAGAAAGGAGGTATTTTCATTTGTATCATCCAAGAATTGTTCATTTATGTAATGTAAAGGAGGTTGCCCCCTTGAAGAGGTTGAATTCTAAGGCGTTGATCTATTTTTTCTATCTTTTCTTGAGTTGGTTTCATAACATTTGGTATCAGAGCTTTGGATTCTAGGGTTTCGCTGCTCTAAATAGGTCATCGTGGAATTTTCGCTATAAATTTTTTTCTGTGATGTTTCAGAAGCTAAAAAAGAAACCTATTTGAGAAGAAATCGCGTTGAATCTTGGGTCCGAATTTCAGAGCTTTTCGCACTATATTTGGGGAGATATGATCTGACGAAGTTGGTATTTTTGCAGACTCCTGAATTACATTCCAAATAGGTGACCTGGGGAAAATCGTCATAACTTTCTCTCTGAGCATCGGATTGAAATTTCATAAGAAGGTATAGAAAGAGGACAGACTTTAGTTTCTTGTATATATTTTTCAGGGCCAAAGGTTGAAACAATGACTCGTTGCACGTCGTACAAGTTTACTCTACTGAAATAGTCTATAATCAAGTCATCTTGGGAGATTGTGCATAACTCTTCCTTGGAGAATCCAATTTGGATCAGACTGGTGGCATTGGAAAGAGGACAGAGACAGCTACTATAGATCACAATTTCAGAACTTAAAGATCTGAAAGTACAGAGTTACAGTCATTTCAAGATCGAGCTCCTAAAATCAAGAAAAAGCAAGATGAGGAAGTTTGATGGCAAGGATCCGGTAAATTGGATACTTCAGATGGAGCAATATTTTGATCTACATGGTGTACCACTGTTACAAAAGGTATTTATTGTATCTTCATATTTAGAACCAGAACAATTTTTATGGTATGAAGGGCTTTGTTCTTGTAAACAACTTGTTACGTGGTCAATTTTCACAGAGGAAATGATAGCACATTATGAGGATACAAAGAGCAACACCTTCTTTAGAGCAACACCACAACAATTGGAAAGAGTAAAAGGGCTTTGTGACATAGTGGAAAGCAAAATTATGGAAACCAAGAAGCATACCCGTCACAACTATAAATATGGAAGTGTTGTTTCTCCTAGCCTTCCACAACCTACAAGGGTTACACCACAACAATTGAAAGAAAAAAGAGAAAAAGGGCTTTGTTACAATTGTGATAGCAAATGCACTAAAGGTCATAAGTGTTCTGAGAAGAAATTATTTTACATAGAATATGAAGAGGAGGAAGAAAAGGATCAAGAAACATCAAAAGAAGAAGATATACGCTATCACCCCAACCCAGAGAAAGAAGAAATGAATCAGACCATATCGTGTAAAGCATTGGCAAGAATTACCACTCCTCAAACTCTCAAGATAGAAGGACATATCAAGAATAAAAAGGTGCAAGAAATGAAATATCACATCGAGAAAGAAGAAATGAATCCAACCATATCTTCTAATTCATTGGTCGAAATTACCACTCCTCAAACTATCAAGATAGAAGGACATATCAAGAAGAAAAATGTTCAAGAAGTGAAAGATCACATCGAGCATCAAGAAATGAATCCAACCATATCTTGTAAAGGATTGGAAGAAATTACCACTCCTCAAACTCTAAAGATAGAAGGACATATCAAGCAGAAAAAGGTTCAAGCAGTGAAAGATCACATCAAGCATCAACAACAAGTTCTCCAAATTTTAAAAGATAACGCCACTTCAGTGCAAAATCAAACGAAACAACAGGTAGATCAACATCGTAGTGAAAAATGTTTTGATGTAGGTGATTGGGTATTTTTATTGCTACATCTCAAGCAAGCTATTTATGAGAAGGAAATGTTGGCAATACTATATGCACTTAAAAAATGGTGACCTTACCGAATGGGAAGACTCTTCAAGGATGACGATGTGGAAGCATTGTTTTGTGTTATTTCTATTATCCAAACAGATTGGATAAACAAAGCAAGGGATGAATGGAAGAAGGATGAAAAAGTATGGCCACTTATTCAAAAGTTGCAAAAGATCCCAATTCAAACAATATTGCTAGAAATTGAAGAGGAAGGAAAAATCATATTGGAACCTGGAGCAGCCATAGAAACAAGAACCCGACCGCTACGAAATTGATCAATTTCAGAGTATCTCATCAAGTGGAAGAACTTACCTGCTGAAGATTCCACATGGGAGGACAAGAATTTTATACAGAAGCATCAAGAACTACTCAAGTGTTGAGGACAACGCTTTTTGAAGGAGAGGGGCATGTTAGGCTCCTATACTACTAGTGTAACCCCTTATTGTTATTAGCACAACCCACTTATTATATTGATGTACCCATGTAGTGACCATATTGTTACTATTGTGTCCCATAGAAGCCCACTATTGTTATTATTGTGCCCTTACATTATTATTGTTATGTCGGCTCTGATTATGTTATAACCCCTTAGACTCCTATACATAGAAAGGAGGTATTTTCATTTGTATCATCCAAGAATTGTTCATTTATGTAATGTAAAGGAGGTTGTCCCCTCGAAGAGGCTGAATTATAAGGCATTGATCTATCTTTTCTATCTTTTCTTGAGCTAGTTTCATAACAAACAAGGTCAGCTGATTACATCATCTCCCACAAGTTCTCCACAGAAAACTACTCAGAACTGGTCAAAGCTGGACCATACAGACTGCACAGTGCAGAGGGTGCGATGCATCGCACCTGCTTAGTGAAAAAGGTTTGATGCATACTGGAAAGCCCTTCTGTAGGGTGCGATGGGCGAGAGTAGAAAAATGGCAGAGACAGTTTGCAAGGTGGATCGTATGGAATCTTCCAGAAACTTCTCCTGTGGCACTTGCCTCTCTAAATTCACCTAGGGATGAGTAAGAGATCATCAATCTCCAAGTGGAATCAAGAACTATCAGAGAGAGGACACTAATAAAAATCCCAGAAGCTGACTCACCCCCCTGTAATCATCTATATATGGATCCCTCATCCCAGAGATCCAGAGGCTGGAATTTTGTATATTGTAAGGAAGTGTTGTTGGTTTCTTGGTGGAACATCATAGTGTTGGGTGATCTAAGCTTTTCATGAGGTGAAGAAGGGCTTTCTTGCTGGGAGGATGACGCTGGGTCAGAACAATTGGTTGTAATCCTCTTTGCTATTCTTGATATTAATAAAGTTATTCAAGTTTTCCTCCACATTCTTGTATGTTTAATGATATATGCATTTGTGTGGTCGATATATATCTGGTCCTATATGGTTTATGATTGTATATCTTTGTTCTTCGATAGTATTGTGCTGCTTTGATCCCACATGTGCTTTTGAAGCTGGGTAGACGAAGGAAAAGTGGCAAAGATCTGTCAAAAGGGAGAGGAACCAAGCAAGGAACCAAGTGCAAGACTGAGGTTGGTGTCCTTCATTCCCCTCTTATATACTTCTCATAAAGGAAAGCGAAAGTATTTTTAGTTTGTTTGTTTCTAAGATAGCTACCAGTCTTAGTCAGACTAGCAGCTCCGAGTGGACACTAGATTTCCCGATAACAGGTTGCTATCTGCAGACCCCTTAGTGAAATCTTGTTGATGAAGATACCTATCAAGACGATAATACCAAGCATGAGGAGCTTGTTTTAGCCTGTATAATGCCTTCTTTAGTTTTCAAACAATATTTTTATCATTTTCTAGAATGAATCCTTCAGTTTGTTCAATATAGACATCTTCTTCTATGTCCTCATCTAGAAATGTAGATTTAACATCCATTTGATAGACTTTGAAATAATGAAAGATTAAAAGGAAAGAAACATTATTATGGCTTCAAGTCTGGAAACAAGTGAAAATGTTTCTTCAAAGTCTATTCCTTCTTGTTGAGCATACCCTTTTCATACGAGTCTTGCTTTGTTTCTAATTACTTCTCCATTTTCGTTCAGTTTATTTTTGAATACTCATTTTGTCCCAATAACATTTTTATGATGAGGTCTTGGTACTAATTTCCATGTATGATTATTTTCTATCTAGGAAAGTTCTTCAACCATAGCCTTAACCCAACATTCATCCTTTCTTGCTCTGATTTACATTTTGTGGTTCAATTGTGGATAGTAAGGCTAGATAACTAGGTGTTCCAACAAGATATCTTCTAGTTTGTACTCCAGCTTCCTTTTCTTCTAGAATTTGAGATTCTGGATGATTTTTCTCAACATACCTTGATGGAGTCCTTTCTGATGCTTATGTATTGTCAATTCCTTCTTTTGACGCTTCACTAGTTTCTTCTCTTTCATCCTTTTTGCTAGTTGCAGAAATACATTTGTCATTTGCTAGTGCTTCCCTTTTGGTACGTGTGAATGCTTCATCGATCACAACATCAATATATTCATAAATTTTTTGAAGTCTTTTATTATAGCATTTATATCCTTTGCTTCTGGAGGAGTATCCAAGTAGAGTTCCTTCATCTATTGTAGCTTCAAACTTTCCGAACTTATCATCATTATTCTTTATGTAATAGTTTCTTCCAAAGACTCTAAAATGTTTGACAGTTGGAGGCTTACCAAACCAAATTTTGTGAGTATTATCATTCTTTACATGACCATGTTCTTTGTTGAGAATATCCACAGTTCTATGTGTTGCTTCTCCCTTAAAAGTATGAGGTGTCCCATACTCATCAAGTGTGGTCGGTGCCATTTTTTGAATTGTTTTATTCATTCTTTCTTCCCCCTCATTTCGTTGAGGAGTTTTATCTATAGAAAATTTCCTCCTGATGCCATGTTGTTCACAAAAGTTTAAAAAATCATCTGATATGAATTCTCTTCCCCTTTCGTATCTAAGACATTTGATTTTTAAATATAACTCATTTTCTACTAAAGCTTTAAATACTTTAAATTTATCAAATGCTTTGTCTTTGGGTTTTAATAAGCCAATCCAACAAATTCTAGTAAATTCATCAATGAATAGGATGAAATATTGTTCTCCTCAAGGTAAATTTTTCCTCATGTGTCCACACAAATCAATATGAATAAGTTCAAGTGGCTTACTTGTGGTACTTTCTTTGGCATTGAACTGAACCTTGGTTTTTGTACCGAATTGACATGATTTTCATATGGTACCTTCTCGTAGAGAGATGTTAGGTAAATCACGAACAAGTCCTATTTTATATGAATTATGTATTGGAGTGAAGCTTAGATGTCCAATATTTTGTGCCATAGCCATGTTTCTTCTGTTTTTCTTAAGTAACATTTTTTCTAGACCGCAGACATTACGAGGAGTTCTTGTCCCCCTTATTATGACCTTATATGTATTGATATTCCAAACCGTATATTTCTTTGATATGAAAATAACCTCATACCCTTGGTCACACTTCTAACTAACACTCGACAAGTTATGTTTTAATCCATCAACAAACAAAACATTTCCATCTTTAACTTTTTCTTTCAACAAAACAATTCATTTTCCTTTGATAGCAGTAGGTGAATTATTTCCAAAGGTTACATTCTTTTCTTTCTTTATTTCATTTAAGGACATTAACATATCTTTATCACCTGTCATATGCTTTGAGCATACACTTTCAATGCACCATAGATTTTCTTGATCTCCGGCATATAAAGTTAGACCAAACTTTATATATTCCATGGTCTTTTTTTCCATACCTTAGATGTTGTTTCCTTGTTTTCATTCCAAGGTGTTGATCATATTTTTCTCCTACATTTAGATTCTTTATGCCCAAATTTATTGCAAAAGGAACATTCAATTTCATCTTGAAGTGGTGACAAATTATTGCAAGAATATTTCTTTACCAGAATCTCATTCTTTTTCTTTCTTGCTTCTCTAGTCATGATAGTTTTGTAAGCAACACACTAAGCATCCTTATGACAAAATCAATGACAAGTGAAGAATTGACCATTAAAGTATAATTTTCCAGGAGTATAATACCTTCTTGTGTAGTTCTCCCTTTTATTGTAGTAAGGGAGATTTACCTGAGAAGTGTTTGATCCTTTATTATTTTGTTGATATATTGATTTTCGTTGACTTCTTCCTTTTACTGCATTGATATAGCTTCCTGTACCTGTTTCAGAAGGCTTTACAATATTTGATGATTCTCCACTATATCCAAGACCTGTTTTTATGAGAGGAGATTGTTTAAATTTGATGATTTCATCTAAGGTTTCATATCCTTTAGCAAACCTAAGATTTAGACCTTTTGCTTTCACAAGTTCCTTCCTTAGACATACTATTTCTAGTTCTAACTTTTCATTATGCTTATCCTTTTCTAGGATTTGTTTCTTTAGTTCTTCTTCTACTAATTTTGCTTCTTCCAAATGAATCTTAAGATGAATTATTTCTTCAATAAAATTATCCTTTTCTTCTAGGGCATCCGTAAAAACATCATCAAACTCAACAATACATTTATCTTCAAATTTCATAACTAATTGATATTCTTGATCAAACTCACTGTCTTTGCCATTTGAATGACCATAACTATCTTCGTGAGTGTAGAAACTTCTTTTGTTTTCGATCTTTCCTCTAAAATTTTCTTTTGCTAAATTCTCCCCTTTCTTATGATTTTCTCTACAAGGACATTTGGGAGCATAGTGACCAATGCTTCCATAAGAAAAACATTTGAAACCAAGCTTACCTTTGAATCTTCCAGCACCTACTTGAAGTTTCTTAAAAAATTTCCTCTTCTTCATCTGATACATAACCTAGTTCTTTAAGTTCTTCCTTTTATTTTCCTTTAGAAGTAGCCTTGAATGCAACTTCTCTTATATCCAAGAGACCCCCTTTTCTCATTTCATAGGCTATTAGAATCCCATGAAATTGTTCAACAGTAAGGTACTTCAAATCCTACATTTCTTCAATGGTAGAGACTTTTGAATTGAATTTTGGATTTAGAGATCTTAAGATTTTATCAACCAGAGACGATTATTTTAATTTTTCACCCATATTTCTCATTAAATTAATGATCTTATCTACTCTAAGAAATAAACTTGCACTTCTTTCGTCATTATGCATTCTGAGAGTTTCATATTGAATTATAAATATTTGAATTTTGGCACTCTTTACCTTGATGTCGCCTTCATAACTTTGGATGATCTTATCCCATTTAGCTTTTGCGGTATTTAGATGCATGACATTGACAAATTCTGATTGTGCTAAGGTTCATAATAGAGCATTGAAAACTTTTGCATTGGTCTTGTACTTTTTCTTTTCTGCATCATCTGTGGGAACAATAGATGAATGTTGATAGCCTCCTTCACGATTCCCCAAACATCGGCTCCAAGTGACTTTAAGTAAGCTCTTGTTCTAACCTTCCATAAAAATAGATTGGATCCATTAAACAATGGTGGCCAGATGGATGATGCTCCCTCTTGGTTTCTTATCTTCATGAATCTTCCTTCAAGTCATCAAGCTTATTTTGAAGGACGTGCTCTAATACCCATTGTTCGGAAAAACACTGAGAGGGTGAGGGTGAATTAGTATTTTAAAACTTACTTGACCATATCATATTAGGTGACTTTAATGAAGTAAACTTGTGTATGTACACTATTGTTATGCAAACAACCAATGTATATCTAGTTAACTATATTTTCAATTAATTCTTCATCATTTTAACTTGAACCTGTGTATCAGTCCTTCATTAGGCATTAATTACATAGTAAACAAGTGCGGTAAGGACAAAATAAATCATCACACATAGTCAACACATATGAACACCAGTATTTTTGGGTGGAAATCAAATGTGGGAAAAAACCATTGTTGTTGTCATCTTTGTCTAATTCTTAAAAAATATTATTTACAATATTATACTAGCACATACTCATACCAGTACATAGGAAACCACCTACAGATGGCTACAACCTTCTCTCATTCTCCAACACCTATGGGAAGGGAGCTACAACCCCCTTATCTTCAATTCCTTGTGGATAATTTTTCAAGTTTCAAACTGTATCCACCTTATCAAAACATTACAACCTGTAGACCACCTTTCATTAAATTTTCATACTTGACCCACTACCATCATCAAATCAATAAATCAACTAAAACAAATCAATCACGAAATCTCATTGCAACCGATGAAACTAAACCAAAACAAATCATGTGAATGGATTGCACATACTTCATAAAGCATAGCATATGTACGTGACCCTTACAAAATACTTATGCATGTATAAGCTCCTTTCATGAAGCATAACTGCGTACAAATCTATCCATCCTACAAAATCGACACACAACTATATATAGGTAGACACACGTATGTACACACTTTTTCTAAGATAAACTTGTGTAAAAATCTGTAATTATTGACTCATTCCTTGATTGCACAACAAAACTTCAGTCAAACCCAAATATTAGAAAGCCTAGTAACAAACATACGTTAGAAGATTATCCTCACAAATCAACCCATAAGCAAATCATGTAGTAATTTCAGATCTACAAGATCTGATCCCACATCATATTCCTTGTGCAACCTTATTTTATACCAAACAATTCATTAATAGCCCATTAATTTCACACCCAAATAGTTTGATCTTAATCTCCTTATATAACTTAGGTCTTACCTAATACCATGAGTCAAATTCTTAGTAATGTCGTTGGTATTCCTGGATGGGATCAAATATCCATTTCCGTGATAATTACTATGGGTCAATACCATGGTAATGATACCTAGTATTTAGGATACCATGGTGCGAAAAATGTACGCACATTCTCTTCTCCATACCTGTGTGTGTATGTGACTTTCTTTCACAGAACCTGCATGTATTTATTAACAAATTACCTTCATCATTCTTATGTCCCTATACTTCTATGCCTTTTTCCAAATTCTCCATCACATGTGTACTATCTTGTAAATTCATCGTATTATCATCATGTTGAGAATCTTAATCAAGTAGGTTGCCATCAAGGACAACATATTTTTCATAATGCCAAAACATCCCTTTTCACTTTTCCTTTACTTACGTGAGATTTCTCCCATGATAAAAGGGCAGAATTACATGGTTGAGTTATTGATCATAATTACTTTTCCAAAATATTATAATTATGAGATAATATTTATTTCAAAATTGAGATAATTGAGAAAAAACTCATAGTTGTGGAAAATATTTCTAAAGTCTGTCATTCCCAAGGAGATAAAACTGACCCATTTATGTATGAGTTGGTTAGGGCTCCATTATTATATAATTTTCCTAACTTATCAAGCCCTTGGGTGTCTAGATACATGCTCCTGGAGGATAGAATGAGCCTATATAATCTCACCAATAGGAAAGGGCAAGAGAAATGAGGTATCCAAACTATAGTGTGGGATATTTGTTGTACTGGGAGAGGAGATCATACTACATGACTTAGGAGAGGATATCCTATGCTATAAGGTATTAATTTGATGTAATTTCATTTATATGGTTAATAAAAAATTATATTCCTTCCCCTTATATCAGTTTTGCAGTAATTTATGTGGGATTTCTAGATGTTTTGAGCTCGAGATCTTCTGCGGAAGATCACTTGGAAGATGAAAATATCATATACCTTTTGACATATGCTTAGTCAGGTTTTTGCAGTGACACAAACTTCTTTATGTGAAAAATAGAATATCGTATGATATTATGGTGAATGTTTATGCACTGATATGATATGTTATGAATTTGATTGACTTGTTTTTGGTTGATTCAGATTCAGTGATTGATTCAATGATTCAGTTGGTTCAATACTTGGGTAATAAATTTCATATTTGTTGGAGTGGATCCAATTTGAAACATTCACAAATGTGATCCATAAAGAGTTGAGGATAACAGTATTCAAAAAATAAGAGAAGGTTGTATCTCCCCTCCAGTAGGAGCTGAAAAGGAGAGAAGGTTGTATCCTTTTCTGGGTAGGAGCTTACTAGTTAGATTTTGTGCCAATACAATATTGTAAGAAGTTTCTTTTTAATAAAATAAGAAGATAGAGACAACAACAGTGGTGGTTTTCTCCCACATTGGGTTTCCACCTAAAATCCTGGTGATCATATGGTTTTTGTGTGTTGATGTTATATTTGCTTCTAAACTTCTCATAATTACTTATTAATCGATGAAAATGAAGTAATGTTGCATTTATTAATGTTGAACATATGATGAAATTAATGATTAGACAAGATATATGGATATACGCAAGTTTATTTAATAACATTCTCGTACATATACTAGTTTCCTTTATAACAATAGTGTATACAAATCATAATAAGAATTTGAAAATTGAAGTGTTTAAAATATTGATTCACCTCCCCCCCCCTATTTTTCCTAACAATTGGTATCTGAGTCAGTCCTTTAGAAGAAGCTTGATCACTTGAAGGGAGATTCATCAAGATGAGCAATCAAGAAGGCATAACATCTATCATGCCACTATTGTTTATTGGAACCAACTGGGTTTTCTGGAAAGTCAGAATGAGAACACATATACAGTCACTTGGAGTTGTGTTTTGGGAAATCATTGAAGGAGGCTATCAATATCCATCCTCCATTCTCATAGAGGAAGCCGAAAAGAAAAAATTTGAGACCAATGAAAAGGTCGTCAAAACTTTGTGGGGAAGCTTGGAAAAATCATAATTTGTGAATTCCATGCAACTGAATACCTAAAATACTATATGGGACAAGATCATCCAAAGTTATGAAGGTGACACTAAGGTAAAGAGTGCCAAACTTCAAACATTTAGAATTCAATATGAAACTCTCAGAATGCATAGTGATGAAATTATTGCAAGTTTCTTTCTTAGGGTAGATGAGATATTTAATTAAATGACAAACCTTGTTGATGAAGTAAAATATTCAATGCTTGTTGATAAAATCCTAAGATCTCTAACCTAGAAGTTCTATTCGAAAGACTCTACCATTGAAGAAATGTAGGATTTGAAGAACCTTACTATTGAGCAACTTCATGGGATTTTAACAGCTTATGAAATGAGAAAAGGGGGTCCCTTAGATATCAAAGAAGCAACATTCAAATCTACTTATAAATGAAAATAAAAGGAGGAGCTTAAGGAATCAAGTTACGTATCAGATGAATAAGAGGTGAACTTCGTAAAGAAACTTCAAGTAGGAACTAGAAAATTTAGAGGTAAGCCTCCTCTAAAATTCTTTACTTGTGGAAGAGTTGGTCATTATGCTGCTAAATGTCCTTATAAATAAAACCATGAGAAAGGGAATAATTTTGAAAAAGTAAATATTAGAGGAAGGTTTGACAATAAGAAAAATTTCTACACACATGAAGATAGTGATGGTCTTTCAAATGATGAAGATGTTGAATCTGATCAAGAATATCAATTACTTATGGAATTTGAAGATAAATGTGTTGATGAGTCTGATGATGTTTTTATGGATTCCCTAGAAGAAAAAGATAATCTCATTGAAGAAATAAATCAACTTAAAATTCATTTGGAAGAAGCTAAATTAGTTGAAGAAGCCCTGAAGAAACAAATTCTAGAAAAGGAGAGGCACAATGAAAAGTTAGAACTAGAAATAGTGAATCTAAGAAAAGAACTTGAGAAAACAAAGGGTATAAATCTTAGATTTGCTAAAGGATATGAGACCTTAGAAGAAATCATCAAATTTGAACACTCTCCTCTAATAAAGACAGGTCTTAGATAGAATGGAGAATCATCAAAGACTATCAAATATCTTGAAATACATACAAGAAGTTATCTCAATGTAGTGAAGGGAAGAAGTCATCAAAATTCCAGCTCTCATCACAAGATTGAGGAATCAAAAGCCTCTCAAGTAAAATATCCTTACCACAATCAAAGGAGATCCTAATAAAAAGGTACTATAGTCCCAGGAATTTCTAGTTTAGTGGGAAATTCTTCACTTGTAATAATTTTGGTGAGAAGGCTGCTCAGTGTGTCTCTTATAAAATTATCATGACTATAGAAGAAAGAAAATAAAAGAATGAGATTGGGTCAACAAAATACTCTTACAGTTATTTCTCACCTCTCAAAAATAAAATGGAACGTTCCTTTTGCAATAAATTTGGGCATAAAGAAACTAAATGCAGAAGCAGAATGAGGCCATCCCCTCAGTGTGAACAAAAGGAAACAACATCAATGGCATGGAAAAAGAAAACCATAGAATCTAAAAATTGTGGTTTAGCTTTGTATTTAGGAGATCAAGAAAATTTGTGGTACATTTATAGTGGATGTTCAAATCATATATAGGTGATAAAGATAATTTATTGTCCTTTAATGAAATATAGAAAGAAAAGAATGCAAACTTTGGAAATAACTCACGTGTTTCTATCAAAGTGAAAGGCATTTTTTTGCTAAAGAAAAATGTTAAGGCTGGAAATGTTTTATTTGTTTATGGATTAAAACATAACTTGTTGAGTGTTAGTTAGATGTGTGACCAAGGGCATGAGATTGTTTTCATATCAAAGAATTTTGCAGTATGGAATATCAATATGGGTAATATCATAATAAAAGGAACAAGGATTATAGGCAATGTCTATGTCTTGGAAGTTGGCCAAGAGCATTGTTACTTAAGAAATTCAAAAGAAAGTTGGCTTTGGCACAAAATATTGGGACATCTAAGATTCACCCAATTACACAAGTCAAGCAGAATGGGAGTAGTTTGTGACTTGCCTAACATCTCCCTACCAGAAAATAGAATATGAAAATCATGTCAATTCGGTAAGAAAACCAAAGTTCAATTTAATACTAAATAAGGTACTTCATGTAAGCCTTTTTGAACTTATTCATACTAATTTGTGTGGTCCTATGACAAATAAATATCCTAGGGGTGAACAATACTTCATATTATTCATTGATGATTTTACAAGAATGTGTTCGATTGGCTTATTGAAACATAAAGATGAAGATTTTGATAAGTTTAAAAGTTTTCAATGCTCCAGTAGAAAAGGAGTTAATTTGAAATTAAAATTTATTATATCTGAAAGAGGAAGAGAGTTTATATCATATGATTTTTTCTACTTTTATGAACAACATAGCATCAAAAGGACATATTCTATAGCTAAAACTCCTCAACAAAATGGAGTGGCAGAAGGAATGAATAGAACAATCCAACAAATGGCATGTTCCATTCTTGATCAGTCTAGAATGTCACATACCTTCTGGGTTGAAGCAACAAATACAACCATGAATATCCGTAACAAAGCTCACATTCAAGGAAAAAATGATAAAACTCCTGATGAACTATAATTTGGTAAGCCTCCAACTGTTAAGCATTTTAGAATTTTTGGAAGCAAATGTTATATAAAGAAAAGTGGTGATAAGCTTGGAATGTTTGAATCTAGAGTTGATGAAGAAATCCTCCTTGGATGCACTTCTAGAATCAAGGGATATAAATGCTACAATAAAAGGTTTCAAAATATTGTTAAATGCATTGATGTTGTGATTGATGAAGCATCCACAGGTACCAAAAAAGAAGCTTCAGTAGATGAAAAACCTATTCCTACTACAAGTCAGAAGGATGTGGAAGATGCTGATATAGAATAATTAGAAGAAGGAAATGAAGATATAGATACATCAGAAAAGAAACCTTCAAGGTATGTTCAGAAAAATCATCTGGAATCTCAAATTATAGGTGAAATGGATGTAGGAGTACAAATTAGAAGAACTCTTGTTGGAAATTCTAGTTATCTAGCCTTACTGTCCATAATTGAACCTCAAATTGTGAATCAAGCAAACAAAGATGAATGTTGAGTTAAGGCGATGAATGAAGAACTTGATCAAATAGAAAAGAACCATACATGGGAATTAGTACCAAGACCTCATGATAAAAATATTATTGGGGGAGAATGGGTATTCAAAAAAAACTTAATGAAAAAGGAGAAGTAATTATTAAAAAATAAAGACTCATATCAAAAGGTTATGTTCAATAAGAAGGAATAGACTTTGAAAACAATTTGCACCCGTAGCCATACTTGAAGCCATAAGAATGTTCCTTGCATTTTCAAGCTTTCATAACGTTAAAGTATATCAAATTGATGTTAAATCTACATTTCTAAATGGGGACTTAGAAGAAGAATTTTATATTGAATAACCTGAAGGGTTCATTCTAGGAAATGATAAAAAATTTGTTTACAAAAATAAGAAGGCACTGTATGGGTTAACACAAGCTTTGCACGCATGGTATTATCATCTTGACAGGTATCTTCAAAAATAAGGCTTCACTAAGGGGTCTGCAGATAACTATCTATAAATCAAAATGGATAAAGATAAACTTTTGACAATCATTGTTTATGTAGATGAATCATATTTGGAAGTAATGAAGACTTTATGAGTCAAGGATTTACTTTAGTTATTAAGAATTAATTTGAAATTTCTTTACTTGGTGAACTAACATATTTTCTTGGTCTCCAACTTCAACAAACAAAGAATGGTATCGTTCTCTCACAAACCAAGTACCTCAAGCATATTTTGAAGAAATATGGAATTGAAGACTACAAGATTGTATGCACACCATTGGTAATAGGATGAAATCTTAGCTCACATGTTGATTCTCCTTCAGTGAATCAACAAAAATATAGATCTATGATTGGAATATTTCTCTACCTTATAGGCATGAGACTAGATATAATGGATGTAGTTGGGATTGTTGGATGATTTCAAGCAAATCCTAAAGAAACTCATCTCCCTGCAGTTAAGTTAATATTCAAATATTTACATGGAACACAAGATTTTGGTCCATGGTATCCCAAAGATTCATATTTTTCACTACATTCTTACATAGACGCAGATTGGGCAAGAAATATCGATTATCGAAAGAGTACTCGTGGAGGAGAATTTTATTTCGGACCTCTCTTAGTATCATAGTTTAGTAGAAAACAAAGCTCCATCACTTTATATACTGTTGAGGTAGAATATATTTCTATTTCATCTTGTTGTACTAAACTTCTATGGATGATGAAAATAGTGAAATACATTCAAATTACTTGTCTTCAACCTATACCTATTCTTTGTGACAATACTAATTCCATAAGTATTTCTCAAAGGCCTATCGTGCACTCAAAAACCAAGCATATTCCAATCAAATATCACTTTATTTGAACAAAGGTGCTTGAACAAAATGTCAAAGTCGAATATATTCCTTTAAAGGAACAAGTTGTGAATATGTTTACACTGTCTCTTCCACGTGATTCTTTTGAATATCTCAGACATAATCTAGGAGTGATCTTTGCTTCATCACTTCGTTAATGATTGTAACAAATATTTCATGTTCAAGGGGATTCGAGTATGTAAATAATGCATTTAATTTATGTACGTGGATTACATGAAGGACAACCGTGTATATACATGAGCTTTGATCCATACAGTCGCGTATCTTTCTAAGAGATGAAGAAATTGTGGGATAGACTCAGGGAAAGTCTATGATATGCTTCACTCATTTATCATTTCTAGTTCTGACAATGATTAGTTACACTCTATTAATGATGATCATATTTTAATTAGAAATGATATTGATTTATGAGTAGTTTTTATATGATATCATTACTTAATGAACTGGATATGGACAGACCTGACAAGAGAATAGCAGACACAATTTTAGGTGAAGCATACATTATACTTCTAACAGCACATTATTATCATTTTGAGCATTACTTGATAAACGATGATATTTTTTCATTGATGGCTAATATTGGTGAATATTTCTTAGTAATACTTAAAAAGTGTTTTTTCATATATCGATGGTTGTTGATAACAATCACGGTCTTGCTACTTCACTATTAAGGTATCCAATTTTGGTTATGAATGTCATATATGTCTCTTGATGAAAAGTTCATGTAAAGACCCATGATGTAATAATTGTAATATTCAATCATGTTTGGACTATTTGGGTCAACTCAATTATGTATGCAGTCCCATTTTGGGCATTTGATATGTAACCCCACTATGTTGGGTGATTATTGTAAGCATGAGTCCTTGATGATGGGAAAATCCATATTTGGATGAGTCATCGAGTCATGTATTTATTTGTATATTTTCCAAAAGATTCAACATATGCTTAGGGGGAGCATGGTCAGTATACAATTTTCATCTCTACAAAGGGAGAGAGGAGTCTCTATTGAGCATTAGTTAGCCCTTTGCCCATGATGTCAAAGAGGGAGAGTAGCTTGGTTGGTGTTTGGAAAAGAAGTGGTTGGTGTTTGGAGTAGAATTATTGGAGAAAAGATTTATGTTCTTATAAATGTCTTTGCAAGTATTTATGAATGGTGTTTACCAAACACCAACGTGGTTGTCATCAAGCCCAAAGGGGGATATTATTGAAATTATGGCTAAAGTGTTGTCCTTGATGGAAACCTATTTGATAAAGATGTCAAAATTATGGTAGCAAGATGATTACACAGGAAGATATAGATGTGAAAGAGGGAATGAATAGAGGAATATAAATTTAGAGATAGAGGAATGATAAAGGTGAAGTTTGGGAAAGTATATGTGGGTTCTATGAATAAATATCATGTACATATGCAAGTATGGTGAAGAAAAGTTCGCACACATATTCCACACCATGATAATTGGAATACCAGGGGTCTTTACCATGGTATTGCCCCAGAGTAATGAATGTGACAATGGATATTTGATCCTGTCAAAATATATCATCGGTTTAACAAAAGGATTAGCCTAAGATATTGGCTATGACTTATACTATATAAGGAGATGGAGATCAAGCATTAGTGTGTGCAAGTTTTGTGTTATATATGAATGATTTGATCTAAAATAGGTGTGCACCAAGGAGAAAGGAAAAGACACAGATCTGAAAAATCTTAAGTATGGTATCATATGTGCTTCTTTGATTTTCTTGTTGAAAATATCTAACTGTGATATATTTGTGGTGATATTGATACTCGGACATGAATTTGAGACAGTAGAGGTTGAAAATTATATTTGTGGTTGCAATGAAGGAATGAATCAATAATTGCATATATGTAAGCTAGTTTTCCTCTAAGAGGGATTGTATATATGCGGATCTACTCTTGGAAGTCACATATACATTCTCTGACATTTCAGAATCTGTACGCAGGTGTTAAACATGATACATGCATACATACTAGGGTTTGCAGTATGAGTTGATGATGATGGTTAATCTAATATATTATGTTTGTTGTTGTCTGTTGATGAAGTATCTCTTATAATAATCGGTGTTTGGCAATACTTATTGGGCTAACTTGATTATAAAGTAGAATTTGACTAAGTGATGATGCTATTGTGTGATGATCTATATTTGGTTCAATGGTTTATGTTGGCTTCAAAATCTCATTGGGTGATTGATTCAATGGTACAATTACTTAGATTAATTTGTCAGTATTTTGATATCTGTACGTAGGTACTCTTAAGGAGAAGCACACTCTTAAGGAGAAGCGCACACATATGCGGGTATGATTCAGAACAATAGTGTATACCTTTGACATGTACTTAATCAAGGTTTGCAATGATAGAAACTTCATTCTATGAAAACCAGAATATGATCTGATATTCGGGTGAATGGTTATGAACTGATATGTTTCTAGTTATGAATTGGATTGATTTAGTTGTTTTTGGTTGATTCGGATTTAGTGATTGATTTGATGATTCAGGTTGTTCAATACTTGAGTTGTTGATTTCAAAATTGTTGGAGTGGATCTAGTTTAAAACATTTTGAAAAGTGATCCACAAAGAGCTGAGTATAACAATTTTCAGAAAGGGGGTTGTTGCTCGCTTCCAGTCAGAGTTAGAAAATGAGAGAAGGTTGTAGCCTTTTGCAGGTAGGATCCTACATACTAGTTAGATTCTATGCTAGTACAAGATTGTAGGAATTTCCTTTTTAATAAAAGAAGAAGACAGAGACGACAAAAATGGTGGTTTTATCCCACATTGGTTTTCCACCTAAAATCATAGTGTTCATATCGTTTGTGTGTGTTTCTTTTGTATCTTCCTCTTAACTTCTCATAATTACTGATTAATTGATGAAAATGAAGTAATGATATATTTATTAATGTTGAACAGATGATGAAATTAATGATCAGATAAGCATTTGGATATGTGCGAGTTTCTTTAACAACAATTGTGCACATATGCTAGTTTCCTTTATAATAGTAGCATATACAAATTAGAATAAGAAATTCAAAATTGATGTGTGTAAAATACTGATTCACCTCCCCTCTCATTATTTCACCTAACACACATGTACAAATTTTAAATATGATTATGAAATTTTTAGCTAAGATACCTCTATTTGTCCCCTTGGATCCATCAAAATTTCATAGTTAGAGTTCTAATATCACTCCTTTGAAATTCATTTTAGGACTATTCACAAACCCTAACTTCCACACGGTATATCTCCAAAAATGTAGTGAAACTAAAATCTAAAATATTTTTTAGTTGTAACTTGATATCTGACCTTGGTCTCTTAAAAATTGTATAGTCTCAAGTATCCCAAAAAAAAATATAATGGAAATGCCAACATCACTTGTTTGAAACTAATTTCACGACCATTCATAACCCTAAATTCCATAGGACATATCTATGGAATTATAGCTAATGTTTTTCAAAAATTCGATAAGATGCAGTTAGAGATATATCCTCTATCAGGTATATCCTCTATCATCTCAAAAGTTTAATGTTTGAATCTTCCTAGAAATAATTTTATAGCCAAAAAGTCCATGATGACTCAATTTAAGCAACTTAGTACGTTAATATGCTATAATATCAAATGTTGTGCACCATACACCTTAAAAGTGATTAGTCAATGAAAATAATCCACTTCAAGGGTAAAATCTCCTTCTATAAGGAATACAAGAAAAGAAGAGATATGGTGATCCTAATGCTAGGTCTTTTTGGCGTGTGTGCGTGTGTATGAGGTAAGGGCTACAATTTTGATGAAAGGATAAAACGAAATTTTCTAGCCTACATAACAATAGAAATGTAATAAATCGATATCTATGGATTACTAATGGGTTTTATGGTTAACATGGGGATATTTTAGGGCTTAAAATTACATTCTAGATTTGTATTGTGATGCAGTAGAGATGGTGGTTAAAATAGGTAAATATTCAATTTCATTTTTAGGTTTGGAGGAAGAGGAACATGTATCTTCTTTGTTTCATTTTCCTTATTTAAGGGTATATTTGGATAGTGGGATGAAATATTGAAGGTTCTACATAAAATCAAATGACTAATAAAAACAAGACTAAAGTTGGCTTGTAGCTAAACTAGAAAAACAACTTGCATGCTAGAGTTACAAATGATTGTCATAGGGAGGAAAACTTGTTATATTTAATTCCATTCTGAAGGAAATCCATATATAATACATTTCTATGTCATGAATCCCTAAAGGAATTATTTAAAATTATATGGATAAATTTCATGTTTCTATGAGCAGGATCCACTTAAAAAAAGGTGATTCAACAAGTAAAATGAGAGAAACTAGCACCAACAAAGATGTTGGAAGGATAAGGCATTAAGAAAATTTTCATTTTCTCAAAATATGTTGTAGCTAAGAGTGTTTTTAGGCTTGTTCCAGGTTAAGGGTTTTGGTGTCAAGTGATGACTTAGTTGATGAGTGGATAAGGATGGTTGCCATATCTAAGCATAAAATTCCAATGTTGTGGAAGGAAATGTTGAAGGTTCTTCATTTGATTTGCATTAGGGGAATTTTGTGGTTTCAATTGGGTCTCCTTAAAGGAAAATAATAAAATAATAGTTAAAATAACAAAATAAGACATAACTTTTTAAAGAAAAAGAAAAGAAACTACCTTTTCTATTGTATTTTCAGGTGATCTCATTGTAGGTTCACTCAAATTTTAAGAGTAGACACCCATTGGATGTGGAATTATATTCCACTTCCATCAAGTACCCACTCTAAATATTTTTGAGTACATCCACATTAAAAAAAAAAAATACATGAAAAAAGTGTATTCAGCATGTTTTTTTCATGTTTTTTCAATTTTTGTCGATTTGGATCTACTTAGAAATATGTAAAGTCAGTAGGCATTGGATGTGGAATAGAATTATACTTTCAACGAGTGTCTACTCTTGAAGTTTTAGTGAACCTACGAGGAAATAAGCCCAAATTACAATTTAAAATATAAGTTTCTTCTTTTCCCTCTAAAATATTTTCTGCTAGAGATGGCATCGCCATATTGAGTCCTATTGGTTATTTTAAAGTTAATTTTTTTAGTAAAATTTTTTTAGTCCCATTGTTTTCTCAAAATTCCCCTAATGGTGGGGTGGGGCTATAATGAAAGGTGCGTGAGGGGACTCTAGTTTGGATTAGGGAGGACAAATGGTTTGGGAGTGGAAGGCACCACCTATTATTGCTGCAAATGATTCAATAACCAAGAGCCACAAGATTTTTCATGCTCTCCCACATTGTAGATCCACATACAACTTTGATATGGTGGTGGGGATGGCATATGACATATAGGTTGGTATTTATATGAAATTAAGTATATTAATGGAATGGTATTTATCATGTTTATAAGTGAATCACGTTCAAATCTAGGAATTTCATGACAAGTTAGCCTAGTTGTTTTCTCCTTAATGGTTTACACATCTAAGCTTGGATATATGTTTTTACATATACAATAACAAAGAAGATAACTTCAATTTTGGTGGTGCTATTGTTGGAAGTTGAAAGGTATTTCTAAAAGACAAGTTGTTTATATGGTGTTTATTCACCAATATAGTATTAAATTGGGACATAGTATCGAGGAGAAAGTGGTAGGGGTTTGGAAGATGTGCTCTTTGCAAACTCAACCACGATACAAATGGTCATTTGATCATGGATTGCGACTACTCAAAACAAGTTTTATTGGAAGTGGAAATTCTAACAAGATTGAAGAATGTTTGTATAGGGATTTAATTGAAGTATGTTTGAGGAATTAGGGAGGTAAAATCCATAAACAAATACTTTTCAGGCTATTCCATTAATAGTGTCCTAGGAAAATTTAATATTTTTAAGAAAACTGCATTGATTCGATAAAATGAACAACAAACACGCTAAACATATTGATTCATTTCCCATAGGGTAAGAAAGAAAAAACACTGAGGGTAGTGGATATAGAACAAATGGATAAGAGCTTTCCTTGAGCCCTTTTTATTGGTGTGTCACAAGGGAATCCTAATGTATGTGGAGGGGAAGGGATTTTATTCTTTTCATATATTCTTTCTATTTAGTTTAAAGAATTATTGGAGGAGGGATCAAATACTTATGTATAATTGATGGCACTAAAACTAGTATTGTTGTTTGCAAATGAAAAGGGAATTAACATTTATTAGTGTTTGGTTCATAAAATCAGTAGAATATGAACAAACATGTTACAATTTATTTGTAAATTCTCTCTTAAAAGAGGTAGAAGGTTTGAAATTGTTTTGCTCCCCTTTCTCTTCAATTAAAGAAATATGAAATCTAAGAGGTTATCTAAAATTAAATTTTTATGCAATGTAGTACTTGGATGATAATAGAAAATAGGAATGGGGGTATTTCTCTAATGGTGGGAGGAGGAGATGTCATGTATGAAGTATTTATTATCTATGATTAAAAATTATTCTTGAGAAATTTTTATCGTACTATTTATTCTATTTCTGATTATTAAAGTCATATTTCAAGCATAGAAAGAATATACATTCTCTAAATGAATAATGTTTTTTAAAACCTATGATGATGCTAAGAAAACACATTTTCATATTTTAAATAGTTTTTAAAGCTTTAAAACATCCTAAATAAAAGCACTTAGGAAAAATTACATATATAGAAAAATAATAAAAACATTATAAAGACATACCACCTTTGAAATAAGCAAGAAATAAATAAAAATAAAACAAATAAAACTATTTTTTTAAATATAGGTATTAAATGTCTGCTCGGGCAGGGCAATTGGAAATGGGCTTAAAATGAAGACTCACCCAACTGCAAGCCTTGGCTTCAAATCTTGCGAAATCCCCCAAGGGAAAGCTCGGGTGTAGGTATTAAATATTTTTAACACTTAATTAGAATTTTAAAATCATTTCCTTTTAATTTAAAATACAAAGCTTTTCTACCACATAAAATGATATTTAGAACTTCCTTTCTTCTACTTTGAAGTGGAGCATCTTACTTAAAAAAGAGGGATGCAAGGCAGCAAGTCCCTTGAGGGGTTCAAATCTTGCGAAATCCCCCAAGGGAAAGCTGGGGTGTAGGTATTAAATATTTTTAACACTTAATTAGAATTTTAAAATCATTTCCTTTTAATTTAAAATACAAAGCTTTTCTACTACATAAAATGATATTTAGAACTTCCTTTCTCCTACTTTGAAGTAGAGCATCTTACTTAAAAAAGAGGGATGCAAGGCAGCAAGTCCCTTGAGAGCAGTTGGTTGGGTGAACTATGTGAAATTTGAAACATATGTTCTATTACACTTGTTTACGTTAACCTTTTCTCACTCAAATAAGGAGATCCAATAGCAACACTTGTGATTCTATTTCAAGTATTATATCAAGTCTTTATGAGTTGCCATTATTATGTTAAGTCCTCTTAGCCTCTAAATAATCCGTGGGAACAAGGGCATATGGATAAGATCTTAACAGTGGGTGATTTCGGAACACTCATGAGTAACACTAGCACATATTAGAGCTTAATTACCGGGAAAACTAAGGGATATGGGAACACCATCAATAGTCCTTACTTTACTTTAGTATCTTATACTATCTATGGGTCTTTACTTACACAAATAGAAGTAGCTTTATTGCTGAGAGATCGAGATTTTCTGTACGAGAAGCAATTACCAGGAAAATCAAGGGATATGTGAAAACCATCACTAGGCCTTGCTTATTACCTTATATTGTCTATGGTCCTTTACTTGCACAAATAGAAGTAGCTTTCTTGCCGAGAGATAGAGATTTTCTGTAGAAGAAGCAATTTGAGAGCCATAGTAAGGAGATTATGTTTCCCAAGCAGAAGCTACATTTTAATCCACTTCTTAGTTTGTCCAATTGATTATGTTGATTCAGTTAATCCATTAGTAGAGGTTATGATAGAATTCCATTTCCATAACCCATTGACATTTACGTAGTGCCAGTTTCTGCCGGAGCCGGGAGTTGCATTTATTCCACTTTTCATGTCCAAGTGGTTGAATCATGGATAAAACAAGAACTTATTTTCACTTTAGTGGAAAAGTACTTACATCAATATCAGTCAAATATCAGTAAGCCAAAATTTGCGTGACACAACAAACCCCAGTTGCTCCACTGCTCATCATCGAAGCTCAACTTATCCTGATCTCTCTATTCAAATCTTTCTATCTGCAAGTCAATCTAGACCCAATAAATTATTGGTTTGCAAAACCAAAGTCCCAATAGATCATTGGTTTGCACATATGACATTGATTGTGCATTGTCCTATTTTTAGTACATCAATTAGTTCATAGTAGCAAGTATTTATTAGTAGGCTCTTCAAATTTGCTTCATGCACATGTAAACCATTATTTCATTTTCTGTGCAGGCTATCAATTTGAATGGAATAATCAACGTTGTTGAATCAGTTATTTACATTCAATTGTAGTATAATATTCATTAGCCTAGGTAAGGTTTTCATACTCAAAATATTATGATGATCAAGCAATTGGATCGATCTCACACTACTTCCTCACACTTGATTTAATTGCACACTTCGTTTAGCTACAGGTACTCAACCAGTCATGTCATCTTAGCCCAGATTAGCCTTGAACATGATGGTGTTGTTGTGCACAAATCACACTCTCCCTATTCCCACTTTGCTACAGATTCTACACATAGGTTTCACTGGCAATTGCATATTGTCCAGGTCGCAAATAAGGCTGAAGAAATTGTGTTGTAGAGATAAATATATTTGTGATTAGATATGTATAGATCGTTCTACAGAGATGACAATCTTTTCTATGCGAGCCACATAAGAAAACAAGTTGCACGAAGCCCTATGAACCATATCTCCACGTTAGATTCAATGCATTATACAAGAAGAGACCGCGTGTTTGTAATCATGGCATCAATTATCTCAATGATGAATCAAATGGAGTCAACTTCATTACATTTAATTATGATACCATATTTAGATCTGCTCAAACCACCAATCAAAATAAGGATTTGGACCAGAGTTTCATAAATTATATGATCTCATCAATCTTGAATTAGATTATGGGCTAGGCTTGTTGGCCTATATTCAAAATGCTATTCATGCTTCATTATTAAGCTTCAAAACAATGAGTCTTGAAAAACATGAATCTTCACTAATATCACTGTAATGAGATTATGTTGACTTGGACCTTTGACGGGGTAATCTTTTCCCTTAAGATATGTCTTGTACCAGAGCCGAGAGCGTCTTGGCATTAGTAAAAAAAAATGAAACACAAGAATCATACCATATCATTCTTGAATCCACCAATCCTTAGAGATTCAACAAATAGTCACAAACTTGGCCACGGAAGAAAGAGAAGGAAATTTCACTTGCAAACATGATCTAGTGAAATTTATTTGGAAAAACATAACTCATACAACCGCAAGAAATTTCATACATATGAATTAAGTATAGCTCAAGAATTAATCTGAATTCAGGCAGATATCTTGTCTTAATTAGTATCAAGTTACAGTAGGCCCACACCCATCGAATTTACTTCATAACTATTTCAGATTGGAGTAGAAATTGAGCCATAGTCAATGCATATTTTTCTTAATACAATATTATATCACCCCATGAGAAAGACAAGGCCTAAAGGAATCGTAGATCTAATAAAGAACCCACGCCCAAAAATAGATATTAGTGTATAGCCAAAAGGAAGACACCAACGAATGATCTTTCACAAAATTTTATCCTTACTGGTCATAGAGGAATGCTAGAACTTGAAACCCATTCCCTGTTTATTACATCCAAGACCACAAAATACATGAAATTCCTTAGCATTAGATATTCGAAAGAAAAATTCAGTGCCACTTGAGATGAAATTGCAAGAATTCGACACAAAGTGATATCATAATGCACCATTGGAGATGCAACTGTAAGCAATTGACATCAGGAATTGTTAAGAAGAATTATGGCGTTGTCCATTAATTCACAAAGGTAAATTGTCCTATTTAAGATAGTCAAGACAACATAATACATCAAAAGAAAAATGAAAAGATTCCAAAATCCAAGGTATTGATATATTTGAAACAGTAATTATCATTTTTTATTTACAAATTAGTTAATGTTAAGGGTCATACATTTCAGAATTGACAATAATTATGTGACCATCAATTTCAAGAGTCCTACCATCAAAAATCTTCAAGCTCCCTTTCTATACCTCGTGAGTTGCTTCATACTTAAACATGTAAGTCTACTAGTGATAACTCCAAAATAAAAGTTTAGTCAGTTTTTGTTAATAAGAATGCAATAGGATGCTTTCAAAAAATTCACATTTGGAAATAATATAGAAGTTTAGTCAATTTTTTGTTAATAAGAATGCAACATGATGCTTTCAAAAAATTCACACTTGGAAAATAATGTGATACTTCACACTTTTTCCCTAAATCAAGACAAATAGAGAAGTTTGAGGCAACATCAAAGAGATCATGCGATTATAGCCCTGGTAGAATCATAGGCACAAGAAATTTTTAGAGGTTATCAATCCATAATAGAGGGGATGCTTCCATTATGTCAAAATAAATATTAAGCAAATCTCTTGATTCAAGGCCTGGAAAAAGGAAAAAGGAAAAATTGTAAGTAAGGGATATGCACTTATCTAAACAAGCATGGCTTAATGCATTCTAGTGGGACATGGGGGAATGAAAAAGAAAGAAAGCAAATATAGGAGTGTGCATATTTCAAATAGAAGTAGTTTTTCATAGAAACAAAGAAATCTATTTACATTCTTAGCAAAACCTGGTAGAACTTGGAGCCATAAAGGGTAGCTCAGTTGGTTTAAGTACAGTGCTTTTCACTGTAGACCTAGGTTCAATTCCTTTGGTGAGGTTCAATGGTTCTAGTGGTTGGTGGTGGTGGGGGAGGGTGAGGTGTAACAGACAGTGATGGGTTTACTATGGATTTCATCAACAAAGTGTGGGGAAGCATCCTTAGGCTATTGTTTTGTTGAAAAACAATCTTCATATAACTTGATATTATACTATTTGTTTTTAAGCCATAGGTGGTGGTCGGGACTGATATCCTTGGCTGGGTCTTGGAGGGTGAGGTGTAATAGTATACAATGATGGGTTTACTATGGATTTCATCAACAAAATGTGGGGAAGCATCCTTAGGGGATTGTTTTATTGAAAAACAATCCTCATATAACTTGATATCATTCTATTTGTTTTTTTTAGAAATGATTAGATGGCTAAGTAGTATGGTTGAGTAGGCATTTAAAACATGATTCTATTCCAGTGGGCTTGTTCTTGGTTACTTGAATGCTAAAGCTGTGGAGCTATTTTGCATGAAGAAATTACACTCAATACATAGTCTTGTTTTTAACTAACTTTTTTGTTCTACACTGCCTTTAGGAATTTGATGATTAAGCTTTGAAGATTGCACAACTTGCATTAATCCATCTAATAGAAACAAAAAAATTCATACCTATAATGATAATATTCCACCTTGTATCCTATATGATAATAACCTCCAAATATTTTCCATGCTCCCATATCCTACATGCCTAATCTAGTCCCATCTTTCTCTGTAGTCTTTTCTCTTGTTATTCCCATAGAAGCATGAGAGTCAAAACCATGCTACACCTTTCTGTCTTTTATGCTCGTAATCACACTGCAAAGTAATAATCCACAACCTATTTAATATCTTAAATAAGCTGACGCCTTGAATACCTCTTTTGGAATGTTATGGCATCCACTTCTGGCTACCCCAACACTTCTGATCCATTCTTATGATGGAAGGAGACTTGTTGGAAGGTTTCTCCTCCATAAAGGCGGTGTAAGCATATATTCTAATGTCTGTAAAACTACATGAGAAAGAATAGTTAGCCTAAGATGAAAGTCGAAAACCTTGTAAAGCTACTTGAGAAATGATAGTTAGTTGGGATGCACGTCTGGCCAAAGAAAATGATAAGAACAACTATGAGGTAGCCTAATATTTCTATATTATATAATTAAAAAATATAAAAGTTAATAAAAACAACGGAACAAACTTGTGGGTACTAACATTGTGATTTCATGCAACCCACGTTGTAGTAGAGTATAACATTGAGACATGTGCATGTCACTATCCCAGTAAAGAAAAAGGTTCAGTTATCTGTGTGTAGTTTGCAGCTTGATATGTGACATTAGTATATAGCTACTATGATACATGCTTAGATGCAAAGGTGGTTTCTCCTACCACCCGTAGCAAATCCAGGAGCAGTAGTGAGTCCATAAACTTTATTTTCTCGACCAACGGGCCGCCATCAAATAAAATAGGAATGAACGACATGCCCTAGCAAGCATACAGGGCCTTGAAAATTCTGGATCGAATCACCCCTCCCATGAGGACCGCCTTACTGTTGTAATGCCCCCAACGCCGCCCCAGCCAGCAAGTAGACAGGTTCAAAGCCTGAGACATGAAAGGGCAATAAGGAACCCCCGAAGGGAGCAGCCTAACCATACCAGTTTCCTCACAGATAGAATCAGGGCAGCCCAAATTACAGAATAAGCCTGACAAAGACGTGTTTCACCTCCCAGCGTTGCGATATACCAAACATATATGAATGAATTAGGTTTGTTCTTCCGTAAGCAAAAGAGAACTTGGGGCCATATAAGATATCAATAATGTAGCTTGCTTACCAAGTTCTACCGAAGAAACACTTTGAAGGGGAAAGGAAAACCAATTAATTGGAGCAGCATGCAGCAAAATGGATTACGAAAGAGGACGATGGGCACATGAAGAAGAATTTTAATTCGAACGCCAAAAAATTCCATGTTTGCAGTTACTGGAGGCAAGCTCCTGGGATTCATTGTTTCAGGCTCCAGGATGATTATTGAATTTGAGAAAACCCAAGTAATCTCTCAAATCACTTATCCTTACAACAAACATGCCATGCAATATTTTATGGGCAAGATTCATAGTACGGACAAATGTGATGGGGCTTCCTCTCCAGGACATAATCAAATACTTCGTTCTCAAGAAGGTGGTTTCAGGTAGGCAGTACAACCTCGCCTTCCTTTCTAATTTTTTCTTGAGGAGCCTTTCCTAACCAAGGGTTAATTTTATTGGTTATGTTGTTGTTGTACCTGGAATTCGAATTGCATATCATGCAACAGATTCAATGTACTTTTATTGGTTATGTTGTTAGCACGTTCTTTAGGACAACATATTTGAGGAAGCCGTAGTTGGGTCATCAATGGAGAGCGGTGGAGGAACAATGGGGTTGCCAGCATTCAGTGAAATTGTTTTCTCGTGGTGATCTGAAAGGAGATAATGATCAGGAGACGAGGGGGAAAGAGTGTTAGGGATATCAGTGGTGGGTAGGGATTGTATAAGGCAATAATGAAGAATTTTGGCTAAGGAATGTTGATATATAAGGAGCTAGCTTCCAATAAAAACCGGGGTAAGGCAACACTGGAACTAGTTCATATCTTGTTGGGCACGGGTGTCAAATTTTCTCTGTATCTATATTCGTCTTCGTATTCGTCTTCGTTGGTTCTTTTCCTTTCCTTTACTTTGTTGCCTTCCCCGTATTTGCAGAAATTTATGGGGGTTTTGATTGGCCAGGGATATACAGATCTATAAAACGAATGAAACCTTTGCTCTGCTCTCACTTGCTCTTACAGAGCTTCTAGCTATGCCCTTCCATGGCAATTTTCTGCATAAACAAATTTTTCATAAGCAAACCAAAGAAACATTATAAGGGCCTCTCGTTCTGTAATCCACTGCAGCAACATGCATATGCATCCACACCTGTAATGCAATTCCACTGCAGAAACATGAATCCACCACCTGTTGGTTTACCTAGCAACACACCTGTAATATAATTCAACTGCAATAACATGAATCCACCACCTATTGGTTTACCTAGCAACTCCAACCTGCCTTAAAGGAATTTATGTTTCACATAACAACAAACCATACCATTCCATAGCATTTAATAATTTTGAATTAATGCTAGCATTAGTTTAGTACTCTGAAATATGAAGAGAACAATTCAAAAATTATATATAAATTATATATAGTCTAGCATGTCTTCTTAGGGAAATAATATATATTCTAGCATGTCTTCCTAGGGAAATAAGATGTTGAAATCCAATGCAAAAGGGGTTAGGGCACCCCAATAAAATACTGAGGAAAAAAAAATCACATAAGTCAATAAAAACTAATATAAAGAACACAATTTTGTATTTTAAAATATATTATTAAAACATCCAACTTCATTGAAAATATAATTTTCTTATATATTTATTTAACAAATTATTTATTATTTATTAGAATTTAATTTGTTTGAAATATGTTATAAAAGCATCCACTTGACTTTTGCATTATTTTTATATTATATCTATTTAACAAATTATATAATACTTTCAATGGTAAATTGAAAATACTTTATTTAATGCAAAATTTTGTAATTTTAAATTTTTAATAAATCCTTTACAAATATTAAATTTTAATATATTTAATATGGAATTCTTATTTACTATATAAAACTAACACAATATATTAGAATATGATTTATTAGAATATGATTTAATAATTTATTAAATATAAATATGTTTAAAAATAATAAATGAACAATTTATAAACAATTAAAAAATAGTATATATCATATGTAATATTTATTGGTTAATATCTCTTAAATGGGAGGGGTTGTAGGAGGAGAGGGATATTACTAAATCCTGAAAAAATCATTATGGATAAATTTTCATGGGGAATTGGGAAAAAATCTAATAATGAGACAGAAATGGGTCTTTCTAGGGGTATCTACAACAAAAGATTAAGGCATCAGAAACATTATCATTTTGGGAGATTTATTCATAGCTATTCGCTACTTGAGAACCACCTCTCCTCCAAAGGACAACACATTAAGTTTTTTATATCATTGAATAAAAGGCATCCTCCACTCTTTCTCTAACAATTCCTTTTCCACATCCTTAGAAATCTCAACTTCAAAGGTGACCATGAGGTCAATAGAGCTTTCTTTTTGCTAAAGGGAAAGAAAAGATTAATGACATAAGTGGGTATGTCTCGATCCCTTAAAGGAATTGATGTTTTTATCCCTAAACCCTCTATTTCCTATGTCCCTTCCCCTCATGCCCTCATACCACCTCCCATTCTCATGCCTCCCCTCCCATCCTGACTATATGTATTTGATTATTTATGTTAATCCCCCTAGACTTGCCATGATGGTTATCTGTCACATAAACTTGGTTGAAGTTGGTAGCTTTCTCCATTCAAGTGTGTCTTCCTTAATTTCCCTAGCATGGAAAATATCTACTCGCACTCACCTTCTATTTGCATCACCTTCGATTGTTTCATGATAGTTTCTCTTCCTTGGAGTACTAGAATAAGTTATGTCAAAATGATAGCTCGTTTACAAATTCTAGGGTGCAATGAGAAAAAAACATGTTGTGGGAGCCTAGGTTCATTCACATTTTATGAGTGGAATTGCTTCAGGATTTTTGAATTCTTGGTGGATTTTGAAGTGGGTCTCCCCTATTCCAAGGGTGACATCTCGACACTCGCATATTTAGAAGATATATGATGAACTTTGTGTTACGCTCAAGGCTTCCCTCTGATATGAAAATATTATGTGTGTGCAACACCACTACAACTCGGTGATGTGGTATTTTAGTCTTTTGAGGTCAGAGGTAAGCTTTCCAATTCTCTACTATGTGAAATTTCCTTCCAATAATGAAAAATTTTCTACATCAAGTCCCATCATTTCCCTGATTATGGTTGCTCAATTGGAGGTAGCTTGCTCCTTATTTTTGGTTTTTTGGGTCTATAAGCTGCTCTTCCAATTTAAATTGTGTTTGTTGGTTGTTTTGTTGGATCCTTTTGAACTCTATGTCCTCCTTTGGCTACCTTTGGTTATTTTCCCCTGACTCTCAGCACCTGTAATCTTATTCGACTCGTTCCTACATAATTTTGAGCCTTCTATGTATTCTAACTCCTCAAACTCAGATTCCTCATCTTCCTCGGTATGTAACCATTGCAAAAAAAACATGAAGCTATTAATTTGGAAATCTACGATTTTCATGTCATGATATACTAGCAGCAGGCCTCTCAGTGCAATTTGCTTAATATAATTTTCACTCGACAACAAAGATTTTATCATATGGAAGATGAGGTGGATTCTCTACAAAGTATTCTCATGGGACAATAGCTACAGGAGGACCATCAACCCAACCCACCCGTTGAGCCCTCCCACGATATCGACCACAACAAGCCTTATGTTTTTGTTCCAAGTTTGCCACATATAGTCTTCTCGAAAAATAAGAGTACAATTAGGACTAGGAATTTTTATTGTAATATAGGTAAGGGAAATTAGATACATTCTGACATCCTAGATGCCTTTGAGCTAAATGACCATGTAATTCCCCTAGGTATTTGGTGTATCTAGGTGTGGATTTAATACAAATAAGTACTCATTTTTGTTTAAAAAAAGTACCACCTAGATGGAGTTTTTTTTTAGGAAAAGGGTGAGGAGAGGGGCAAGATGTTTTCATCCCACTTGGCCAAAGGACTCGAGGACATGCAAACATGCCCCCATAGCAAATATGTTTTTGCAATCATTAGTATGTCAATACAACATTATCTCACTAAGCACCTCGCACTTAGGCCTTGATTGCAATCTGCACAAATAGTCTATCGAGACTCCACTCATGCAAAGTAACATCTTTTGTCAATTATGGTTATGGCCCCTAATTACATTCCCATCTAGAACGAGCAAAATTTTGATGCTGCGAGTGATTAAGGAAACAAGCCCATCTTGCACATTTTGGCTCGCAACAACTCTAATTGGGGTTCATCGGCGCACTCTTTCAACTGTCGACCTAGCAACAATACAAAAATTTCATTAGGAAACCACCACTTCTGTATAGCCATTTTTTTATTTGATGCTTGGAACTATAGTGTTGATGGTAATCTTCAAAATTCCAAAAGTTTTATACTCATTTTGTAGTTGCTTTTCTCTTATAAGTTTATAGAGGGTGCAAACACTCTATCTTGCTAGCAAATAGTTTTGGTCACAACTCCACTATAGTACTCATGGCTAGGAAATCCATTATGCCTCCATGTTCCTTCTCTCACTGTATGATTCTTCTTTGTCTCTCATATGATTTTATCTCTAGTTAGTTTTGATGTGTCTTGTTATCTACTTGCTTTCGTATTCTAGAAATTTTTATGTGGACTTAGCCTTTGGGCATTTTCTCTAGTTGGCATTGTATTATTTGCCCTTCTCCTTCTTTGGTTGTCTCTCCTCCTTTATTCCTTGGGAGTTTCTAGTTGTTCCCCTCATCTATGGTCGTCGCTACACTATCTTTCTCACTCATGTCTCCTCCACGTGACCTCTCCTTAGTCTTTAAAGGATCTTGTCTCTCCTCTCTTAGCCCTCTACCACCTTCTCCCTTCTAGTCTCTCATCGAGGTCTCATCAACATACTCACATCTTCATGGGAACATCTTACTACCAAGAATGGGTCCACAGGGGAAGCACATGTATGCACCACCGCTTGGAGGAAATTATTGCCTAGCCTTGCAATCTCACTCGGAGTCCTAGTTAGGAGGAAATTTTCATTTTGTTCCTATATATCCTTTTTCTTCCTTTATGTTAGGTTCTTTATTCTAAAATCTCACTCCATAAATCTTCACATCCCTTTCTCTTTTTTTCTTTTTTTCTTTTTTTAATTTCTCTCTTTATTACCCTTTCCAATGCCCCTTCTTTATAATTTTCCCTTCCTTTCTTTCCATTATTCTCATTTATATGCTTCTTAATTTTGTTTCTTTCTTATCTTGAACCTTTTTATACTTTTCAAACCTCTTTTAATTTTTAGTTCTAACTTATTTTTATTTTTATTTAAACCAATTCATTAATTCAATTCTTATTATTTGAATTATTTATATTTCCTTCCTTTACCTTTTATATATATTATGTTATTGAAAATTATATATACATATATATATAATCCAAAAACCATATTACTTTTCTTTCCATTTAAACCAATTTGTTACTTTTTTTTTATTTTTTTACTCGCCCCTCACCTTCTATTAGTTTTATTAATTTAATCAAAAATTAAGTTTTTATTAACAACACTAATAGCTAATTATGACCTATTATTATTATTATTATTATTACCTACCCTTAATTTTAACCTTAATTCAATTTTGTTTTCTTTCTCCCCTTAATATTAATTCAATTTTATTTTCTTTCTCCCTTAATATTGTTTTTTCTTTCCAACAAATATTATAAGTATCTCATTTACATATATTTATTGTTGTATTTTTTTAATCAAATTTTATTGCCATATATGCACATTTAATGTAAGAAAGTATGTAAACATTTTTAAATATTGGCTCCATTAAAGAATAATAAAAAGTTAAAAGTAATATGGCAATAAACATTTAAATGCTCGATAACATATAGTATATAAGTAGTAGCTATTTATTAAGATCCATTTTAACTTATAAGTTAAAATAATGATTCCATAACCATATTTAAACTTTATTAAGATCTATTTTAACTTATAAATATAAATAATGATTACATAACCATATTTAAACTTGACTAATAAGCACGTACAAATTATTACTTACAATAAAATTACAATATGACAAGATTTTTAACCATGGATGTTCAAACTCATTTTACTATGGACATTATTAACTTGTAAATAGGCTTTCCTACAATACCATGGGCCAATACCATGGCTTAGCAATACCACATACCCAAAAACCATAAGTTATTTCGCAATCTAAATATTTTATAACAATATGACAAGATTCTTAACCATGGATATTCACCTCCACTTTACCATGGATATTATTAACTTGTAAATAGCCTTTGTTACAATACCATGGGTTATCAATACAAATGCGTGAAAGCTATAACTTATTTCACAATCAAAATATTTTATTTTATAACATTTTTTAATTAAGCCTAAAATTGAAAAGGTTGTAATTACTTTTGAGATATATCTAAACTCTCTATCCTCACGGCTACTAAAATATTCTCGTAGAAATAAATCAAGGTTTTAATCAAATTAAAAATGAGAATACCTTTTTATATAAAGATATAAAATTTATATAATATAAATAATATTGTTAAGAACTAGCATATATCCATCTTAACTAAGGATCCTAGCGATGAGAGCAAGCAAAGTGACTAACAATGATTTACGAAAGATAGCCCATAATTCCTTTAAGTTTTTCATTATTGTAATTTTCTTTGACATGATTGATCTAATATAGGTTTAATATTTTACAACCAATTGAGTTTTTTAATTTAGATATTTTGTTAAATACACTACAATGGGATAAACTTTAAGAGAGATAAAGGGGAAGGGGGGGAGGTGTGGGAGAGAGAGAGGAGGGTAGTTAGTGACAAAGCTAGAGGGAAAACAGGGAGAGAAAGAGATGGAGGGGGAGAGGGGGAGAGAAGAAGAGAGAGAGGAGGGGAGAGAAATCAAGAGTGAGGGAGGGGGAGAGAGATGGAGTTAGAGGGGGAGAGAGATGGAAGAAAGAACAAATACATAGAAAGATAGAGGTGAAGAGAGATAGGGAGTGACAAGGGAGAGATGGAGAGAGAATAAGGGAGAGAGGAGAGGAGGGAAGAGAGAGAAGGATAGGAGAGAGAGAAGGAATGTATGGGAAGAGAGATATAGGGAGACATAGAGACAGAGAGGAGACAAAGAAGGAGAGAGAGAGGGAGATAGTGATAGAGAGGGAGAGAGTGACAAGCGGTGGGATGAGGTAGGGGGCATGGCAAAGAGACAATGGGGGATTGTAGAGAAAGGGAGAGAGAGGAAGGAAGAGAGAGAATACTTGAGAGAGAGAAGGAGAGAGAGAGAGGGAGAGAGAGATGGTCATGAAGGGGGAGATAGAGGGACAAGAGTAGAAACACAAAGACAAAGAAATGTGTAGAGAGAGATGGAGTGACAAGGGAGAGAGAGAGAGACAAAGAGAGATATGGAGAGAGAGTGTGTATGTTTTGGGGAGAGATAAAGAGAAAAACATCAGTTCCAATCAAATAGGTACTAAAGAAATTTCTCACTTTTTAGAGGTAGCAAAAAATCATCTGATTTTGAAATGTGTTTATATAGATACCTTGCATATTTTTTAGACTTTAAATTTTCTTATGTATTAAGTATGCAAAATTTTTTTAAATGTAATTGACTTTTATTCCAATTTGAAAAGTGTTGACACAACATCAACCCCTTTTCTTTTGGGCTTATTTTTGACACTTCAATTTTTTTTTATATATTAAGCATGTATATATTTTTTAAAATGTTGGTGATTTTCATGTGGACTTCAAAAAACATCAACATTTTTTTAAGGCATATTTTTTACACTTAAAATTTTTTGATGTCCTAAGTATACACAATTTTTTGTTTTTAAATCTTGATTATTTAATTATTTTTCAAGGTGTCTTATCCATATTTTTGTTTTTCATACTAAGATGTTTGTTTTTTGAGGGTTCCCAATGTAGAAATTTTGAATAATAAACACTTATTCACAGAGATTATCCTGATTATACACTATTGTGGATACATGCATAATACATAACCTCCTCTACGTTGATCATCAAATTTACAAGCATTAAAAACAATGAAACATCAATCACATGCACACATTAACACATTATGTAACCCGGGGAAAGCTTACAGCTGAAAACCCCACACTATCTGTATATTATTGATTGAGAACATGTAACAATACATAGTACAATACTCCTCACAAGTACTTAGTACTATCTCCACCTATTACACACAAAACTAGCTCAGATCTGAACAAGTCACAAGTTCAGCTCTCCTTTGCGGCTTTGCCTGCCTCCACTGCACAATCTTGCAAGAGAATGGATGACGAATGGCTAATCCAAACTCCTATTTATCTTGTGAAAATCACTCACACTAGAAATCACGTGAGCACAGGCTATTCTACTAGGCATATTCTGGGCAATTATCATGGGCATACTCAATACATTGCTTGTGCAAGATCTCATGCACAACTATAGTCACAAGTGATAGCAATCTCAACCTCTAACACCTGTCTCCACTGAATTGTACATGCACTGAGTTAACTGCTTGAGTTGCATTATGAGTTAATAATTAGTTAATTAATTTAATCAATTAATTTAATCAATTAATTCACATCACTCATCACTATTCTATTTGAAGTTAGACTAATTACAACTGGTTTAACCAAGTCAAACTGAACACAACTCCATCAACTCCACAGAACTCACATGCATCAGTTCTAACTGATGTCATGCATGCAATAGCTCAACCGACTCATAATGAAAGCATATTTCCTTCTGACAGCTGCATGTGCCACATCTGTAGCTCAAACTGAAGTGCTCCAAGAGGATAAGATAAAGTTTATAGTCTAAATATTATTATGAGACAATAATATTTGACTTTTCTATTTTTGACTAGCAGTCTAAAAATAGACTCTGATCACTCGTGTTGTGATCCAAAAATAGAATTCCATCTATTTTTCCCAACATGGCCAATCATCCATAAACAACATCCTGCAACTCATAGACATGATCCATATGTCTAAAAATAGACATAGTCTAAAAATAGACTTTGCGCCATAATCTGCCTGTGGGCCCACTTAGTGAAGGTGACTCCTTTCCACTAAGCTCCATCATCTTGTTGCATTTTCAACACTCCCTCTCAACAAGATATGGATTATCTACAACCCCTATCCTGCAACTCTAAAATGTTCTGCATGCAACACATTTTCCGAGTCCACTTTGCTCCAACAACACTTGGAACAAAAACACTGCCAACTGACCACTCTATTGGGCTAGGAACATACTCTGATGCTAAAGCTCTATCTGCTGCTGACAAGTTCTCCCTCTCTGACATCTGCGCTACTGCAACATCTCCATGCATCTTGCACCATTGCACACCTCTCTGTGCCACCTAGCACTGTGCCTCTTGCATTGTTGCAGCCTGCTAGCTATGTGTTGTCCTGGGATTCCCTACACTGTCGCTCTCTCTGTCGCTTCATCCGCATCTGTCTCTACCCAATCAGTCAGTTCCTGCTACTCCACATCGAGGCTCCCGTAGCAAGGTCTCATCCAAGAGGTTGGTTACCTCAAGGATCGTGCACCTCCTCCTTGGGACGATCAATCCACATCACCCCACCTCCTACGTGGAGGTATGGCTGCATGCGATCCCTCAGCCCACCTGGCTCGAAGTTTCCCCATACTGGAGGTCTCTGCATGAGTAGATGTCTCTACTCGATCTCCTCTCAGTTTCCCCTATTGTGACTGCTCCACAACCTCCTGAAGCTGCTGCACCAATCGTGGCTTCTCCACAATTGTCTGAGACTTCTTCTGGCTCTGCATGTTGAGAGGTAATATGCGCTCCCTCTCAACCACCAAGTCTCGATCAGTTTCCTCGTTTCTCAAGGCTTTGCATGCATCTACATGCAACTGATAAAGGTTCCTGACTCGAACCCCTATCTTCCGGGTATCTCGAGTTGTCTTGCTACGTAGGAAAGCCTTGCCCTCACTAAAGACAACATCATATCCCTTGTCTTCTAACATCACCACAGAGATAAGATCTTCTTCAATCCTGGAACATGCATCACTTCCTTCAATCTGAAGGGTTTACCAGACTCCCTCTCAAAGGAAATGGTACCAATACCGGTCGCACTGTATCTACCATCATTGCTCATCTCGATGTGCACTCCAAGATCTTTCTCATCCATATCAGAAAACAAATCTCGATCTCCTGTTATGTGAGAAGACGCACCACTGTCCAAGAACCATACTGATCCCGTCACACTTGATACCAAGCATGCGATCAACGAAAAATCCAGCTCAAACTGCGAGGCTAAGGCCTCTCCCGCTGCAGATCCAACAGCTTGCTTATTTTTCTTCTTCTGCGGACAATCTGTGGCATCTCCATTCTCAGCTTTGATGTTTTTGAGTTTATCCTTGAGCGCCATTCCACCAGCTCAAAACTCAATCGCTTCTGATCTAAAATTTGTGAGAACAAAGTATTTCTCGCATAGAGATCGACTGTATGGGCATTCACCGGATATCTCACCTTCCAAAAGAAGGATGAATCTAGAGGCTACATGGCCCGATTACAGACTCTGCGTGAAGAAATAAAATGTAATCACTTTCTGAATAATATATCTTATGATCAATCCTCGCTTTGATATCCTGTAGAACTTTTTCTACAAATCAACCAGCTCCGATACCATGTAGAAATTTTGAATAATAAACACTTATTCACAGAGATTATCTCGATTATACACTATTGCGGAATACATGCATAATACATAACCTCCTCTACATTGATCATCAATTTAGCAGCATTAAAAACAATGGAACATCAATCGCATGCACACATTAACACAGTATGTAACCCAGGGAAAGCTTATAGCTGAAAACCCCACACTATATGTATATTAATGATTGAGAACATGTAACAATACATAGTACAATACTCCTCACAAGTACTCAGTACTATCTCCACCTATTACACAAAAAACTAGCTCAGATCCGAACAAGTCACAGGTTCAAATCTCCTCCGCTGCTTTGCCTACCTCCACAGCACAATTTTGCTAGAGAATGAATGATGAATGGTTGATCCAAACCTATTTACCTTGTGAAAATCACTCACACTGGAAATCACGTGAGCATAGGCTATTCTTTTGGGCATATATTGGGCAATTATCATGGGCATACTCAATACATTGCTTGTGCAAGATCTCATGCACAACTATAGTCACAACTGATAGCAATCTCAACCTCTAACACCTGTCTCCACTGAACTGTACATGCACTGAGTTAACTGATGTATTCTTTAGTTGCATTATGAGTTAATAATTAGCGAATTAATTTAATCAATTAATTCACATCACTCATCACTAGTCTATTTGTAGTTAGACTAATTACAACTAGTTTAACCAAGTCAAACTGAACACAACTCCATCAACTCCACATAACTCACATGCATGAGTTCTAACTAATGTCATGCATGCAATAGCTCAATTGACTCATAAGAAAAGCGTATTTCCTTCTGAAAGCTGCATGTGCCACATCTATAGCTCAAACTGAAGTGCTCCAAGAGGATAAGATAAAGTTTATAGTCTAAATATTATTATGAGACAATAATATTTGACTTTTCTATTTTTGACTAGCAGTCTAAAAATAGACTTTGATCACTCCTGCTGTGATCCAAAAATAGAAGTCCATCTATTTTTCCCAACATGACCAATCATCCATAAACAACATCCTGCAACTCATAGACATGATCCATATGTCTAAAAATAGACATAGTCTAAAAATAGACTGTGCACCATAATCTGCCTGTGGGTCCACTTAGTGAAGGTGACTCCTTTCCACTAGGCTCCATCATCTTGTTGCATTTTCAACACCCAAACTTTTATTTTTATTTTTTCTTTACAATGTTTTTAATAATGAAATTTTAAATTTTGTTGAAGTGTTAAAAAAAATAACAAAATTAATATTTTGAGGTTAGGAATTTTTTTATATTCATATATGGTTAATTAATACTTCAATATATGTTAAGTAATTATCACTACAAAATAAGGTTTTAAACACTCAACAAATTACCTATTTTGCATCAAGATATAATTTAAAAAACTAGTTGTCTTTAGTGAGACTTTTTGGAAGCTTTTCTGGTGGGATTTTCGAGTTTAATTTCTCTATAGTATGCTAGGAATTTATTGAAATCACAAATTTGATGGGTAATCTTTGCACAATCCAAGTGCCCTGGGGGTTTTTCTCGGTGCTGAATCCATATATAGAATCAAAAAAATGAGTTTAAATAACACAAATCAAGATTTGACCTCAATTTTTTCTTCACGATTCAAAGTCCGAAAAACTACACTAAAGACAACTCCTTTAAATACATATTTCGGGACCTTATTTTTTTTTGCTAATGCAAGAGTCAGACCTTCTTTTTCATTAATAAAATACAAAATTTACATCAATCCACGAGGAGTTGTGGACCAAGGAAGAGACCCAAAAACCAAACAGAGAATGGGCCCGAGGCACAAGCCCCTACCCCTACAAACCAAACCTCTAAACTCTTAAAAGAAAAACAAAGTTGAAGCTAGCATCAGAGCCAAAGCACCAGTCTAAACAGATATCATATTCGAGAGACCCACCAACCCGCGAATTTGTAGAGCGGACCAAAACATTATGCATCCTGCCTGGAACAATTTTCATCCTGCCAAGAATAAAGAGCAATAACGCTTCCCGCCATCTTCCTGACATGCCTCTTTATATTCACCATTGAGCCTGCTAACCCAATCCGACGGCTGAGGATCATATCGCACCGGCCAATATCACTAAACAATAGCGTGCAATGATGGTGGTATTCTAGCCGACCCCACTGCCACGTGTAGCTTGGTGTATGGAATCGCTTCAAAATCGGAAATACCATATCTTTCTTGCAAGTCCCGCGATCACTGGAAAACCACCCCAGACTCGGTATATCGTTCACGGACAGAAAACCCATTGTATTGTGGCCACCGAGAGTGCCCTGGTTCTGACCATTCTTCGTGTCTTCTCTTCCAGAACCAAGAAAAAAGAAACACCTGCCAACCTGCCTTTCTTCGAAGAACTAGAGCCACCCGACTGGAAACCACCTGGATTCGCTAAAAAAGTGCTCACCCAGGTTACAATGGTCGAAAATGGCCTGTAACCCACTAAAGACCTGATAGTGGAAAATATGACAAACATAAAGCTCCTGAATCAACTGGACTTCGTCTTCATGGCTCTACTCCGAAAAATGATCTTATCTTCATCTGCCACGTCATGACAACTCGCTTTTAACCTACTCTGAGGCAGCTCTTGCCAACTCATCACAACCCTGTTCTTTGTGTTGATCACACCTTGATTAGCCAGAAGATCTGCCAATTTATTGGCTGATATTCGTACATGTTTAAAGCTAATTGTACGAAGGCACTGGAGGTGATGCTAAATCCATTGAAAGCCCTGGATCAGCCTCTAGTTCCTTGAGACTTTTTCCGGCTTTGTTCCCCAGCTGATCCTCTTAACCGATTTGATGATTAACTCAGAATTAGCTTCAACAATCACATTTTGTCAGTTATCCTGTTCCAGGAAATCCAAACATTACTCCATAGCCATCAATTCCACCATGTTATTGGTGGCTCTTCCTAAATGACAGTAGAAGATGAAAAGGACACTTCCATTCTCATCCCTTAACACACCTCCATAACCAACAATGCCCAGGTTTCCTTTTGAAGCCCCATCAATGTTGAATTTCAAAAATCCCTTAGGGGGAGGATGCCAGAAATCTTGCTCAGAATCCAAGGAGATTACTTTCCTATCCAATCCCTGAGGAATAAGTCCCTGCAAACCCAACACACTGAGAATTCTCAAATCAGCTACTGAAGGTGGGTTCTTAGGGAGATTTCACACAATAGTGTCGACCGTTTCCTTGAGTTGTTTTAAGATCTGCTCAAAAAGGCATTGGGATGGCCTCTTTTCATTCTTGAAGATTCTATTGTTCCTTTCTTTCCAGACATTCCAAATAATGAAGCTTGGCATGATGGCCCATGCTGAGCCAAGAACTTCATTATCTAAAAAGTTTCTTCTCCATTTGTTTAGGGTATTGATGATACTCCCTTTGTCCCTATCAGTCTGTTGGAAAATGGTGGCAAAAGAATCCCACAAACTAGAGGTGAAAATGCAATTGTTGAGAAGGTGCTCCATAGTTTCCTCTTGGGCTTCACAGAGCTGACATCTGGAAGGCCCCAGGACACCCCTCTTCCTAATATTATCCCAGGTTAGAATTTTCCTATGCTGAACTAGCCACATGAAGAGTTTAATTTTCATCCAGCCTTGATGTCTCCATAGGTCTTGCCAAATCTTATCCAGAGCTTGTGAGTTTAGGTCAAGGAGAATGAGTTTTTCTTCCTTGAGATTAAAGGCACCCTCATTATTGTTGCCCCATCTTAGCTGGTCTTGCCCCTCTGACATCAAAATCTTCCTTTGTTCTAACATTTTTTTTAGAGCCTCTGCTTTAGCCTTCAGGGGGCTATCATCCCTAAAATCAAAGTTCCTCCAGGTTCTCCATTTTCCAATACTGTTGGTTTGATCCCAAAAGTCTTTTACTTTAGATAACCCTTTGGTATCTGTCTCTTCCTTGAGATCCCTCAAGTCTTGTTTTAACAATATAGGTTCTTGTTGCCATCTATCCTCCTAGAATAGGGCTAGGTTTCCCTCTCTAATTTCCCAGAAGTTGTTTCCTTGAACTAAGCCCCGATTATCCCAGGCCTTATTCCAAATGTGTGAGCCCTTTATATTTCCAGACATTCTTATTAGATCATTGTTTTGCCAAGCGCTGGCATATTTTTCTTTCCAAATCATTGCCCACTGAGCCTCTGGGTATTTTACCCATTGCCACCATAATTTGGCTCCTAAAACCTTGCTTAAAATCTCAAGATCATCCAATCCAAGCCCTCCATAGTTTTTAGGTTTGCAGATTTTTCCCATGCTACCAAGGCCCATTTCTTTCTTTCTTCCCCCTTGGCCAAAGAAATTCTCTTTATATGGTTCTAAATTGTTGTAGGACTCCTTTTGGTGTTGGGAGAGCTGATAGCATGAAGACTAGGATTGATTGTAGGACAGCCTTGGTTAGCACTAACCTACCAGCCAAGTTTAAAGATCTAATAGTCCATTTCCTGATTTTGTCTTGCAATTTGTTAATCACTGGCTCCCAGATGTTCTTGTGTAAAGGTTTGGCCGTTAGAGGAACTCCAAAATATTTTGAAGGGTGGATCTCCCTTTGAAAGCCCAAAATTCTGGAAATATTTCTCTGAATAGCAATGTGAGTATTAAAGAAAAAATCTTAGATTTGGAGAGATTAACTTCCATACCTGAAGCCATGGCAAAGTCTCTCAGGATTTGCTTGTAAGCTATAGCTTCTTTGACCGTGGGGATACCTTGTAGCATGGTATCATCAACAAATTATCGATGTGTCAAGGCCTAGCCATCTTCAGAAAGTTGGAGACCTTTGACTTTACCAACCACTTTAGCATGCTTGATAGATCGACCCAGCCCTTCCATCATGAGTATAAAGAGAAAGGGAGAGAGTGGATCTCCCTGCTTGAGGCCTCTTGAAGGAATAAAAGTCTCCGAGGGAGATCCATTAACAAGAATTGAAAAGCTGGGAGAAGTAACAAGGGCCATTACCCATCTGATCCAGTTGTGATCAAACCCAAAAGCAATGAGAACTTTTCTGATATAGGTCCAATTCAGCTTATCATAAGCTTTGGCTATATCCAATTGCATGATCATTCCAGCCTTCCTATTGATTGTCAGTGAGTGCACCACCTCATGAGCTTGAATGATGTTGTTGAGGATTTGCCTACCTTCCACATATCCAGATTGTTCAACAGACACCAGGGTAGGAAGAAGAGGTTTGAGTCTGTTGGCCACTATTTTGGATATTATCTTGTAGACCACATTGCACAAGGCAATGGGTCTAAACCTATCAGGAGTTTGAGCCAATTCTTGTTTAGGGATCAGGGAGATAAAGGTGGTATTAAGTGCCTTCAATATGGTTTTGTCCCTCCTGGAGTCTTCCACTACATTCAAAATATCCTGTTTGACTATATTCCAGCAAGCTTTAAAGAAATCTACATTGGATCCATCTGGGCCTAGTGTCTTACCATTTTGCATTTCTTTCAAGACCTCACTAACCTCCCCTTCCGACACTGGTCTATTAAGGTTGAAATTGTCCTCTCTGGAAACTAGCTTAGGTATATGTCTTGATATAACCCTGATGGAGTGTTCTCTATCCGAACATGTTTCTTGAGCAATACCACAAAAGTGCTGAACCAACATTGCTTCTATTTCTTCATGAGAATTGAGAAAGTTACCTCCCTCGTCCTTGATTGAAGAAATCTTGTTGTGAGATCTATTCGCCATAGTGGATCTATGGAAAAATCCAGTGTTACATTCTCCTTCTTTTAGCCATTACACTTTGGATTTTTGTCTCCAAAAAATCTCCTCTTGTTTACATAATTTCTCCCATTCTTGATGATATTTGGTTGCCTAATCACTTCTATCTTTATCAAAACCCTCCATGATAAGGGTTTGGTTGAGTTCCTGCATTTTCCCCTCAACAGATTTGTTTGCTTCAAAAATATTGCCATATTCCTTCTTGTTCCACTCCTTGAGCCTAAGTTTGATGTGTTTTAGTCTTTTTTGAAGAAGGAACATTCTTGTGCCCTGAATATTCAAATCTTCTGCCCACCAGTTGGCTATGTTGTTGACAAAATCTGGGTGGGAGAGCTTGATGTTTTCAAATCTGAAGGTCTATTCTTGGGGGTACCAATGCCCTGAATTTTCAATTGTATCGGCCAGTGACTAGAGCCTCCAAAGGGGAGAACTCTTGCAACTATTTCCTTATCCTTGAGCATAAGATCCTCTGAGATTATGAATCTATCTAATTTGGAGGCCACCTGAGACTCTCCTCCTCTTTTATTTTTCCAAGTAAAGATAGCATTACTCTTTACAATATCCACTAGCTTCATATTGTCTATGAAGATTTGAAATGCCCAAGAGTCTTTATTTAGAATTCTAGTACCACCTTTTTTCTCTGACAGTGATTTGATCATATTGAAATCACCCCCCATGATCTAAGGGATTCTTGCATGTCTTTCCCTGAGATCCTCCAGGGAATCTAGAAGCTTGAGTTTACCATCCATTCTTTGGGGGCCATACACATTCGTGACCAGGTAGATTTCCTTATCTCCCACAGGTTGAATGACCACTGAAAGATAATCCCTAGATGCCTCTGCATCTGTAATGTCAATTTTTTGGGGGTTCCAAAGCGTGAGAATGCCTCCTGATGTATTCTTTGCTTTGACTTCCAGAAACTCAAATCTATTGAGCCATTTGCTATGAATCTCTTTTATTTTTTGAATAGAACATTTAGTTTCCTGGATGAAGATGACATCCGGAGCTGCTTGTTTCATCCTATTACTAAGTAATCTTTGTTTTCTTTTATTGCCTAGACCCCTAATATTCCAAGAAGTGAACTTCATTATTAAATATTTGTAAAGTAGTAAATGGATAGGTCTTTTATCTTACCTGAGTCTATCATTAGCTTTCCACATTCCATCAGAAGCTCATTCTGCTTTTTCCTACCTCTTTTCTTTCTTGGGTTTCTGGGTGCTAATCCTGGTGTGGTTTTCATAGCTTTCACACCTTCGCTTCCCTGCCTTTCATTATTCCCTTGCTTTTCCAACCCTATGGCTTGAGTTTTCCATATGAACAGTTGTTGAACTCTGTTGAACTCCTCTGGAGGTAACGAGTCCACTCCCTCCCTGGTTCCTTGTTTCAAGAATCCTTCTAGATCTAGATTCTCTTTCTCAAGAATCTCCTGTAGTTCATGGTCTTCCATCTCCATCTCACTCTAGGTCATTTCCTGGTCCATTTCCAGTTCTGTGTCACTCATCATTTCTTCTTTCTGTTTATTGATGTTTTGTGTTTTCTCATCATCTTCTCCATTCTCCTCCTCCACTGGACTGCCTCCCTTGGCCTGATCTACTTTCATTATCACCTCTTCCTCTTCTAGTGCTTGAAACCTGTTTTGACTGGCTTGTTGCCTTTCTGTTTGATGTGGCTTCGATCCCCTTTTGCTCCCTTTTCCTTTTTGGACCACTTTGTGAAAGCCTTCAGTATCTTTGATGGTGTTAGTGTTACTCTTGTTTTCTATTTTGCTGAGAGGGCAATCTCTAAATAGGTTCCCATGCTCATGGCATTTGTGACATCTGAATGGAATGTGTTCATAATCCACTGTTTTCACCCATTCTTCATCAAACATTTCCAAGATTACCTCATCGGCTGAGCTCTAGAAAGATCCATCTCCACACATATTCTTGCAAAGGATGTGTATTTTCCCCTTCTGGTGGCCTCAGAAGCTTTGACAAAACACCCTAACTTATTTCCTATGGCAGATAAGGATTCCAATTACCAATAATCCAAAGGTAGAGAGTGGAGTCTAACCCAAACAAGGACCGAGGTAAAATTTTCACGTTCTAGGGCAAAATTCATAACCCATGGTCACATATATAGGCATGCAGCTGCGTAAAAGTAGGGCCCTCCTTCAAACACTCTGTCCTTATCTTCAATATTCGCAAAGACTACGGTAAAGAATCCCTTTGACCCAAGATGTATTTCTATGCCTTCTTTTGGTTTCCAATGGTATTTAATCCATGTTTGTAAAGCTTTTTCAGTGGGCCATAAACCCATGAATTTACAAATGATTGCATATGTCTGCATGTGGTCCCTATGCACCTGCAGAGCAGGATCATTCAAAACTACTCTAGGAGTGATTGTAGTTTTGGGTTTACATGGTCCCTTTTGTGCTTTGTCTTTTGTTCCATGTTCCTTGTCCTCTCCCTCGCTTTCTTTAGTGTTGTCATTCTCCCTAGATTTAGAGCCATCCTGCTCCTCTTCCCTGTTTCTTTGCCTTCCATCTGAAGGACCTCTGTCATCTTCTATTGGTTTTTTACCTCTGCTAGCCACTGCCTGCTTGAAGGAGGGAGTGGAGCTCCCTTATTTACGTCCTTCCATGGAGAACAAACTTTGTAAGCCTGTAACACTAGCTCAACAATCGCCACTCCGCTGGTTATTCAAACTTCACCTCCCACCTCCTTTAGCCTTGATTGCTTCCTTATTTTATAGTTGATCCAAGCTTGCACACTTTGGATCCAAATCACACAACTCATATTTTGGGACCTTTTTGCTAAAAACATGTTAAAAAATTAAAAAAATATATATGAAAATTTTGAATAAAAAAATTGATAAAATAGCAAATTTTATGAAAGTTACAGGAATTTTATATAAAAAATTATGCATTGAAATTAAACTAAATGATTTAGATAAAATTTCAAGTAAAAAAAAATAAAAAAATAAAAAATACTATTTAAAAAAGCCCACAATTAAAAATAATAATTAAAAAAATTAGAAACATGATAAAAACACAACACAATTAAAAAAAAAGGAAAAAAGGAAAAAATGTTAGAAAAGAATTAAAATAAAAGCATTAAAATTTAAAAAAAAAATATAAATTAACAAAATAGTCATTAAAAAATATTTTAAAAACAATAAAAAACATTAGGAAAAAACATAACCCCTGGCCTCAGGTCCCTCCAATGGCAGATTTTCTTTTTAAACATTTTTTTTTTGTTTTTATTTTAGGTTTATTTTATGGATTTTCTATTTTAATTTTTTTTTTAATTTTTTTTTTTTAGTTTTTTTTTTAATGTTGTAATTTTTGTTTTGTATTTTTCAGTTATATATTTATATATATATATATATATATATATATATATATATATATATATATATTCTAGAGTGTCTACATCGACCCTAGAGTAGCAACCCGACCCCATTATGTGTGATAGTTGATTTTAAAGTTTTCGTTATAATGGATCGAGTTAATTTGATGGTTGATTTTTACTTTTTTGTTGCAATATGTCAAGTTGTCTTAGGCTAAGATTTTAAAATAGCTATACTTCTAGCATTTAAAAAAGAAATTACTCTTGGTTTAATGGCTCATTCGTTTAGGTATTCATTTTTAAAGTTCTTTTAATGATATAATTTTTCCATAATGCCATGGTTGAAATATGTTGAAAACTTAATGTTTTCTTTAGTCATGATCTTAGCTTTTATTTCCATGGTTGAAAAATGGTCAAAATTTTAAGGTTTTTCTGAGTCATGATATTCTTATCTTTAATGTTATGGTTGAAAATAGTTATAAGTATTTTATCGTTAATACCATTGCTGAATTTTTTTGGAAGTATATGGTTTTTCTCACATGGTATTTTACCTTTAATTCCATGCCTGAAAATCGTTGTAATTTTAAAGTTTTTCATAGTCATGATATTATATCTTTAATTCTATTGCTAAAAATTGTTGAAAATTTACCTAAAAAAAAAATCATTATTCTAGCATCAACACTTTTCATTTTAAGGTTATCTTCTACACAAAATCAATGGTTTTCAATTCCATTTTTAAAAAATGCTGAAAATTTACCCCTAAAAAAAAGGTGTTGATGCAACATCAACACTTTTCCTTTTCACGCTATTTTTTCATGTTTTATGGGGTTTCTTTTCTATAGTTCTCATTTTTAGGAAATAGTTCTTGTTTGATTGGATCGGATGTTGAAAAAGAAGGAGAGATAGAGGGATATAGAGATATAGCTAGATCGGGGGGAGAGGGAAGAAGAGAGAGACAAAGGGGGAAAGGAAGAGGGAGGGAGGAAGATACAAATAGATATGGAGATAGAGTGTGTGCATTTGGGGGTGAGATATATAGACAAAAGGGTAGAAACAAAGGGAGATGGAGATATAGTTGGAGGGGGGAGAGAGGGAAGAAGAGAGAGATAGAGGGAGAGAGGGAGGAATAGAGGCAGAGTGATCATGTTAGGAGAGGTGAGATAGAGATATAAAGAAGGAGAGATGGAGGGAGATATAGATATATATGGTTGGGAGAGAGGGCGGGAAAAAGAGGGAGACATATAGAGGGAGGGATAGGTGGAGAAAGAGAGAGAGAGATAGAAGACAAAGAGAGGGAGTGGGGGAGAGAGAGAGATTGGTGAGAGAGGGAGGGTAAGAGAGAGAATTAGAGAGGGAGGGAGATAGAACCAAAGATGAAGAGGGGAGAGAGTGGGAGTACAAATATAGATATTATATAGTATTATATAACCAACTTAGATCCATATTAACCTCGGAACTATCAAGTGTCAAGAGGGATCAAATATCTCGAGTTGCAATCCTTTCCTCAAGTTTTGCACTCAAAAAAGAGGCTTGCGCCACGAGAGATTTGATCCCTCTCAGCACTTCATAGATCTAGGATTAAAATGGATCTAGGCTGGTTATTATATAATGATATTTGATTTGTTAATTTAATATGTATAATTATATTTAAATATATATTTTTTTGTAATGCTTGGGAGGCCCATCCATTTTCTATTATATATATAAGGAAACTTTACACCACACAGATTTACTTGGTGGCCTCAACTCATCCCAAAGGGAAACCAAGTATTTTGGCCACCAGTAAGCATTATACGCCATCCAAAAACAAAATTGCTTCAGTATTTCTAGCAAGGCTAAATAGGTCTCAATCTCATGTCCAAATACTATATAACTTCTAGCATAAACAACAGGAAGTTTAAATGTTGTTCGCATAAAAAAAAAACTAAGCATAGAGGAACTAATCCTTTTTTTCATTCTACTCCTCAGAGTCTGAGGCAACAAGAGTGGGATCTTTAGTAGTTGCCTCTGGCATACCAAACAGCTCCATGATGCAGGGAATGTGTCGGTCGATACGATCCATTCTGATATCCTGTTTGTGCAACTGAAAGAGGATTTTCTCCATGTCTTTTTTGTAATTAGGCAAGCCCTGCAATGTGACTGCCATCCCCACAGAGATTTGTTCCATTGCTTTACCAAGCAAACTTTTCATCAAGAAATACAGGTACAGGGTGTGTTTGAATTGCGTGATTCTACCTCTTGTGTTCCCTGGGTCAGGAACCATCGTCCTCCAGATTTCAATCTCGTCGTCTGGTTCCCTCTCCTATTTTATCTCTACTTCCCAGTCATCAATTAGCTTTTAGATACCTTCATCAGTTTCATCCCTATAAGTCACAGTTGCTTCTCCTATGAGGTGCTCAGCAAGCTTGCATCCTTTGCAACCTTCCATTAGGTTGGGTCTATTAGCTGCCTGAGGAAATGGACCCTTGTTTCCATGACCACGCCCGCGTTTCGCTGGATCCATGTCCTGCTCGTTGATGCCTTGTAGACATTCAAACACCATTAGATCCCTCATTCCATTCACTTCAATCCATCTCGACTGGTCATACCTTATTTCTCTACATTGCCTGGCCTGCAATGGGTTAAGGAATCAGTAAGGCCATAAGTGGCCTAGGTTATTGGTTTTCGAACTCGGGTCCCCAATCTCTTCCCCGTGTTGGCCCCCCTTACCATGGCTCAGTTGCTGGTCACCCTCCTACATTAGGAGTGAGGCTTTTAGGCCCATATGGACCCAGGCTTTAAAATTGTTGGCACACTCGCATGCCCCTTCCTTCACTAGCATCATCCTGTGGAATGCTTTCCTCTCTGCCAATTATACCCCCGAGGCTCCCTTTCTTCGTTCGTTCTACCATGCAAGTGCACATACTAGGGACTTCTCAGCGAATTGCTCGCATTGCTGGTGGCCCATCCCCCTGCCCGCAGCTCTTGGTTACCTCTCTCGACTTCACTAAACCCCCCCGACATGACATGCCTGCTTTCCCCAATACCCCCGGACTGGGCTAACAGGTATGGGCATGTAGCTTGGCTCAACCCCATAATATCCATGCCATTGCCAAAGTTTTGGCTCAAAAGAAAAATGACTGACACGCAAAGGCAGGCCATGGCCCGCCCTTTCCTCCCCTGGTTTCTTCCTAACTAAGTTATGCCCCATTAGGATGGCCCTTTGCCTTTCCCTTCCCCCTAGCAGATACCCCACCAATGCATGAAATTACCGCAGGAATCCAACTAGAGCTTAGAAATTGACCAGGAGCGAGACTAGACTACATACCAAAAAGTCGTCAGTAGCTTGCAGATGCAGTTACACCTCATATCTTCTGCTCTGAGCTTCCTTCCTTCTCCTCTGCAAAAATCACTTACCCGGCACATCGAATACCTTCTCCGTCTCCGCCACTCTACCTTATCTCTGCCTTTGCCACCCTGCCTACCCACATCCCATTCATTCATGAATTAGGACACCACACCCCCTACCTTAAGCATGTAGGGGGCGGTTGTAATAAACGCCTTGGTACTGACCATGTCAAATCCAGGTCTGTTGCCGCTAACGCCATGTCTCATCCCGATCAGGAGTTTTTAAATAGATAAAAATATATTAATTATTAGTTGTTAAATATATGTTTCAATGTATCCTCAATCAAGGTGTGAGCTGGACGCATCGGGATCATCAAATCTCATATCTTAATGAAAAAGGTACAAGGGTAGCACTTCACCACCTCTCGCATGCCTAAGGTGTATGGAGAGGTGGCCTCTTGCATGCATTTCATTAATGTGATTAAGGAAGTTGGTAGTAACAAAGTATTGCCAAGGGAAATTCTGCTTCAAGGGTAAGTAAATTTTATGTTCTACGAGGGAATTTGGATATAGGCTTGTTCGTGGATTGTTGTGGACTCAAGATGACATTCCTCATGGTCTTCCACCGGGCTGCAGTCAGCTTTCACTCAGCTTTAGTCGCTTTTTGCGAGTATGTTGCTAGCCTAGGTTTCTTCCGCCTCACCTTTGTTGCTTGCCAAGTATCTCTTACTTTTCTCTAGAGGAGTGGTCATATTTCGATGTCTAATGTTTGATGGCAATATAACTATGGATTTTGGAAGGAAATGGTTTATTCTTATGATTGTTTGTGTTTATTTTGCAAAATTGTATTTTTATACTTTGGAAATTCTTGCTTGCATGGGAATATACCAAGGGGAAAAACTATGGCAACTTATTTCCTCTTTCTGTCTGCCTATGGAAACTATAATGATATTTCAATGGATATATTTGGTCATCTGAATTGGTTTTTCATGGTTCTGGTTTGTTGTTGTTTGTCTCATGTTCAGATCCTGAGCCACTCAAGGAAGGACTTTTTGTGTTTTTCCAGGCTCTGGCATTTTCTCCAACTCATTATCGCTACCCATCGTAGAGTAGGTTGTTGGTATACTTACTATGTTATGACATCCTTCCTTGACAATTTGACAGGTTCTCTTATTCGATGCAAGTTCTAGAATTTTAACGTTGTTTCGTGCGGGGAATCCAAGGTTTCATCATCGTGGTCTCTGGTCAATACCGTTAGGGGTTCTAATATTATTTTTTCCATGGATCGTGCCGCCTCTATGAAAGGATAGTAAGACAGGGGTTCTCATGGTCGTGGTAAGAAACAAATGCCGACCAGTGAGGGTAGTCAGACCTGCCCTCGACCAGTGAAAAATAGAGGATGTAAAACAACCTCCTATCTCATCCGAGACCCAACCCATTCCTTCCATGAAGGTAATTCACCTCAGGTTCATCAGTTTATTGTGGGATGGGAAGCTAATTTGAATCAGTGAGATGTAGATACATAAATTGATATGGAAGAGTGCCATGATTTGGTGTCATACCCTGGTCATTCGAGAGGTAGATCCTCTCGGTATAAGAAGACAATTTATATTTGTTGGTTGATGTAAAATTAGTAGCTAAAGCAATGGTATACCCATGGACTCCTCCAAGACTGCATAGGTATTCTTGGAATTCCATAATGAATTTCATCAGATCCAGTTTCATCTTCAATAGTAGAATGGGCGTATGAGCCAGATCAAAAAGCACATTCCATGTATCTCGAAAAGTGAGCTTCTAGGTATTTCTCTCATGACATGTAGCACGATGGTTTAATTTCTTTTTTGCAATTTTTTTATATGATGAAGCAAGATAATTTCATTTCTACTTTAATTTAACTAGAGTATAGGAAGTTTAAGGATACTCATACATATTTAGCACTGCTTGTCAGGATTGAATTATCCTATTTTTGGATGGCATGTTGAGGCCACCTAACAATATGATTTTTGGTTGTATCCTGTATTTTTTGAGAAAATGAATGAAAAGCTCCCTCCAAGCTTAAAAAAGAAAAATGATTCAATGCGCAATAGGAGTTAAATATTTAAAAATAAGGATGATTCTTGTGTTGCAACTCAGGGTACGCTACAATTTTGTTTCTCGTTCATCCACCACAATGGGTCACGAGCTCAAGCCAAGCTTCAAAAGAATGCCATGGTATGGACCTAGATTTCTATTGGGCATTGACAAATGGGTGAATATGCTTTTGTTTATAGGGGAGAAACCTCCACCCTATGATTTTTCACTCAAGGTATCCATGGGCATGAGATGGCTTGCTCTTGTAGGATCTTCTTTCAACTGGTTCTATTATGTGCCCGAAGAGATGTTTCAAAGGCTATCAAAGGAGATGAATATTGTTTTCTTTGGTCGACTATTGTTTCTCTTGAGATGGATGCGAGAGGAAAGCTTAAGAGGGCTTTTTTGTGCTTTCCTTTCCTACTCTGTTCAGGTATCCCTTACCTACTTAGCATTGTGGTTTATGTGGCTTGTGGTGGTGGATTTATTGTCTAGTGAAAAAGGGGATTCTCAAAGTTTGTTCATTTACTCCCACTAGTTTATGTAGTATGAACCAAAGGAAGATATGGAACATAATCCTTTCTATATTTTATTAATAATGTAAGTAGAAAATGTTTTGTTTTCTAAAGAAGGAGCTAAAACTATGTCTTTAAGTTGAAACATAGCATAAAGAATTGGTGGGGCATCCTACAAATATTCAAATCCTGTTATATCAAGGAAAGCTACTACAAGACTCTTCCATGATTAAGTACTTCTACATAACAAAGAACTCAACCATAGTCTTGAATCTAAGGCTAATTAGAGGAGGTGCAAGACCTAGGAAATCCATTGGAACAACCTCTTACAAGGATGTGACACAAGGAAAGGCTTTCTTCACTGTAGAACAACCTCAAAACATCTCAGGACAATATATCCTTCAATAAATGAATCAAGTACCTTCTATGGAGGTAAACTTCTCTAAGGTAAAACACCTTTTTCTTGCTCTTCAATCCAAGGTTGTAATATGTAGGTTCAACGATTTATGACCTAAGTATAATTCTTTACATAAGTGAATATTTTATTCTTGGACCTCAAACTGTGATATATATTTGTGCTATAATGGGTTTTTTATTGCCCAATTCGACAATAAAGATGATCTCAAGAAAGTCCTAAATGATGGGCCTTGGTTTTAGGGTAGAGCTAGGCTCTTTATCACCCCTTGGTTTCCAAATTTTGATGCTACTAAAATGGTGGTCATCATGATGGAATTTTGGGTGCGGCTACAAAATATACCCGTCCCCTTCTAGCACCATAACGTCCTAGAGGAAATTATAAACACTCTTAGAAAAATTAGAAAGATGCACTTCGAAAGAACAAAGAATAATCTATTTATGTTTGCCAGAATCAGTGAAGAAATAGACCTCAGTGAAGGTTTAATTGATCACATACAACTGAAATAGAATAAAGTTCAGTGGAACCATGAATTAACTTATGAGAACATGGCATTGTGATGTCATACTTGATTCCAAAGAGGTCATTTGCATAACACATGTCCATGGAAAAACCGACCCCAAAAAAGAAAAAGGGTCAAAGGATGTTAGCCCTCAAACCCACATTCCATGGATAATTCTCCAAATAAAGTAGAATAACATTCTCAAAACCAAAATGATATCGAAGTTCAGGAGTCAAAAGCATCGAAACTGCAAAAGGAGGCTCATATAGAAAGTGGGATGGGGAAGGAACAAAAAGGGTACATATTTCAAGACCTTGACTCAGACAAAGGATCCACACCATAGGAAACAAAATGAAAAATGGAAATGGTTCTAGTCAAATCAAACTTAGAGGGATGGAAAAAAAGTGCAAAAAAAAAGAAGTGATTTTTACTACACTTAACTTGGTATTTACTATTGTAATTTTTTCAATTATTTCTCTTTAACTTAAATATCATATAGATCATCTATGTGAATTATTTTAGCATATGCAAAATATAATTTTATTCTTTCTTTTATGATGAATAAAATTACGACTCTTTTTCTTTAAAAACAAATAGGAAAAAAGTTTTTAAACATTTAAGCAATAAAACCAATATTATAAAAAGACATTTACAAATTAAAAAAACCTAAAAAAATTCTTACTTATGATAAATACATATTCAGTATTAACCTGCCAATTTCCAATTATTTAGAATGAATAACTTTTACCATAATAACCTTTTATATTAAATAATGTTATTTTTATAATATATATATATATATATATGTTTTTATATAATTATTCAGGTTGAGAAAAAATCTAAAAATTCTAAAATTTCTAATTTTAGTTTCATGATAATCTATAATCGGTGATTTAGATGCAAGTTAGAGTGATAGTGACTGTCTTTCCTTATCATTAACTATGTAAGAAGTGACTCATTTCTAATTTTACTAAATTTCATGTTGGAGTCTGAATATACAAGATATTTGTGATACTTTTTTTTCCTTTAATTGAAGAAATCATGCATACTTGTGAGACAAAACTTCCCCACTTAACCATTGGACCACATCCAGAGGAATTATGATACTTAAACTTGACAACAATAATATTGAATCAAGATGAAAGTTTTACAAGTCATCTTTTACAAGTTCTTTAAATCCGTTAAAGTGAATTTCATCTTCAACTACTGGAGTTTTCATCATGTTGTGAGTATTTCTTAAAATAATAAATTTAATCATTCTTTTCTATAATAAATGGAGATATTTTAGAAAATAATGATTTGAATATTCTATAGCCCAGTATGACCTGGATGTGTATGTATGTCATGTCCTCAAAAAATAATAAAAATAATTTTCATTAGTGTCCACCAAAACATTAGCTTGAATATTAAATTATATATAACTTGAACTTAAGATTATATATAACCTTTTAATCTTGAAAATGGACTAAGATTAATATTAGAATATAACTATGTATTATAATATATAATTTGAATGTATAATAAATTATCTCATGCCTTTAATAGTTCATTTATCATATATGTTAACAAAAAAATTTACCACATTAAAATTTCAAATCAAGTAAAATTTTAAAAATATTTACTCTTTACTAAAGCCGTACCATTTCTCTAATCAAACAAAAAAGGTTAATTCAACACAAAGAATCCAAAATCTTTTAATACGTCTTTTAATTAAATATTTATTAAATGAATCTTTAAAGGGAAAAACAATATCCTATGGATATATTAAAATCTTTAAAGACATAAATATTTCCACATTAAAGTTGTAATATTAGAAAATATTAATTTGATGTAGTTCTATTATAAATTTTATTATCATTCCATATAAAAAACATCATTAAATCTAATATTGATATTAAAATATTAATATTAATATTATAGTTAATATTAATATTAAATATAATATAAATACAAATATAAATATATTATCATATTAACATCATTGAATTTAATAACTTTGGATTAGTACAATATTAAATTTCATATAATATTTAATTTGTTTATATATATATATATATATATATATATATATATATATATATATATACATACATATATATATACATATACATATACATATACATATACATATACATATACATATACATATACATATATATATATATATATATATATATATATATATATATATATATATATATATATATATATATATATATATATATATATATATATATATATATAGATATATATATATATATATAGATATATATATATATATATATATATATATATATGGAGGGAAGGACAAAGACATAGAGTGATAGAGGTGGAGAAATAGAGGGAGTGACAAGGGAGAGGTGAAGATAAAATGGAGGAGAGGGGAGAGGAGGAATCAAGAGAGAGTGACAAAGAGGAGTGATATTGAGAGAGAAGAGTAAGAGAGAGAGAGAGGGAGACACAGATAGAGTGAGGAGAGAGGGGGAGAGAGAGGAGAGATGGAGAGATATAGTGACAAGGTTGGAGGGTAGAAACAATGCATGCAAGAGAGAGAGGGGGGGGGATCTGTATTGAAGAAGAAGGGAATATAGAGATAAAACTTGAGAGAGTGAGAGGGAGTGACAAGGAAGACATGGAGAGAGAGTGCATATGCATTGGGGTGAGATAAAGAGACAAAGGATGGATGGAAGGAAGGGGGGGGGGAGAAGGAGAGAGAAAGAGAGTGGGAGGGAGATAGTGATAGAGTTCGACGACGAAGATAGAGGGAGTCGGGGAGACAGAGGGAGTTGGGAGAGAAAGGGAAAGACAGGAAGGAAGAGAGAGAGAAAAGGAGAGGGAGGGAGAGATAGATGGAGTTGGAGGGGGTGAGAGAGGGAGGTAAGAAGGAAGACAAAGAGAGAAAGTTGGAGAGAGAGAGGGAATGATAAGGGAGATAGAGAAAGAGGGAAAGAGGAGAGTAGTTGATCCAAATTTAAATAGGAATGCAACAATTTATAGATATAACCATATATACAGAGATGCAACCGAAATAACACTTCCTTTCATTAATATCAAATAACGAAATATGCTTACAAATAGAATGGAAATGAGACTAGATCAAGCAATGGTAGCTTATCTTTGAGAAGAGATGTGGAAGCTACGTGCCTCTCAACTGACTTACAATGAGGCTCAAGGGCCTTTTTATTATTAAACAATAAGAGAAAACCTTAAACAACCAGAACCCTAACTCGAGGATATGTAACACCAAGAGTTTATGGGCCCCATTGTGGTTAGTCGAGCAACCAACTTGTCGGGGTCATAACCTGGTCATATTATCTCCATTTTATGCACATGATACCTCGTTTAAAATATCTCTCTGAGGAATACAATTAAAAACATGATTTCCATGAAATCATTGGAGGAATATTTCCAAAAAAAACGTCGTTTAGGGTCTCAAAACGGCTTTGGAAGTTTAGGACCCGAAAAACTGCCAAAAATAGTAAATTGTGCTACAATTAAAGAAACTGAAAAAAATAAAAGAACAATGGTGAGAGTCCATGTGGAATAGGTGGTTAGCCACCAATATCCACCTAGATCATTCCTCACCCTTAGGAAGAAATGGTCTCCATTGTATTAAATTCCTCCATGAGATGAGGAAACTTCTACTGAACTTGGTCCCTAGTAAGCCATTTTCCTTGGTGCAGGAGTTGGTCGGCTTTGATAACTCGATACAGTTGGATATTCTTCTAGTGAGTGTTTTTGATCTACATTTCCATGATCTGATCAGTTGTAGCTTGTTCCACGTATTCTAGATTTAACTCTGTTGGTGTGAGTTACTATGCAATGTCGGAGTTGTCCAGTAATGGTGGAAAGTATGGCCGAATGCGATCCGCATTGAATACTAGATGTAGGCCAAGGAATGGGGGAATGATGAACTCAAAATAATTATCTCCCATAACCTTGGTGATGGCGTATGGCCCACATCGAAGAAGGAGAATCTTGCGGTGGGGCCCAATGAGGAGCTCCTTCTGCAAATGTAGCCAAACCTTGTTTCCCACCTGGAACTTGTGTGGCACCCGATGTTGATCATGTCGCTTCTTGTACTTAGCATTGGCTTTGTCCAATATGTAATGGACCTTTTGGCAGCACAGAGGATTCACTCAATGAACCTATGATATATCACGTGCGTTCGTGGCATATTAAACAATACCCTTAATTTGACTACATATTGGAAAATACCTCTAAAAATCACATTATTTAACACCCTACCAATATGAACCCAATATACATTCCCCATTTAAAAACCCCTGCTTTCACTAGATATTTTAGGTATCCATATTTTCATTAACATATTTATAGCCCTTTATATTTTTTGATTAACTTTAGGGTTCATATTTTGTACCTGCCAATATAAAAACCCTCTACCCCTATATATCCCCCATTATATTATGTCATTTTTTCCTCAATAAATACCCCCAATATGAACCCACCTACTATGGTATTGCTCCCCTAGTGAATCCCCCATGGTTAGCGAATGTGTTGGATGTGCTCAATGAAGCTATTTTCCTTTCTGACTTCGAACTGGACATGAGCCAAATCTACATGAGTCACTGCAAATGGTATGGCCACATCAATGGGACATAGTGGATGGAATCCCAAACCCACCTGAAAAGTGTTGTGGCCAGTCGAGCTATGGAGAGCCCAATTGTAGTTTTGTTGGTCATAAGGGAGGCTCTCATCCCATGTGCGTGGATGATTTGAATAGTACGTGTGCAGAATGTGTATGATCATCCTGTTTGCGACCTCTTTCTGGCCATCAGTTTGGGGATGGAAAGTTGTGGAATTAGTGAGCTCGGTGTCCAACATCAACCAAAGACTGCACCAAAATGTACTAAGGAATATTTGGTCCCGATATGAGATGATAGACTGTGGGATCCCAAAGTGTACCCACACTTGTTCAAAGAAGAGTTTAGCAATGGATTCTACTGTGATACTCTTCTTGCAAACCACCATAATGGCCATCTTCGAGAATATGTCGATGACCACAAAAGCACAGTCGATTCCATGCTTAGTAGAAGGAAGGCCTGACATGTAATCCATGGAGATGGATTCCCATGGTCGACTAGGGATAGGCAACATGGTATAGAGGCCTTGCTTCTTAATGGTCGGTTTGGCAATGGTGTAGGAAGTGCAAGATCTGATGTACTTCTCGACATCCTATCGAAGATTTAGCCAATAGAAATACTTTTGTAGTATTGCCACCGATGTCTTGACCCCAAATTCCCAGTGGCTCGACTGTAGTGCACTTCCCAAATAATCTTCGCACGCTCACTTTAAGGAACACAAAGGTGTCCCAAGTGGCATAACAAAGCATCTTGGAGGTGAAAATCGGGAACTTGTTGACCCTCCAAGAGTGTATGGTATGTGAGGCCAAATTCTGGGTCGCTTTTGTAGAGAAGTGGCTAATCACAAGTCTCGTGCCCACAAGAGTTGAGCATGGTGTTTAACTTCATGATCGATGGTCGTCTCAAGCAATCTACAACATTATTTGTGTTTCCCTTCTTGTACTTGATATTGAAATGGAACTGTTGTAGGTATGTGTACCACTTTTGATGGAAATCATTTTGAAATTTTCCTTGCATCTGTATGAACTATAGGGGTTGGTGGTCTGTGTGGATGACCGTTTCCTTCCCCAAAATATAATGCTTCCATTGTTGGTAGGCCTGCACAATGGAATACATCTCTTTGTCATAAGTGGGATACTTCTGGACTGTGTCTAAAAGTTTCTCACTGTGATATGCCACAAATGCCCCTGTTGAGTAAGGACTACTGCAAGAGCATAGTTAGAGGCATTTGTCTTGATCTCAAATGGTTGTTGCAAGTCTGCTAATGTGAGCACTGGTGCAGAGTAGAGGTGATGTTTCAACTCTACGAATGCCTTCTGTTGAGATTTAGACCAAAAGAATTTTTATTTTCCTCCTCCTTTGGTGACTTGACTCAAGGGCCAAGTGATATGAGAGAACCCCAACACGAACCTGTGGTAGAAATTGGCAAGACCTATAAAGTTGCAGAGCTATGTTAGAGTGGTTGGGGTTGGCCAATCCCGAATGACTTGGATCTTGGTTGGATCCACATGCACCCCCCATTCATTAATAATGTATCCTAGTTACTGAACCTGGGTCATGCCATAAGTGCATTTCTCCAAATTGGAAAATAGCTTATGTTGTCGCAGTGTTTGGAGAACATGTCAGATGTGGTGGAGGTGCTCCTCCCAACTCTGGTTGAAGATTAGGATGTCATCCAAGTATACCACTACAAATGAGTTGGTGAATGGATGCAAGATGTCATCCATCAGCCTCATGAAGGTTGCAGGAGCATCCATCAACCTAAAAGGCATAACCAAGCATTCGGAAAGGCCCTCCTTGGCTTTGAAGGTAGTCTTACACACATCTGAGGGTTCAATTGGTACTTGGTGATATCCAGGCTTCAAGTCGATCTTGCTGAAATATTTCCCCCCCTTGAGTTATTATAGAAGGTGATCAATCCATGGGATCAGGTACCTATTTCGGATAGTGATATTATTCAGCACCCAATAGTCAATAAAGAGTCTCCAAGTCCCATCCTTCTTTTGTACTAACACGATCGAGCTCCCACAAGGTGATGAACTTGGCTGAATGTGACCTTTCTACAACAACTCTTGAATTTTCCTCTTGATTTCATTGTTCTCTAGAAAGGACCATTGATAGATTGGTCCATTGGGTAACAACACACCTGGGATCAAATCAATGGAGTGCTTGAGTTGATAGTGTAGTGGCACCCCTGCGAGGGAGGTGAAGATGTCCTCGTATCCTCCATGACCTTGTCCATCTGGTTTTGTCATGCGGAGGGGTCGTGTTTGGAAGTTGTGGCCACCGTCTTCTTCTTTCCTTGAGTGTGTGTGAACAGGAAAACAAATTTACCAGTTTGGAAATGAGCTTACTAAATTGTTTTGCAATAACCAAAGAGATGGCAGTAGGCGGTGCTACCTCTAGTATCTTATACAACTTATTTCCCAATGTAACAATAACAGTGCAAGACCTTGACTCATACACATCATTTCACTTCCACAAGTATGATTGGCCTAATAATACATCACAAACATCAAGGGGAGAAACATAACATAATACCTCATTCATGAAGGGCTTGATGCTTTATGGAAGGCAACATTGTTGGCTCACGCTCAGATCCCATCCTTGGTGAATCCAACCGATGGTGTAAATTGGTGGGTGTGTTTTGGTTGGTAAGCCCAGCCGCTTCATGACCTCTACTACAATGAGGTTATTTTGGCTCCTAATGCCAACAACGAACTGTAGCAGGGAACCCTTTACCCACATCTAGCAGTGGAAGAGACGTTCCTCCTCCTCTGGGTCTTCGGGTTCCTCCTTTTGGATATTTGTCATAGTGATGATGGAATTGGGCTCCGCATCAATATTTTGCTTCCCTTTATCATTCCCCTTTTCGAGTTCTGACTCAGAGTCAAAACATCCATCTGATTCTGAAGGCTTCAGCTCGACCACCAGTGACTGCTTGGCCTGACACTCACTTGTGTTGCAGATGGAGCTCTTATGGAACTCACACCACTTTCTCGTGTCCTTCTTCAACTCCATAGTGTTTTCCTTTGCTTATGTCTTTGGTGGATTTTCCTGAGCCATCCCACCTTGGCTTCTTCCTTTGTTCTATGGTTTGGGGGCACTTTTCCCTTGCTTCAGATTTGCAGATCCAAAGTCTCACTTCTTCTGTTTAAACTTCTTCTCGATCTTGACAGTGTATCGGTATGTCATTCCGAGTGAGGAGATGTCCAGGAACTCCATATCATCCTGGATGTATTTGTGTAGGCATCCATTGTACTTTAGTACCAAATGTTTCTCAGAACCCTTGATACCCAACTTCGTGTGAAGGGTATGAAAATTATTGGTAAACTCTGGCACATCTTGGTCCCTTCCCTGCTACAACGTGGTGCACTTTATGTATTTCGCCTTGTAGCTCCCGAAAAGGGTAGTACTGCTCCTTGATCGCGTCCCAGAATGAATTCCAAGTGGGAGTGGCTGAAAACAGTGAGGTCATACTTTCATTCTTCTACTCACAATAGGTTTCTCACCAATCCTTGATGTGGGGGGTGGCTTTGAGAAGAGAAAACTTAATCTTTTCCTCGCTGGAAAAATAATGAACATAAAAATATCCTTCTAGCAAATTCAACCATTTATCTATGGCATCTGCATCTATTTATCCCTCAAGTATGGGAATGTCAAAGTTTACTTGTACCTTAAAAGGTGTGGAGCCTCCAGAGTGGTTGTTGGATGTGGATGCGCCACCACTGGGCAACCATTGAAGGATCTGGGCAAAGTTATCCAGCATCACATTCCTTTGTTTCTCGAGGACCTCCTCGAGCAATATTTTGATAGGATCTCCTGCTCCCTCGTATTTCTTTTCTTCCCCCATAAGAGGTCGTTGGGATTTATGAGGTTGGTCTTGCAAAGGTTCAACCAGTTCGAGCCCTAACTCCTTATATCCCAGCCTCATTGGGGACATGAAAATAAAAATAGAGAAAGAGCAGACCGCTTTGATACCAATGATCCAAATTTAAACATGAATGCAGAAATTTACAGATATAACTATAAATATAGAGATGCAGTAGAAATGACACTTCCTTTCATTAATATCAAATAATGAAATATGCTTCCAAACAGAATGGAAATGAGACTATCTTGAGCGATGCTAGCTTATCTCTGAGAAGATATGTGGCTGCTACATGCCTCTCAACTCAGTTACAATGAGGCTCAAGGGCCTCTTTATTATTAAACAATAAGAGAAAACCCTAACCTGAGGAGATGTAACACCAAGAGTTTATGGGCCTCGTTGGGGTTAGTTGGGTAGCCAATTTCCTAGGGTCGTAACTTGGTCATATTATGTTCATTTAATGTGCATGATACCTCGTTCGAAATACATCTCCAAGGACTACAACTGAAAACGTGAGTTTTTTTAAATCCCCACATGAATATTGCCAAAAAAATGTCGTTTAGGGCCTCAAAATTGTTGTCGAAGTTTAGGACTCGAAAAAATACCAAAAATAGTAGACTATGCTACAATTAAGGAAACTAAAAAGAACTGAAAGAACAATGGTGAGGGTGGAAGTGGAATAGGTGGGTGGCCACCAATATCCACCTGGATTAGTAGGAGGGAAGAGAGATAAAAGTGGTAGAGAGGGACATAAGGGGAAGAAAGAGTGAGAGGGAGAGATAGATAGATATGGAGAAAGAGCATGTATGTTTTAGGGGTGATATATAGAGAAAAAGGAGGAGCATAGGGAAATAGAGATATAGATAGGAGGTGAAGAGAAGGAAGAAGAGAGATAGAGACAGGGGGGGAGTAAGAGATAGAAAGATATGGAGAGAGAGAGAGAGAGAGAGATCATGAGTGTTTGGGGGTGAGATAGAGAGACAAAGAAGGAGAGATAGAGGGAGATATAGATATATATGGAGGGGGAGAGAGGGAACAATATTTCTTACACTAAATGCATTGATTTTTGTGTCGATGGTTATTTCTAATCCTATTTGATTGCTTGCACTAGATGCATTGATTTCAGTGTAGAGGTTCATTTCTAACTATAATTGGTTCCTTGCACTAGATCCATTGATTTGATTGTAGAGTTTTATTTCTAATCCTGTTTGACTTCTTTCTCTAGAAGCATTGATTTCAGTTTAGATGGTGATTTCTAATCCTATTCGATTGTTTGCACTAGATGCATCAATTTGAGTGTAGATGTTGATTTCTAATTATATTTGATTTCTTCCACTAGATGCATTGATTTCAGTGTAGATGTTGATTTCTAATCTTATTTTATTGCTTGCATTAGATGCATTGATTTGAGTGTAGATGTTGTTCTCTAATCATATTTTATTCCTTGCATTATATGGATTTGATGTTGTTAATATTGACGCTTTAAATTATTAAAAATAATTTTCAAGGTTAGATGGGGGGGGGAGATAGGGAAGAAGATTTGTTGCACTAGACGTATCAATTTCAGTGTAAATGATGATTTGTAATCCTATTTTATTGCTTGCGCTAGATGCATTGATTTCAGCGTAGATGTTGATTTCTAATTATATTTGATTGCTACACTAGGTGCATTGATTTCAATGTAGATTTTGATTTCTAATCCTATTTGATTTCTTGCACTAGATGCATTGATTTCAATGTAGATGTTGATTTTGAATCCTATTTGATTACTTGCACTAGATGCATTGATTTTAGTGGAGATGTTGATTTCTAATCCTATTTGATTCCTTCCACTAAATACATTGATGTCAATGTAGATGTTGATTTTTAATCTCATTTGATTTCTTGAATTAGATGCATTGATTTGAGTGTAGATGTTGTTCCCTAATTGTATTTGATTTCTTGCATTAGATGTTGTTAATCTTTAGGCTATAGATTATTAAAAAAATAGTTTTCAAGATATATTTAGTAATACCTAGAGGGACACTATTAAGAATTAATTAGATGTGAAAAGTAGTGATACTTAGAACTAAAACCAAATAGAAGTGCAAAATCAATCCTATTATAAAGTGAAAATTAATACTTGACAAGATCGTCTCCCTTTTTCATCACCAACTAATTGCTATTTGACAATTACATATATTTAAAATATAATCAAAATTACTAATAGATATTTGCATACAACAATATATACAAAATATTTTTAAGAGGAAAATATATATTTATAAACATTAAAAAAAAATCAAAATATTTTTGAAGGAGATGTGATAATATTCTGGAGAAATAAATATTGTAAATATTTTATAAATCTAGCCACTAATTAAAAAAAATTGAAAAATAGTTTATTTTCTAACTTTGTAAAATAGACTATAGATTAGAAAAAAACAATCATCAAAATATTATTGAAGAAAATAAATTATTTCAAATGTTAGTAAAGAAACAAATTATTTCAAGAATAATCTTGACGCACTAAATTGTTAAAACTATTCTTCAAGATATATTTAGTAATACCTCGAGGAACTTTATTAAGAATTAGTTAGTTGTCAAAAGTTGTGATACCTAAAATTAAATGAAATTAAGATGTGTAGTATCAATCCTCATGCAAACTATTGACAAGATTGTCTCCCTTCTTCATAACCAACTAATTACTAATTGAACTGAGAGGCTCATGTTACAACCCAATATGATGTGTAAACATGTCAATGTGTCATCAAAGTTGAAATTTTGCTTATGTCAGCCCAAACAAAAAATTAAAAAAAAAAAAATTAAATAACTATACAAAATATTTAAATTATGTCGGTTCATAAAAAAAAATTGCATGTGAAGAAATTGAATCCCTCTCGACTCATGTTAGATCCGTATTTAAGAAGGACCTATGCTCATTAACAATTACTTACACATATAAAAATATAACACAATAATTATAACATTTGCAAACATTGCTATCCAAATCCAAACACATAAACACACAAACCACTCAAAGCATTCAAACAAAGATATATAAACCATTCAAGGCAAGCAACACAAGCTAAATTAAAGAAGAGAATGATATGGTCATGCCAAACAAATACAACATAATGTGAATTTTGAATTTTATCTCAAACATATACATAATAATGATATTCTAAAAATGTAACATTGTTCCCCTCAAGTGGAACCAACTTAGATCCATCTAACACTGAATCTATCATTCGTCGATAGGGATCAAATCCCTCAAGGTACAAACCTTTCTTAAAATTCTACACAAAAAAAGAATGTTTTCATCTCGAGGAATTTAATCCCTCTCAACGCATGATAAATCCAATGTTATTTGGATCTAAACTAGTTATTAAAAATATACATTGTTTTCTCATATTTATATTTTATTAATTTTAAAATGATCAATACACTAAAATTGAATTCACTAAATTTGAGTTAAGATGATTTTAAAAGTGAGTTGTGAAAAAGGATGGAAAGTGAAAAAGTGGAGCAGAGATTTCTCTTCCCAATATTTGAAACAGTTAAATAAGATTACATTGAAAACATCAACAATAAATGGCTGAAGTAGAACTAGACTAAAGTCAAGTAAAATTGAGCTATCTACGACACCTAGTAGACAAGAGAATCAAATGTGATGACACCTAATAGACAGTGAGATTAATATATCAACATCCCCTCCTAATCTCAATTGTTACATGTAAAGACACTAACAATGCCTAATTTCTCTCTTTGAAATTCAAATACAATCTTGTCCAATGGCTTTGTGAAAATATTTGCAAGCTGATCTTTGGAACCACAAAAAGAGAGTACTATGTCCCCATCATTGACAAGCTCACAAATGAAATGAAAATGTGTGTCAATATGATTACTCTTGTTTTGGAAAACATGATTTTTGATAAAGAAATTGTTGAATTGTTATCACAGTAAATTGGAGTTGGTCTTTCTAAACATTTGAAATATCTTTCAATAATCTTCTCAACCACACTGCTTGACAAACTGCTGAATTTGTTGCTACATATTCTACCTCTACATATTATATTGAAATGATTGACTATTTCTTTAATGCCCATGAAATCACATTGGTTCCAAGATGAAAAACATACCCTATGGTGCTTGTGCAATAATCTAAACTCCCTATGTAATCGTTGTCTGTATAACCTAAAAGTGAACAATTTTCAGAATTTGTATAGAACAAACCATATTCTATTGTTGCTGCAATATACCTTAAGATCATTTTTACAACATTCTAATGAGTGATCTGAAGTGACTGCATAAACTTGGAGACAAAACTTGCTACAAACATAATGTCAGGTCAAGTTGCAGTTAGATACAACAAACTACCAACTAGACTTTTATACAATGTAGGATCAACTAGTGGTGCTACATCTTCTTTGCTTATTTTTTTGCCTTGAGAAATTGGTGTATCTAAAGGTTTGCAATTGGTCATTTTGAACCTTTGGATGATGTCAGTGGCATATTTTTTTTGACAAAGAAAATTTCCATTAGTAGATTGGTGAATTTCAATGCATAAGAAGTATTTCATGACTCCTAGATCTATCATATCAAACTTTGCTTTCATTGTTGCTTTGAAATCCTTTGACATCATATTTCTTGTATAAAGAGGATCATCTACATAAAGAAATATAATAATAATTTTACCTTCATGCATTTTGGTATACAAAGTTGGCTCATGACTGTTTCTGCAAAAACCACTTTTGATGAGATAGGTATCAATTCAATTGTACCAAGCTCTTGGAGCTTGTTTTAAACCATACAAAGGTTTCTACAATTTGTATACTTTATGCTCCTATCCTGAAACTTCAAAACCAGGAGGCTCCTCTACATAAACTTCTTCCTACAATATACCATTTAGGAAGGCAAATTTTACATCAAGTTGATAGATGTTCCATTTATGTTGCGCTTTTGTGGAAAAAATGGTTCTGACAGTTTCTAACCTTGCTACTGGAGCAAAGGTTTCACCATAATCGACACCAAACTCTTATGAGAATCATTTGGCAACCAAGATTCCCTTATGTTCTCAATCTCTCCTTTTTCATTCAGCTTGGTCTTATATACCCATTTTACACCAATTTTGATTTTGTCTCTTGGGAGATCAGCTAATTCCCAAGTTTGATTCGTCTCTATGGTAGTAATTTCTTGGTTCATTGCATCTACCCAATGCTTTTCTTTAACTGTTTCTTCAAAATGAGCTGGTTGAGATGAAAGAAATGAAAACATGTTCTGCTAGTCAAACTCATGCTCATGCTCATATATTTCTTTGACGCTTCTTGTTTTATGATTGTCTTATGAAGAAGTTGAATCACTGGTGGATTCACTACTTAGAGATGTAACGTTTTCATAACGATATGGCTCTTCTTTAACCTACAATATTGGTGGTTGTCATGGATAAAAAGACTGATTTGAAGCTTCATCAACTTGATCAGACCAAGATTTATTTTCTTAAAAATTTACATCTCTACTTAAAAAGAGCTTCGTTGTAACTGGATTATAAAGTCTGTATGCCTTTGAATTCTCACTATAGCCTACAAAAACACATCTTTGACTCCTATCATCAAGCTTCTCTCTTAGCTACTCAGGAACATGTGAAAATACTACTAATCCAAAAATTCTAAAGTGAGATAAATTTACCTTTTTACCATCCCATGCTTCTTGAGGTACTATATCTTGGAGACTGGTTGTTGGAGATCTGTTGACTACATACATTGTTGTCAGAATTGCTTCAACCCAATAGTTATTTGATACCTTCTTCTCACGAAGCATACATCTGGACATATTCATGATTGACTGATTTTTCCTTTCTCCTATTCCATTCTACTCTGGAGTATATCTTGTTGTGTTTTGCATTATGATTCTTGTTGTTGACAAAAAACTTTGAAGTCATTGGAGCCGTACTCTCCTCCTTCGTCGAATCTGAGTACTTTTAAAGGCTTTCCACTCTATTTTTCTTCTTCTTCTTTGAATTCTTTGAATCCTGAGAATGTATTTGATTTATTTTTCAAAATATACACCCATGTCTTCCTACTATAATCATCAATGAATGTCAGAAAATAAAAACTACCACTAATGGACTGTGTCTACATTAGACCACATAAATCTGTATGAACAAGCTATAAAGGCTCTTTTTCTCTAGAGGAAGATGTGGGGAAACTATTTGTTTTATGTTTGGATAAAACACAAATTTCACAATTACAGTCTTTTTCATTCATAGTAGGGAGACCAATGACGATTGATTGTTTCTAAAGCTGACTTAGAGCCTTGAATGGGATATGGCCATATCTAGAATGCCATAGCTGAGATTCATCTATTCTTGACACATTGTGGACTAAAGACTATGAGAGCTTTCGACTTCTAAGAATCAAAGGAGACATCCCATTCTTGGTTTTTTCAACCTTTTTTCTAAGTCTTCTATTGGGCAATTTGTCATAGATATAACATGTGTTTCATTGGAATATTACAACATAACCATGTTCCATTAGTTGTCCTAAACTAATGAGGTATTATGTAGATGTGGAACATAATAAACATCGGGTATGTATTTCTCTTGATTTTGTTTAGTAAGAATAGGGACAATACCTTTTCCTTCAGCTTTAATGCAAAAACAATCTCTAAGGGTAATTTCTGATGTTATGGAATAATCAAGTTAAGAAAGAAGATTTTTGTTACCTATCATATGATCGCTGCAACCACTATCCAACAACCAAATATCATTGTTGTGAGTATCTTCAGAAAGATGGCAGGAAAGAAACATTGTTTCAAAGGATTCTCCTTCATTGTTGGAGAGATGGACATTGTTTCTTTCTTGATTTCAGAGTTCCTTTCTACATTCATGTTCATAATTTCCTGAACTTCTTGTAGTAATAACATTGGACATTAGACTTTCTCCATGGTCTGCTTCTCTGAGATTGTTTTTATGGAAGTCTCCATTTCTTTGCTACATAATGATGTTCTAATCTGCCTCAGTTTTGACCTTTGCCCCGCTTGTTGTCACCTCTATATTCTCTGCCTTTGCCTCTCCCAAACGTGAGTTGTGCTTTGAAAGCTTGTTCCATGGAATCTTCTGCGAAGTTGAGTCTTGTTTTGTGTGTCAAAAGTGACCCAGTCAATTGTTCTACTCAGAAAGTTGTAAGATTTTTGGATTTCAGAATGGTTGTTACAATCATGTCATGTTTTTTGGGGAAGCTTTGAAGGACTTTTTGAACAATTTTATGATCTGAAATGGTTTCACCAATGAGTTTGACCTCATTGACTATTCCCACGACTCTAATAATAAATTGATCCACATTTTATGTGTGAGTCATCTTTAGGGTTTCGAATTGTGATCTCAATGTTTGTAATTTAACTATCTTCATTGTATCACTACCTTGATGTGCAACTTTCAAGATTTCCCAAGCTTCATGTGATTTGGATGTGCAAATTATCTTACCAAAAATAGAGTCATCGACTTAGTTTTGTATCCAACATTTGGCTCTATGTTCTTTCCTTCTGAGTTCAGTAGGTGCATTGCTCTGATTATTGGACATGGTCGTCCATGCCTCTTGGGAGGGCGTAGTGTGAGGTGTATCCCAACACTCTTGAGCTTGTAGGAATGTCTTCATTCTCAAAGACCAAAACTCCTAATTTTTGCCAAACAAAATCGAAATATGTGGCAAAACCCCAAGAAAACCATTTCTTCATATGCGAATGTGCACTTTTTTTATTAAATCTAATTTTCTTAATGAAATAAACTCCCTTCCCTCATCTCCTCTCTTAAAAAACATACTCTTAAACAAAACCTTTTTCTTAAACCTCCTTATTTAAAAAATACATTCACAACCAAAAAAAAATGTTTTGGTATGAGACCACTAATCGAATTCCTTATATTTAAAAAAAACCAAATGATATTTATAAAAAAATAAGAAATTCCTTTGTTTTTAATGCTTCAAAGTCTCCTTTTTAGGAATTTCGAAAATCCTTTTTAAACCAAATTCAAAGACGTAAGTTTCAAAAAAGCTTCAGATAATTCGTGAAGCCTTCATATAAATAGTTAATTCGAAAGCCTTTGAATTAAAACGACTTAACGCTGTGCAAAAGTCATTTGTCGTTACCTTCTCTTAAAATCGTTAAAATTCTGAAGACTCTGCTGACTGAATTGGAAGGTTCGTGCAAAACGACAAACGAGTTTCAAAGAATTTGGTCAAAGCAAAAGTACTTTGTCGTTACCTTCTTTTAAAATCGGTCCCGTGCACACACACGACGCACGAACTTTGCTTTGACTAAATTCTTTCAAACTAGTTTGTCGTTTTGCACGAGTCTTCTAATTCACACGACGCACGAACTTTGCTTTGACCAAATTCTTTCAAACTAGTTTGTCGTTTTGCACGACACTTCGAGTTCGAGTTGGAGCTTTCGAAATTTCAACTTTTGCCATGTGCGCAGCTTGACGGGATTAGCTGCGCAACTGTACGCAGTTTTTCTTCAACTCATAGTGTAAGGCCCTCGAGTCTCCGGCAGGCGTGCACGATGGGCAGGCGCCCCGTGCACGACGACCGACGCTTCTTGGCACGACGACGGGCGCATTTTGGCATGACGACGGGCAGTGCGATAAGCGGGCGAGCTACCTCCGACACTTGGGCGATCCGTGCACGACAGGCGGGCGACCCGTGCACGGTGAGCCGGCGGACATACACAGTGAGCCAAGCTGCGGGTGCGGTCACCCGAGCTGGCGAACGAGTCACCGGCGAGTTGGTATGGACACGGTGCAGCAGATGGGCGCGCTGGTGCGGCGGACAAACAGGGGGGCGCGATGCGACAAGTTGGTGGACGCGGTTCAGCGGTTCTACGGGTGGGTGCGGGCACGGTCACCCGACGAGCGGGTGCGACCACCCGATGATGCGACGAGCTGCAGGTGCGGTGCGACGAAACAGCGAGTCGCTTGCGACGAAGGCATAACTAAATACACTTGGGCCGAAATGTGGCTAAGTGTTAGACGGGCATATTAATATGCTATGGAGACTTATACGCATATGTTAAGGAATGTAAATATGCGTGGGTTATAAAAATAAAATATAATATGTGAGGGCTTATATGTAAAATGATGGGGGCGACCATGAGTGGAGCACCCCCCCTTAAAACATAAGAAGAAAGCATATTATATGGAGGCTGTACACATACATAAATATGTGTGGATTAATTAATATAAAACATATATAACACGTGGGCTTCTATGTCAAAAGGTGAGGTCGGCCATGGATTGGACACCCCCTTTGAAACCTAAGGAAGAGAGCGTATATATTGATGGAGATGGAGCTCATTATCTCCATCGATCTTCGCTCAAGTGTCTTCGCATAAGGACAAGAGAGAAGTGCGAAAAAGGCTTGTGGAGATGCGCATTTCTCATGCGCATAAAACTAAGGAGATCTCGCATATTCTTGGGTTGGGTTATGTGAAGGTTTATCACGGTTGAGGGAGATTTGGTACATGGTTTGATGCAGAATTGTATGAGTGTCTTGGTGACCCGTGGGGGTACCCGCTCATAGGTAAAGGTGCATAATTGTGTATGTACAGGCTGTTTTATGCTTTGTTGTAAATATGGTTAAGTGTTGGCTTGGATTCTGCCCAGCCCGCTTATTGATGTAATATTGAAGATTCTCATAATATATTATTATCGGGCGAACTTGTTCGGGAGTTTCCCCTACCATTCTACACGGTTGTTTGCAATTGTTATTCAATTTAATTGCACATGTATCACTTTGTCCGCAGTTTTTTTTTCTTTGAGCTGTGGATACGACACAATGGGCTCTTTCGTTTCTTTTCTTTTTTTTCACATATGCACAATTGCACTACTCCCCTCGGCCTCCCACGCTTCTTATTTGCGAGCCCATAAAATTTGAAGCGATTCTTTCTTGGATGATTTGTTTGGAGTCTTACTTTATTTGGTGCTCTCCTAGCATGACAAAAAATAGAAAGCTAAAAATTAGAGTAGACATTGCTCTCAGAAACAGTTAAATAAGATTACATTCAAAACATAAAAAATAAATGACGAAAATAAAACTAAACTAAAATCAAGTAAAATTGAACTATTTACCACACTTACCAATAAAAATATCAAATGCAATGACACCTAACAAACAGTAAAATTAATATATCAACAATTAATATATCAACAAGTTAAAATTTCAACGACAATATTTCAAATCCTGTTAACCAAAATTAACGAAACCTTTATGGATAATCCTAACCAATTAGAATTATAATTTTGCAGAATTTAATTATAAATAAACTCAAAAGATTAGTTTTATTCCCTTAATAATCTAGGAAACCTTTATGGGTAATCCTAAGCAATTAGAATAATAATTTTGCAAAATTTAATTATAAATAAACTAAAAACATTAGTTTTATTCACATAATAATTTACTTAGTTTTGTTTTTCTTAAATACTCTTTTACTCAAAGAATTATAGGAATTTGGCGCTGAATTTTTGGATAAGCACTGTGTAGTTGGGTACGGTAGCGAAGAAACCCGAGATGGCGTGTGCGCCATCCATTTCATTAACCAATCGACCGACGCTGTATACCGTCGTAGTTTAGGTTTTTCTTTCTAAATGTTTGGTTTTTTCGACGGACACCGTATAATGTCGTACTTTAATTTATTTTTAATGTGTATATTTTTGCGTCATAATTATTAAATAAATTGAATATATAAATAAAGTGAAAGTTGTGAAAATAAAAATTTTCAAATATAGAAATTTAGTAATTTCACATTGATGATTGTTACGACTTACAAAATTTACATATATATATATATATATAAAGAAGATGATTAACACTGCTGCCTTTATAATGGTACTCGATAGGCCCACAAACCGACTCATAATTCAGATAATGTAAAGCCTCCACAAACAACCAAATAATTCAGTTGATGTAATAATAACGTAAAAACTATAAAAGCGTGACAATAATTCTGGTGAGTTGATCAGTGGACATGTTAGCTGCGTGCCGGAATTTAAGTGGAACTTGTGAGTGATGGTATGGTCAGAGAAATTAATCATCTGGAAACAAAATGGAGCACCAAAGAAAAGATCGGAAAAGAAGAAGAGAAGCAGCCAGGAAGAACATTCTATGAACCCATTCTACTCTGAGCGTAGAATGGAGATTGAGAGAGATAGAATATATTAATATTTCGTGAAAGGATATAGATCCCATTTTGGTAACCATTTGTGGCCAATATGCCTATGTAATGGTTTAAAGTTTAGGGGTCAATACATTTGTTCTAGGATTGTTTTATTTGATTTATGTATAATGTGTGCTATGTAAACATTGCAGCGGAGTAGCTTTCTGTGAGTTAGAATTGCAACGTTCAAAGTTTGCATTAGTTTTGTATGAGATCAAGTTTGATGGTCTTATTCGGTATTATTAGTGAGACCAAGATAAAGTTAGCAAAAAAAGGTTGATGGGTCAAATTACAGGGAAAAAAATTGAATACACAATAATGTGTGACATAGGGGAGCAAAGGAATACAAGTGAGATGGGCTCGAGGATAATTAAAAATGGTGATTATGAAATTAATGAATTATTGAGAGTCATTTTTAAGAGAATAAGTGAAACACAAAGAAGGGATGGTATCATAAATTTTTCTGCATCTATGAAGAAGTTAAAAAAACACAATCTCTAAAAGAAATAAATATAAGGGTTTTAAGAGATTTAGGATGTAGATAGAGAATGGTGACTCTAACTTAATTAAGGGTTTCGAGCTAAAAGAACTTATAGATTGGAAAATTCTTTAATTTTTAGCAAATCAAAGACTCTAATAGATTGAAGCTCGCATGTACCAAGTTAAAAGGTCATGCATCCCTATGGTGGAGCATTCATGTTATACCTCTATTTGTCACCTTAGGCCTCACAAGGGATCTATTGATGTCATCTTGTTAAATTCACATGTTTTACAACAACAAAAAACTATGTTGTTGAAATTGATTTCTCTTTCCCCACCTAAAAGAGCAATCGATCCCTTGTCTTCGTGCAAGTGATTAGTCACTTGTTGTTTTGATTCCATAACCAAAACCTCCAGTAGAACCTTTTAGATTTGAGGAATTATGAGGAGATCAATTAAGGATGCTTTGACCATGATGCATCACTAGCCATGGAACTTGTACATGATCCATCTTTGACCATGTTTTATGCTTTGAAGCTATCTCTAAGCCTCGATTATAAGAAAATGGAAAATCAAGGGAAGGAACCTACTGTTACCCTATTGATCATATCCTTATGTTTCCAAAGTGCTATAAAGAATAATTGCTACTGCTTTAGATGATCCAGATTGGATCATTATAATATTTTTCATCCATCTTGATAATTTTAGAGTGGAAAAGCTTGAAGAACCAGTGTACACAACCATGTTTACAAAAGGTCCCACTTTAGCAAATTAGTGATTAAAACCTTTCCAAAGCAATTTTAGGCATCAAATTGATATTTTTGGGAATAAAATTATCGCATAAGTGTCGCACCCCCTAGCACTACAAATACCTCCTTTCCAATGGTGTGAGAATCACCTCAACCTAAGCATGAAAAATTTTAAGTGGAAATTTCACTTAAAGTTTAAAAACCTTGATTAATCTTACTAGTCCCTAATATGCAAGCTATAAAAAATTTAGCAATATTTTTTTAAGCATAATCAAATATGTAATGCTTTTATATAGCGTCTACAAAATTATGGAGATTTTTAACGTAAATTAATTTTATTCCATAAAGTTTGGGTGAATAATTCTTAGAAAAAATGGAAATTCAAAAATCTTTTTTTTTGAAAAACCATGGAAAATTAGCCCATTTTTGTATATTAACCCATAAAATTTTCCCTAAACCAGAGTATGTATGCAAAAGTTATATCCCCTAGAAATTGAACATCATGTTTTGACCACATTAGCCACCATTATTCATGGAAAATGGGATAACCATGTGATCATGATGAAGAAGACTCTAGAAGAGTCCATATTGTAACTCTAGTTAAGAGTTGAAGGGGTCAAACATAACCACTAATAGGTTATTGGGATGTGTAATAGCTAGATCCCTAAGAGGAAAGGGGGTTCCATTCTATTCGATCGAATTTTGTTCCATAGATGAGTAGAGTAGCCAAGAGTGGATAAAGAGAGAGAAATAGAGAGAATTTGTGCATTGTAGTAGCCCACATGCCACAAGTCTCACTTCTTTGTACTTGCATCCATTCACATACAGAGAAAAAGAGAACAGAGCATCCTCACCTTCTAGTGTGTTTTCTCCTAAAAGGGTTTATGGGGTAATATCTTGTGTTATATGGTTGTCAATGATTGTATTGTCCCTATTTTCTTCATTTTCTACATTAAATGCATAGAAACAGTAACTTATAAATCCATAAGTCTAAGAAAAATAACCTTCATAGTATAGATTTCATATTTTTAGTATAAATTTATGAGATTTGTTATGATGAACTATCCAGTGGAATATCTACAACAATTTGGAAATCGTATAAGTATCAAAGTAGATCTTTTTGGGTACAATTTTTAATATTTTTAGGGGATCTAGATTAATTAAGCTAAAAGTCATAAAAACCCACCATGACTAGTGAATCTGTTAAAAACTCTCAATATCTCACATAGGATAATTTTTCACAGCTGGAACCATGAATTGCAAATATAACCCATAATGCCATCCTCCTCTTGGACACCCTAACTAGTAAGCTCGAGCTATATGGAGAAGATGGAGTTTCTAGCAATGAGGTCATATTTAAAGGGGAAATTGGAAAATTAGGAAGAAACAAAGAGGGAATCTAAGAGATAACCTAAAATGGATCAACCAAGTTTGAGTATCGTGAACCATTCATAGTTCTTATTCGAAATTGAAGTGAAGGTTCACATTAAGTCATATCAATGTGAGATCGATGAATTGAAGTTAAATCATCAATTGCAACAATTAGAAGTTCATTTTAGTGTTCATCATATAAAGGAAGAACATAAGATGCCATTTTCTTAGCTAAAATTAGAGGACCATACCATGAACTAATGGGAAATCCACATGGATACCATGAGGTCAAAGGGAGATCCTTTAGTAAATACGTGGGAGGATTTCAAAACTCTCATAAAGTAACAAATTTTACCCTATCACATGTAAAGGACTAGTGAATCTAATGGCATTACTTTAGGCAGAGAAAGATAGAAACTATGCATGGGTACACCATATAATCTTGAAAGATGGCCATAATGCTAGATATCTCCCCAAAGAACTTAGATGTACTCCTCAAGTACATGAGGGTTATACACAACCATTTGTGAAAGCAAGTTATGATATTGAAACCCAGAATGGTGGGTGAGGATTGTGTATTGGATGAATACCTAGAGAACATATGCCAGAAGAAAAGGTAATAGTGGCTCAAAGAAAATGGGGCACCAACAAGCTTCCAAGGAGGGGAAGAAGATGTAGAGAGAGAGGAAAGACAAAAAGATAATATTAGCCACAACACAATAATGAAAATATCCTAACAACCACGACAAAAATTGTAACAATGACAATCATACAAAATAGAAGTGTTGGAAGTTACATCTAAAGCTTAACCTGAAGAACAAAAAGAAAGATGTTAAGAGGAAAAATCTCATGGCCATTGATTCAAGCAACTAGGTGGGAATAAACTCAAACATGGATAAGAAGATTGGCTTTACGTTAATGTAGAAAGGGGTGAATATGAGTAGCCTTTAGAAACATGAAGAGATGGAAATGACAAGACTCTTCCATATTACAATATAGGTCAAGAAGATAAAAATTGATGCTCTATTCAACTGAGGATCAGAGGAGAATCTCATTGCAGTAAATACAATCAACAAATTGGGATTGGATTTTCTTTATACTATAAGCCAATATCCATATTGATGGGTAAATAAGGATGCAAAAACAAAATTAACCAAATAGTACAAAGTCATATTTGCTATCAATGTTGATTTTATTTTTGAAATAGAACTAGATGATGCTTGATGTATTTGGAGTCATGTTTGGAAGTCCATATATGTACATTTGGGATGAAATATTCATGTATAGAGAGAAATAGTACATTCTCATCAAGGATGGAAAACCATTTCTCCATTGACACATATAAGGGAAAGTAAAAAAAATTGTTGTTGAGTGCCAACCAAGACAAGGAACTGATCAATTCTAGCAAGAAGTATGTTTTATATGTTCGAAGATAAAATTAGACTACAGAAGAGTTAGAAAGATAAAATTCATCACTAGTGGGGTGTACTAAGGAACAAAAAAAAATAAAATCAAAATAGACTCTACAAGGCCATAGGGGTGTGTTATTGGAGCATAAAGGGTTATTGCCCAAAAGGGAAGTGGAGCAAGAGATCTAGATATTACCATGCTCCTTGTTTCCAAATATTAGGTTGTATAGGCACTCCATTATAGAATCAAGATAAGTGAAGAAGGAATTGTAGTAGCTATGAGAGAAGGGTGTCATTCAACCAAGTTCCTCACCTTGTAGGTGACCCATTATATTTGTGCCAAACAAGGATGGGACTTAGCAGATGTTTATTGATTATAGGGCATTAAACAAAATTACGTTCAATAAAAATACACCCTTTCGAGGATAGCTTATCTACTAGATTAATTGTAACAATCCAACTACTTCACGAAGATAGACTTAAAGTCATGATATCACTAGGTTTGGGTCAAAGAGGAAGATACCTAGAGGATCATCTTCTAAACTAGTAAAGGTTTATATGAGTTTTTAATCATGACATCTTTTCCTGTGCAATGCACCTATGTTTATGAGGTTAATGAATGATATACTACGTCCTTTTATAGATTCATTTGTAATTATCTATTTGGATGATATACTAGTATACAATTCTACCTATGAGGATCAAATCTCACATTTGACAAAGGTGCAATAGACATTAAAGAAGCATTAAAAACTAGAAAATATCAAGAAGTGTGAGTTTGCACAATAATATTTAGTGTGTCTAGGGTATGTGATAGGTAGAGGAGGGCTACAGATAGATATTGCCAAGATGAAATCCATCATGAAGTGTTGTGTGCCTATTAAAGTTTCTAATGCTAGGAGTTTCAATAAGGTAGCACAGTACCTGAGGAAATAATAAACTCACTTTCAACAATAAAAACACCACTTCACATTGTAATAGTGAGTGGAATGAGTTACCAAAGGGGAAAGGATCAGTTGAGGGTTTTGGGGGAGCTAAAGAAGAATATCATTCAATCTATAGTTTTGGCATTACCATAATTACAACAACCCTTCGAAGCCAAGATAGATGTGAGTGGTTTTGTTATGGGAGTGTTCTTGACATAGGGAGGAAGGCTTGTATTCTACCATTATGAATTATTTCATGGGGAAATTTTCAACTACCTTACCTATGATAAGGAGATTTATCCCCTGGTGCAAGCTATGAATAAATTAAAACAAGGGAAACAATAATTGGAACTAATCACCGACCACTATAGTACCTTCATCCCTAGTGTAAGTTACAAGAGACCAAGAATTACAATTGGATGTGTTTTCTACATCTTTCATTTAGTAATCAAGTATGGGTAGTGTGCCGCTCTTCAGAAGGAGCGGTATTTTTATTATTATTCTTCTTCTTACCACTAGGTTTTTGTCTAGACTGCACAAAGTTGATCACAATGGTTGGAGGAGAAGTAGATTGGGTAGTAGGAGAGGTATCGGCAGTAACAAATGAATTAGAAAATTTCTCTCTCATTTGTTTTACAACAGACCCCGAGGTAACTCTGAAAATGTTGTCAGCATGTGTGCCTGGTTTCTGAGTAGTGGGAGAATTAGAAGTTGGGGGGAGCATTAGGGAGAAAATCATAAAGCATTCCATATTACAAATAGATCAAATCTAGATGTTGGGAATGCCGAATAGATTTGTCTTCCGTAACCACACTAGCCATGGCAATGTCATTGGCAATTTGGGGAAGAAGAGACTTGTAGAACAAATCCGTTAAGATGTAATCCAGAAGAGGGCGTTGAAAATATTCTGCCTATGTCTCCACTCATGGATGTGATTAGAGATGTGGGTAGAAGTGTCATGGCGTAAATTTGTAAGGAGTTTCTTTCCAGTTTAATAGTGGATAGGAATATGGAAGTGCTTTAGAAATTACTTCGCCAAAGAACCAAAAGTATTGACTAATGTGCATGGTAACTCAATGTACCACTTGGCAACATTGCGAGTAAGGGTGTGAGCGAAGAGTCTGCATTGGATACTATTATCAATCATGGAGTTCGATACACACCATAGGTGATAAATAGTGATGTGTATAGATGGGTCATCTCCCTATTTTTATTTGAACTTTGGGATGTCTGCAGGTATATTATGTGCGATTAGAGGCCAAAGTAAGTTATGATTGATGGGGTATTTAGTCATCTTATATAGATATGGGATGTCTAAATTTTTAAAAAAAGCCAAGGGCGTGGGTGCCCAAGAATCCGACCAAGGAGGTGCATGGTGACTTGAAGGACCAAGAGATCCCCACATCAATGGGTTTCTCGGAGGATACATGGTATGCAATGAATAATAGTTTCTTGTGGGTGGTAGCGTGGTCATATAAAATGGTAGGCCATATGGAATACTAGGTTGGGTGACAAAATACTAGTTTCCCCCAAGATAGAAATTCCCCCTTGACTCAATGGTGGTTGAGGAGGGGGTGCCAAAATAGATGTAATAGGACTGACTTAAGGGATATTTCTAGCCATATAGGTTGTAGTAGCCAGAGGACTAACACCGAGAGAGTGTCCACTGGGAGGAAGCAGGTTTTTCACCGAAGTACCAGGTTGTGCTATAAATGGCAGTGGGACAAGGATTCCCCCAACATGGATGTGAATGTTAGAAACATTTCCCCCAGGAATCAATGCCCGAGGGTTAGAACTTAGCAAGGGATTCAAACCAAATGGATTTTGAAGGTGGTCGTGCTAACACCACCACTAGGGGTGATAGTCGGAGGTCCAGGCATATGACATGAAAGTGGTGGAGATATGAAGGTACTGGACTCCACTTGTATTAGGTCTAATTGGGTTTCCCTGACTAAGCATAGTTTAAATAGTAGGGTGACCAATCAATGGTGTATAACTGACAGTAGGAGGGAGAAGTGGTGGTGGAGAAAAATTGTCCACAAAAGACCACTTCCCATTGGTCATCATCAGAATATTGGATGTGGATATTGATGAAGACATAACAGGAACAGGTGCTAACTAAACGAAAACAAGTTCAAGAGGTTCGATGAGTGGAGGATTAAAACGAGGCACAACACCTTCGTTAAACAAGTCCTCAGGAAAAAAAGTTTCTTTGGAAGTGTTATGTGATTCATGGTTTGACATTGAAGACAGTACTCTTGTTGTTAGGAAGGAGAATCTATTTCACTAAATCTCGACAATTCCACCAAAGTTTGTGGAGGAAGACCACATTGTCGTTTAGATAGATGATGAGGGCCGAATGTACCCACATTGAAAGATATATTTTATCAAAAAATTTAAACGTGATATATGTTATAATATTAGTGTAAAAAAGAAAGCACCTAAAACTAAAAGAATACTCTAAAGGCAATCAACAAGAAACCGGGGAACATAACTCTATTTGATAGCCACAACTAGTTGGAGATGAAGGGCAGTATTGAAGGGGCTAAATGAGAGAGTCAGCCAGATGTACAGTTATGATTACTCTTGAGCTTCGCCTGAACCTAGGTATGAATAGACAAATACTCTTATGAAGACAAGCACCCTCCCAAAAAACCAAAGAAAGAGTAGTTTCATATGTTTAGGTACTAGGGCATCTCGCCCGAGTCACCTTGTGTTCGTCCCTAAAATTTTTGGCCAGTAAAGTTACCACAAATCACGGACACCACTGGGGGGGTTCACGGTCATGGAAAATACACTGTGTGGGCAGGACACCTGAGTCCCCGCCTAAGGTCCCATATCCTCGATGGGATCCCTAGTACACAAAATACCCACCGAAATGAAATCGAAGGCAGGCTATCTTCTCTTACACTCTATTGTTGTTTAGCACTTGACTCTATTGTAAGTGGAGAGGTCCCAGATGATACGAGTGTAGCAAGATTTTACTCTCATTAATGACACTAGTCTCAGTTTCGAAATCTTAGGAAGTTTACTCACCACATCCTAGCCCAAGTTTCTAGCTTAAACTAGTTTAAATGTATGCGAAAAAGAGGGTTACTCATTACTTTTATTAAGTGATTGATTTTATGTGAACTTGATTAATTTCTCCGGAGGGGGTGTTGACGTATGGATTTTAGTGAGATGTTGACTTAAACCATGTAAGAGAAAATCTTTTATATTTCTATTTGATGAATAAGAGTTATTACAAGGAGAGAGTAACTATATGTTATTTTTGAAATCACAAATATGAATCTAGTATAAACACATGCAAATAAATGCATACATGCAATGCTCTTAAAACTAGCCCAATATAACATACCAAATCTAGCTTAAATAACAGAAAGATAGACATTTTTCTTTTTTCTTTTTTCAAAAATCAAATTCAATTAAGATATTCTTTAGAAAAAAAATGACCTTGAAAGCAGCCAATGAGACAAATCTCACAGCTGGAGATCCTAATAACAGACCACAGGTAACCTATCCAACACAAGAATCTAGAGAACTCAGTGGATGTCAAGGGTTTAGGTTAATAATGCAGCCCAACAAAGGAAAGAAGAGTATCAGTAGTAGGGCTAATGCTCTACCCATGAAGTAGAGATATCTTATAATGCTCTAGACCACACTAGAAGGGTGCGTTACAGAAGATTGGGATGTAAAAAGGGTTTAATCAGGGTCTGGGAAGAAGATGTGAACAACATAATTGGTCTTGAAGCATACAAGGTGACTAGAATTAAAATCAAGGGGCACATAAATATATGGAGAGAGATAGATATCCAAGACCTATGAGATCAAAGGCGGGAGCTAAGACTATCCCCAATGGAGTCACAAATTCTGTTGCAAGGATTAATGCATGGGTGATGGTGAACAAAAAAACCACATCAAGTCTCCCAAGACCTAAGATAGATAGATTGAAGTGACTTGCAACTATTCAGAGATACATGAAAACATCTCATGTTAATTTAAGGATTGACAAAGAAATAGATAAGGATTACCTATTAGCCTTTCATACAAATCCATTAGATTTTTCACTGTGACAAAGAAAGGATCCTTGGTTAGCTCTCAGATCAAGACCTACACATAGGAAAGACACGAGGTGATCTTCATTGAATATAGTACTTTAAAACTCCAAAAAATCAACATATAATAACCTATACAGTTATAAACATCAATCTCGTCATTTAATGAACATATACATAAAGAAGGTATCATATAATCACATAGATATAACAAGATACGATCTATATTATTTGATGTGAGAAGAATTATTACAACCATCATTGTTGATTAAAGTTTTTACTTAGCTCCTATCTCCTCTCTCTCTCTCTCTAAATCAACTTCTCCACAACATAAGAGTGCAAAAATTCTTATCCCGATTACTTTGCCTGACCTCTAATCTATCGGCTATGGGAGGTTCAATCCTTGCCAATTTCTCCACAAGTTTCATCCATAAAAAGCTAAATGTTTCCTTTTATTAATTTTTATTTCCTCTTTTGCTTGGTTCTGTTAGGGTTAGCAATTTCCTTTGATAAGTCAGAGGCATACGCTTCCAAATTTTTAGAGTTGACATTGACTGAAGGAAAGAGTGTCAGTCAGTCGACTCGTGTTTGACCTTCGAAACATCATGAAAATCCAATAACATGGACCTTTAGAAAAAACAGAGCATTAATTCTTAGGTTAACATGCCTTCGTGGGTCATGGATCGAGTTAGCAGTATATTTGTCTATTTCTAGGGTGTGTTACCCTATCAAATAGGCATGTAACTTAGGATTTCTTATAGTTAAAAGTGTTCTTCTCCTATGAGTTGATGAGGATGTCATTTTTTGTATAATAGGCATGGAGGAATACCTAGATTCATAGTGTTTTTTCCTATCCTTGCCATTTACTAGATAAACATGGTGTTGTGGGTTTCTTCCTTTTGTTTATTGTTGTTTCTCATATTTCTTATGGTTGTGGATTGAGTTACTAGTTCTTGAAAACCTTGGTTGGAAAAACGCTCTAGAAGCCCTGTAATAGCTTGGGTTTAGTTACTAGTTCTGGAAGCCTTGGTTGGAAAAATTCTCTTAAAGCCATTCATGGCTTGAGTTACTAGTCCTAAAAACCTTGGTTGGAGAAACACTCTGGAAGCCTAACACCAACTATGGGTTGAATTACTAGTCCTAGAAGTCCTGGTTGGAAGAAATGCTCCCGAGCCCTCGACGAATTGGGTAGATACCAATCTGGTGATGGTTAGTGATGTATGACCATGAGGTGCAATCACTGGTTGAGGGTTTAGGTGGTTTGGCCTCTAGAAGTCATAGCTTGGTTTTTTTATTTGTTTCATGAGATCCCACATTCATTCTTGGAATATGGAACGAGGGTGATTCACTGAAAGAGATATTTGGTTTAGCCAATCTATGGTTAGGTGGTACATGGAAGTCTTAGACTTGGTTGAATTTTTCGTATCCTAATAAGATATCCTTTCCTATTATATTTGATGGGGAAATATACTTGTTCATATGTGTTTTTTATCACTGTTATACCTTTTTTTTATTTCTGTTGAATATATGCTAGCTAAGGGGATATTTTATGACAATGTTGATGTATGGCTCTCATCATGTTTTGATTAGTAAAAGAAGGAAAAATGAATATATGACCTAATATATCATAATGAAACTATTGTGATAAGGCATCAATGCTTCCTTACTAATCTCAGATAAGTAGGAGACCCCTATGCTCAGATCTGTTATTATGAACCATTGATTACATATTTGTGACATGTTTGACGAAATGTCTGTCATGGCTAGTAGGGTTCCAGTCAAGTCATTGACCAAATGTTTGTATTAGTAATCTTGTTTCAATGCTATCTATCATTTCTAAAGGTTTCATGAAGTTCTGGGTAGTGGCCTCACACCTAGCCTTGAAAAAGTGGCACAAAATCCGAGGTCACTGGCTCAAAACTAGTTGAAAAAGTCTAGAATCATTGGAATTCCTTGTTGTGGGAGTGATTAAAAGGCCTTAGTTGCATGTATGTCTTGTCATGGGAGTGGATGGGGGTCCAAATCAGTGAAATATAAAGTTGTCTTAGGGATTGGTCACTTAGAAGTGTTGGTTGGCTCCTGAATGTTCTATAGAATGTGTGGAATGCCATAATGGTTTTTTTTTGTCGGTTCTACTTCCTCAACTCTACATGGGAAGTTGAATCAAATCATAATATCCTCTTGCCACATGTTTACCCAAACAAACCGGTTAACTTGAGTAAATTTGGGAAGAGGGTGTTACAAAAAATCATGTAGATACAGGACCTTTGAGCTAGATAGCTACATATGCCTCTCAGTAATGAAGATGGAGTGGCACAGATTCAAGGGGAGCTTCCCATATGCTTCCATAATTTCATTATTGGTATTTAGGTTTCGACACTGATTTGCCGCAGTCTGTTAGTGATTCTCTTATGATGTTTCAAAATGATAATTGATTCATTTAATCTGATCTTATATTGTTGTTGTTGAGATGATTCCTGATGTATTTTCTGGATGATGAATGGATGTGATCATAGTTGATGGTGATAAGTTGGCATTGGTTTAGGGGGAGCAACTACTATGCTTCTAATAGGGCATTATTCGCATTATGATTGTTTGATTTCTTCTTGATGTGTGATGGGTTTATTATGAGTACATATGATTGTTTCTCTATGGTTACTACTGAAGCTACTTATGCTATTGTTGTTACGTCAGAATCCTTGGGTTTATTATACTACAATTACATTATTTATTATTTATACTCCTTAATTCACTTGATGGATAAATTGATATTTCACTTCATCATCTTACATAGCTTCTTCACAATGAGTATATTCATGTTGCTGCCATTTATGTTGTTGTTGTAAGATGATTATGATGCACATTTTGAGCATGATGGTTGTTGATGATTATCATGAGCTTTCTATTTCATTGTTGACAGTCTTGTTTATTATTATAAATTCCATATATATCTTTTGATATAAACGTCATAAAAAGACCTGTGTTGTAAATCATTTTAAAATTTAGTCTTGTATGGGCTATTGGGATCAAGTCATGTCATGTATGTGATCCCATTATTTTGGGACATTGATGTAAAGTTGGGTACAAAATGTAAACCCAAATTTGTTGGGAGATTGATGTAATCATGGGGGGATAGAGTCATTGGTGATAGGAAAGGTCATATTTGCTTGAGTCTTCTACTCTATGGTATATCTTCAGAATATTCAACATCTGCTCAAAGGAAGCATGGTTAGTATGCATATTTCATATTCCACAGATCCAAATTTCAACAAGGGAAGTACTTCATTTAGTCTGGTTCAAACCTTTTCCCTTGATGTCAAAGGGGGAGAGAAGCTTGGTGTTTGAAAGGAAGTGTTTGGTCCAGAGAAGTATTGATGTTTGCAAGTATTTACAGGTGATCTGAAAATGGAATGTACTTGTTTAAGGGTGCAAGGTATCCATTTCCCATAATTTCAAATGTGAGTTATACACTCCAAGTGACCTTTGAAAATGTGAAAACTTCTTATTTCTTATACAGATATAGACTGTAGGGGCATTCACCGGACATGTCACCTCTAAAGAGAGAATGAGTTCTAGAGGCTACCTGGCCCTCTACAGGCTCTGCCTAAAGAAATAATGAAGCAAACACTTAGAAGTCTTTGACATACACATACTTGAAGTTTGATGTCTTGCGGAATAAGACAAATAACTTTCTGCAACTGAATAGGTGATTATGTGTGTATGCAAGTTATGTATATTTGTTGTTTAACACTTTATATCAGTTTTTTTTAGCATATAATCTTCAGCAAATAAAGACATCAAAATGATGAAGCAGTTCACCCCTCCTGGGCTACATCTGCTGGACCAAGGCTCTCAAACTAGGTTGATCCTCTTGTATTAAAAATGCTACAAAGGCTAATACAAGAATATGAGTGTCTCGAAAGACATATCTGACTATACATACAGAATCAGAAGATAGGAATTAGCTAAACATGCTCTTTCCCAAACACTAAACAGTGAAATTGTACCTTCTACAATACTTTCCCCAATTGGCCCTAGTGGCCCATCAAACTTGCATGGAGAATTTTGAGGTGAAGATGACCTCAATTGGTTCTGAAACCTCTGCCATTAGACTCATAAGGTCAAAAATAGCAGACATATGCTTTTGAATCACCAAAAATGGATGAACACGGCCCCAAATAGCTCAAGCACTGAAATGGCCCTGGTGGCCCTGAAAGCTTCCCTAAAGCTAAACAATGAGAAGAATGCCTCAACAGGAAAAATGAGCTGTCGAAATAGATTCATAATGCTGAAAATCTTCAGGAATGACCTTTGTTCCACATTCACTGGCTGCACAATTCCCAATGCAGCTCCCAAACTGATTTGGCCTTGGTGGCTCCTGGAACTTCCATGAAGATAAAATAGCTACAAACGACCTCAGATGGCTGTGAAACCTATGCCAATGGCTTCATAAGGTCGAAGATACCCAAAATAAAATAAAAAATTCGTCCAAAAAGGACTTTCCTAGCCAAAGTTATGGCTCATTAAACTTTCTCCAGTCTGCCCTAGAAAAACTCCAAATAAAACTGACTAACTACCAGATAACCCCGCTAAATTTGGCAATTCCGCCATTTTTGGAGCACTCTGCCATATCCTCCACCAAATCCTGACCTAACCGCCGGATTTAACTGTTTGTCTTTAATGCGCATGTGAACGCATTTATACAACTAGCAGTTTTCCTCGGATTACGCGCTGAACTGGTGGTTATATGTTATGGCCCGTGGTTATGGGTGGAAGGTCACATGGTATGGGGGGCTGGCCCCCTTCTTTTCCCGCCCCAAATGAGTTTTAAACCTTAACTATAGTTCAGTGTGCTCATATAACAAGAACCGTTGTTGTGACCCAACGGTAAGACGGAGTGCTAATACATGGGAGGTCGTGTGTTCAATCCTCCATCTGCCCACAAAATTTTGAAATGCACCACATATATTTGCTGATGTCACCTTGCGACGTGGCGGCCTCTGAGCCTGCCACGTGGTGGCTTCCGATTGGCCTGCCCAAAAAGAATATTCCAAAAAATATTCTGTGGAATATTCTTTTTTAAATATTTTTTTTGAAAAATATTCAAAAATTAAGGGTTATTGGGCGATTTTGTTTTTGGCATAACTTTCTCATACGGTGACCGTTTTTCGAACCATTCACGGCATCAGAATCAAGAAGATGAGCTCTATCCGATCGTTTAGGTTCAAACTAGTTCTGAGCACTTTCATTTTTTACCATTTTACGACACTTGGTCCTGAGCTCCTGATCACACCTCCCAAATGAGAGGCTTTTGGTCCCCAAAAGCTTACTGAATCTCTGAACTGAACTGTACAACATTTGAGGAACATTAATATCCTCTTCCGTTCAGCCAAGAAAGCATACTGATGCCAATATGTCCTGCCTTGCCAACTGTCGTCATGGCAACTTTTTGCTGCATAAGCCAAGTACTTGTCGAATCCCGACCAAGTTCTTTCGCCAGACAAACTGAAAATTTGCAGAAACCAGCAATGAAACTTTCTGATATATGAGATGAAATCTTCCTTTGAACATGTGGGCTTGCCAATTGTCACGATGCCCATCCATGGCACCTCCACTCTAGAGGAAGAGATGCCTCCCAAATGAGAAGGCTTTTACCAGCTGTAGCATGCTGAATGTACTGAAAATGCTCATCCCAAACTCTTGGGATACTTGCTGCAAAAAATTATTAAAAGAAGTAGAGAACCATGCTGAAATTTGAGCCCTCTTTGCTTGCATGCTTTTCCAGCTCATAGAATTGTGCACAACTTTGCACCAAATTCTTTCCCTGCACCAAATGACACCAAAGGTATCTTGTGCAACAAGACAATCATCAACAACAATTTGTCCTGAAATATGTTGAACAATGGACTCAACCATCAACATAACAAGTGTGTAGACAACTGACACAAGTCGACAAAACATGTGCACCACAATCGACACAAGCCGACAACATAAGTGCTACAATTGACAATGTAAAAGTGTGCTCACAAGCGACACTAGTCGACTAACAACAAGATACATTTACAAACACATGTATGTATCAAAAACAATGAACTATATATAGTTCGATAAACACACCTACAACATCTATGTACAGGTGCAACTTCAACTTTTCTTTTTCAAAGACCAACATGTACATCAATCCAATAAAAACACATATGGGTGACAAGAGCTGAAATAGAGTGAGTCTCATACTCAGCTTTTCCATCCTGCAACTTGCATTCCCTTAACAAAGAAATGCATTCAATCAAAAGACATGCAACTTTAATTGGATAAGAATTATAACCATTTCTTACCAATCCATTTCAAAGGCACTTCCTTTAACTACACATCAATATCAATATGTGTATCATCCTAACACATATCAATGATGGAAACTTCCTTCCCATTCTTGCCATACTCTTTCTCCAATTTCTTCAATTTTCGTGGAAGCATTGTTGGATTCAGAGTCCAACACCTTTCAGCAGTATGCCCATGCTTATGACAATAAGTGCAACACATTTTCATCTTCTTGACAGCATGATTTGCATTGTTCAATGGAACTTTGGCTTCTTGCCTCCTTTCCTTCAAAAGTTTCCTGTATGTTGCCATTCTTTTCCAACATCTAGAAACACTATGGTTAACCAAACCACAAAAAGAACATGCAATTCTTTTCCAATGCCTATGTGGAAATTTACCATGCTTTACATGATCAAAGGAAATATGATTGAAATCATATTTATACCTTTCTCTTTCACCTTCATTACCTTCATGAGGAGGTGAATCAAATGAAGAAGAAGCTCCTTTTGGAACACCATCAATCCCTTCAATGGTTTTAGGGCTTTCACCACTTCCTTGTTCAAGTGCATGCTTATGCACACCTTCTTCTTGCAAGGTATGTTTCAAACTATTGCATTCCTCAAGAATACAATCTTTACCAACTTGAGGTAGGGAACTTGAAATGAAACTCCTTCTAGGAACTGTTTCAATTGCCTTAATGGTTGCTTTGGAACTTTCTCCATAAGATTGTCCATAGCCAAGACCCAAATTCTTAGGCCTTACCTCAACCATTATTGGCTCAACTATACCCTGTGCATGTTTGCCCAATCCTTTTCCTTCATATCCCATTTTAGACATCAATTTGGACCCTATGCCTCTGGTATGTTTCTCAAAAGAACCAACATAAACATTCTTATAAGAATTTGAAGACAAACTAGAATTGTTTACCTCTTCTTCAAGTTGAAACTTGCTAAGGCTTCTTTGGCAACAAGGAGTTGTGTCTCCAACTCATGCTCCCTTCCGGATTCATGTTTGCAATATGAAGTTGGCCTTCCATTTCCTGCAATTGGTCAGAAAGCAACTGCTTCTCTTCCCTCATGGAATTCAACTGATCTTGAAGTCTAGAGCTCTTTCTTTCATCCTCATACATTTCTCTCACCATATTCATCATGATGAAAAATTCTTGCTTCAAGCCTTCATAAAAAAATCTTGTGAAAGAGGACGATTTTGAGAACTCACTTATGGAAGTTGTCATTATAAAAATGAACAAAAGAGCTTCAGCAAACTAACAAGTAGTTTGCAGAATGATAAAGCAATCAATATTCAACACTGATTAAGACACATTTCAAGCTACACAATCAAGCTAGTGATGTCAGTCAAGCAAACCTAGTGCTCTGATACCATCTTGATATGAAAATGGAATGTACTTGTTTAAGGGTGCAAGGTATCCATTTCCCATAATTTCAAATGTGAGTTATACACTCCAAGTGACCTTTGAAAATGTGAAAACTTCTTATTTCTTATACAGAGATAGACTGTAGGGGCATTCACCGGACATGTCACCTCTAAAGAGGGGATGAATTCCACAGGCTACCTGGCCCTCTACAGGCTCTACCTAAAGAAATAATGAAGCAAACACTTAGAAGTCTTTGATATACACATACTTGAAGTTTGATGTCTTGCAGAATAAGATAAATAACTTTCTGCAGCTGAATAGGTGATTATGTGTGTATACAAGTTATGTATATTTGTTGTTTAACACTTTATATCAGTTTTGTTTAGCATATAATCTTCAGCAAATAAAGACATCAAAATGATGAAGCAGTTCACCCCTCCTGGGCTACATTTGTTGGGCCAAGCCTTTCAAACTAGGCTGATCCTCTCGTATTAAAAATGCTACAAAGGCTAATAAAAGAATATGAGTGTCTTGAAAGATAGATCTAACTGTAAATACAGAATCAGAAGATAGGAATTAGCTAAACATGCTCTTTCCCAAACACTAAACAGTGAAATTGTACCTTCTACAGTACTTTCCCCAATTGGCCCTAGTGGCCCTTCAAACTTGCATGGAGAATTTTGAGGTGAAGATGACCTCAATTGGTTCTGAAACCTCTGCCATTAGACTCAGAAGGTCGAAAATAGCAGACATAGGCTTTTGAATCACCAAAAATGGATGAACACGGCCCCAAACAGCTCAAGCACTAAAATGGCCCTGGTGGCCCTAAAAGCTTCCCTGAAGATAAACAGTGATAATAATGCCTCAACAGGAAAAAAAAGCTGTATAAATAGATTCAAAATGCTGAAAACCTTCAGGAATGACCTTCGTTCCACATTCACTGGCTGCACAATTCCCAATGCAGCTCCCAAACTGATTTGGCCTTGGTGGCTCCTGGAACTTCCATGAAGCTAAAACACCTGAAAACGACCTCAGATGGCCGTGACACCTAGGAAAATGGCTTCAGAAGGTCGAAGATACCCAAAAAAAAAAAAAAAAAAAAAATCATCCAAAAAGGACTTTCCTAGCCAAAGTTATGGCTCATTAAAGTTTCTCCAGTCTGCCCTAGAAAAACTCCAAATAAAACTGGCTAACTACCAGATACCCCGCTAAATTTGGCAATTCCGCCATTTTTGGAGCGATCTGCCATATCCTCCGCCACATCCTAACCTAGCCGCCGGATTTAACTGTTTTTCTTTAATGCGCATGTGAACGCTTTTATACAACTGGCAGTTTTCCTCGGATTACGCGCTGAATCGGTGGTTATATGTTATGGCCCGTGGTTATGGGCGGAAGGTCACATGGTATGGGGGGCTGGCCCCTTATTTTCCCGCCAAAAATGAGTTTTAAACCTTAACTACAGTTCAGTGCACTCATATAACAAGAACCGTTGTTGTGACCCAACGGTAAGATGGAGTGCTAATACATGGGAGGTCGTGTGTTCAGTCCTCCATCCGCCCACAAAATTTTGAAATGTGCCACATATATTTGCCGACGTAACCTTGCGATGTGTCAGCCTCTGAGCCTGCCATGTGGTGGCTTTCGATTGGCCTGCCCAAAAAGAATATTCCAAAAAATATTCTGCGGAATATATTTATATTTTTTTTTTTTTTTGAAAAATATGCAAAAAATAAGGGTTATTGGGCGATTTTGTTTTTGGCATAACTTTCTCATACGGCGACCATTTTTCGAACCGTTCATGGTGTAGGAATCAGGAAGACGAGCTCTATCCAATCGTTTAGGTTCAAACCAGTTCTGAGCACTTTAATATTTGACCATTTTACAACACTTGGTCCTGAGCTCCTGATCAACAGGTGGTGACAAAACATGAAAGTGGTTGCCATCAAGTCCAAAGGGGGAGATTGTTGGCATTATGGCTCATTTGTTATCCTTGATGGAAACCCACTTAATAAATATGAACTTAATGTCAACATTGATGAATGTGGAAATAATACAGATTGGTACATAAGCTACAGATTCTATGAGCAGATTAATGGTAATTAAGAGACAAATGCATGTTAAAGGTGAAGTTTGAGAAAGAATACACGGTGTTGGAATTAAGGAATTACTAAGGGGGTGGGGGGGGGGAGGTGGGTGGGTTGAATCAGTAATTTAGGAAACTCTTAATTTTATTTTATTACTTTTATTGTAGTTCCTTCTTATGTTCTTTCATATGTCAAATAATTCATTCATGAAGTGGTAAATATGATAAACTTTCAGAAAAAATACTAAAACAACAATCTCATGATCAACATACATTTGAAGCAATGTTTTCATGTGGAAATGCCAAAGGAAAAAACCACCAATTTGTTGTTTATTTTATGATGTAATTTAAGCACCAACTTAATTACATCTATTTGTTTGTGAGTACCCACTCACTGGAGGCACCAACCCCCTTTTGTTTAGAAAGCACCAACTTGCCAAGAGGCGCCAAGCTCTTTTGTTTAGAAAGCACCAACTTTCCAAGAGGCACCAACCTCTTTTGTTTAACAAGAACCAACTTGCCTAGAGGCACAAACCTCTTAAGTGTGCAGGCACCAACCTGTCACTACCACTGTTTTACTATTTCATTCAATTTTCATATTGAAAACAAATGCATAAAAATTACAAGTAAAATAACAACTTAATGGGGGTCTAGAGATTGAGCTTTTGCACTCTGCTTTTTGAACACTTGTGGCAATGTTCCTCTTTCTTCCCAATGCAACACTTGCTTTATGCTCTGATTTCTCTACTCAGGGCTCTCCACTATTTTACCATAGCACTACCCTTGCAACACTCTTCTATGTGCTTTACGGTCTCTACCTAGGGCTCTCCACTGGTTCACCACAAAACTACCCTTGCAACACTCTGATCCAATTCACAGCTCATTGCTCTGCTCTCTCTCTCAAGTATGCTCACACTCCCATTTCTCTCCATGGAGGGTCATTGTTTTTTTCCCGTGCTATTCTTGTCTCGATGTAGTAAATGTCGTCATCAATTCTGGCCACACATGGCAACCAATTATTCTACTAATTTACGAAAACTCCAGTTCTATTTTTGCATTAAATTCATAAGGATGGGCGATGATCACTTCTCTGTCATACACCTGACTCTCGATGTTGTGTATTAACTTTCAGTCCTCCTGACATATTTCATAGAGACTCCCCATACTTCTTTATGGTTCCCAGAGATCTACCTGTACCTCATGGAGTCTCTATTATTCATTTATTTACGAAGCGTGCACTAGAGGTCTTCAACCATCAACCTTATAGTTCTTCATTCAAAAACACAACTATTGATTCATACATCTTGATGTCACCCTGTACCATAGTGGTGTAACACTATGAAATAACCGATTTCCGTCCTTCAATCAAGTCTAGCCCCTTTTTCATTAGACCCCTCCTATATCTCCACCATAGGACTTGGTTCGGTGATCGAGCGAAAACCATATGAGAGCCCCCTATATCAACATTTTTTATTTATGGCCAATGTGCTAGCAACCACAAACATGCAATCGCTAATTTTCAATTTTTAAGCTCCTTCCACTCAGCCCTTACCGCATACTTCTCACCGCAGGACCAAGGGCGGTGACCAGGGGCCCGATCTTAGGGAACTAAGTCTTTAAGTGCTCTGCCAGGGGACTTTGGTTCCCTTATAAAGTGTCAAACCCTTGGTTCCTTGGCATTCCCTTAGACCATGCGCTTACCACATCGGAGCCCCTTACCAGCGATTTCAACTTTGTGACAATTTTATGTCCATCACAAATCGTCGATCACAGATTACCGATTAGCACCTATGTTTATCCCTAGCCCTTGGTTCCCTTAATCCTTCGTGACCACCTGTTATCCCACATCCAGATGAAATTTCATTGGGGCATATAAGCCAACCATTGCAAACATCCGATCGTTGATTGCTGAAGTGACATCATCTTATGCCATCTGCCATCTTTTGACCAGTAACATGTGTCACTCAGATATGGTCCATTAGGCCATCCATAAACACTAAAACAATCTGCCACGTTTTCCTCCATACCATGATGTCATGCTGACGCAAACAACCAAGTGTCCCTTAACGAAACCAATCAGATCTTGCCACTTGTCCTCACTGGAGCTCCTCTGGTGCTTCCTTTTGCCCTTATCAGAGCCAGCCAGATGCCTCCATGTGTCTTGCATGGAGGAGAGACAAAGGGGCCTCACCTACTCTGGTTTTTCAACAAATTCCTTTGTATTTTCCCTTTCGGCCTCCCTGAAATTTAACAAAGAATGCACAGTCTCGTCTTATCCCTCGATATTGCAAGACCTCCAATATGTGGGATCACCAATATGAAATTCGTCGAGACCTCTAATATGAAATTCACTGATACCTCCAATTCACCAGGACCTCCGATTAGCTGGAACTTCCAATTGTGATTCACAAGGACCTCCAATTCACTAGGACCTCCAATCTCTGATATTCCTCACTACACAAGGCTTGAATCATCCTAAACTTCACCATGCCATATCTCTCAAACCACAAGTCCATTTCTGGACTTCCACATACTGTTGGAAAGCTCTTCTAGAAAAATTTCCAATGAAAGGAGTCTAATTAGCCATTACACCCATCTTCTACCTAAAAATATGGCTCCAAATTCATTACCTAGCTAGAATCACAACCACCAAGGGAGGAAGCCCCATCATGAGGCTAAGCCTTATTTAACATCAATTCCAACACTTACACAACCAGCCACCTTCATACCATCAAATGTCCAACAATCTCCCCCTTTGGCATTGATGGCAACACTGCAGACTCCACCTGATCTTGGCATGGTCTACTCTGATGACAAATTTACCCCCCTTTGAAATTAGTGGTAGAGAAAACTTCACTTGCACTCCCCCTGAACTAGTTTAGCCTACTCTGCCATGACTTCCTCCTGCTAAGTAGTTTCCACCTCCTACCAAAATGAAGTCATTTAGAGGGAGGAGTCACAAATCCTATGTGTATGAGATACTCAAATGATTCTCTTTCAAGTGGCTTGGTAAATATATCTACCAGTTACTCTTTAGTGGGCACATATACAAGTTTAATAGTATTGGCTGCAACTTGTTCCCTCAAGAAATGATACTTGATAAGAATGTGCTTTGTTTTTGGATGAATGACTTGATTTTTTGAGATGTTGATTGCACTGGTGTTGTCACACATTATTGGAATGGGAATAGGAAACTATACCTATATATCCTTTAAGGTTTTCTTCATCCACAGGATTCGTGTACAACAAGTTGCAACAATAATGTATTTTGATTCAGAAGTTGATAGATAGATGGAGGTCTTCTTCTTACTAACCCATGATACCAAGTAGTCACCCAAAAATAAAGATTCACCAAAGGTACTCTTCCTGTCAACTAGACTTCCATCCGAATATGCATCTATTTAGGCCTTCATATTGAAGTCTTTACTCCTTGGATACGACAACCCATACTCTGTTGTACCTTGAAGATATTTGAAAATCCTCTTAACAACCACAGCACGACTTTCTCGTGGACAAGTTTGAAATATTTCCACAATCCCCATTGCTTGCATGATATTTGGCCTTGAGGTTATTAGATATAGTAAGCTTCCTATCATCAATATGTATTCAGTCTGATTTACCTACGATGTTGCATCTTCCTTGGACAGTTTACAACCTATAGTCATGGGTGTGTTGATAGGTTTGCGGTCCTCCATTCCAAATTTCTTCAAAGTTTCCTTGAGGTATTTGGATTGAGATATAAAAACTCCTCATGGGGACTAAGTAATTTGCATACCGAAGAAGAAGGAAAAATCACCAATCATGGACATTTCAAAATCTATTTGCATGGAGTTTGCAAACCAATTCCCTAGTTGCTCCACATCATTATCAAATATGATGTCATCCACATACAAAACCATTATCGGTAGATGATCATCTTCGTATTTTACATAGATATTGCTATCAACTGAGCCTTTCTTAAAACATTGGTGCTATAGATACATATCCAACCTTTCATACTAGGATCTAGAGGCTTGTTTCAAACCATACAAAGCCTTCTTTAATTTTCATAAAAGCCCTTCATTAGAGGAGAGAAGAAAACCTTCAGGATGCTCAATGTAAACCTCCTCTTCTAAGTCTCCATTGAGAAAGGCAAACTTACATCCATCTGATAAAATGTGATGTTCTTATAAATGGCAATAGCAAGGAATATTCTTAGGGCTTCTAATCATGCTATTGGTGCAAAGGTTTCTTCAAATTCTACCCCTTCGATCTAGGCATTCCCTTTGCAAACCAACTGATCTTTATTCCTGATTACTTGACCTTTTTCATTCAGCTTAAGCTTGAGAACCCACTTGGTTCCAATAACATTTTTCTCTTTTGGTCTTGGGACAAGCTCCCATGTGTCATTATTTTTAATTTGGTCTATCTCTTCATTCATGGCTTTCACCGAAAACTTATCCTCACTTGCTTGATAAAGGTTTTTGTGTTCCATTTGTGATAGTAGAGCCAAATTTTCATTTTTTGTATTTCCCACAAGTCTCCTTTTGGTCTAGACACCGTTTCTTTGATCTCCAAGAATTTGAATCTCAGGGTGTTCCTTTTGCACATGCCTCGAAGGTGTTCTTGGCCTTGAAGATGTGCTTGCTTCCTCACATTCATTGCTTGAATTTGTTTCATTCATATATGTGTCCCTAAACTCTAAACTCTCTTCATCATTTGAATCCAAGTTACTTTTGGAGGTTTCAAGTTGTAAGCCTACTTCGTCAACCGCTATGTCAATCCAGTTTTTTTATCTTCCTTGTCCTATTGTTGTAGCATCTATACCCTTTTCTTTGAATAGAATATCCAATAAGTATTCCTTAATCAATGCATGAGTCAAGCTTCCCAAGGTTCTTTTCATTTCTTTTAATGAAGCACTTGCCACCAAACACCTTAAGGTGTTTAAATTATGTAGGTCTACCCTTCCATAACTCATATAGATATTTATCACTGTCCGGCATGAGATGAGTTACGTTTGAAAAGTATACTGCTGCCTAAGTTGCTTCTCCCCAGAAGTGGTGAGCCACTCTTATTTCATCTAACATCGCTCTAGCCATTTCCTAGATTGTTCAGTTCTTCCTCTCCACAACTCCATTTTACTAAGGAGTTATAGCCACTAAGAACTACCTTCTAATACCTTGCTCTTCATAGAATTATTCAAATTCTTTTGAGTTCAAATCTCCCCCTTTATCTGATCTCAAGCGTTTTATCCTCAAATATTTTTCATTCTCTACTTGAGCCTTAAACTTCTTGAAGTGCTCAAATGCTTGCGAGTTTTCTTTTAGAAGGAGAAACCAAGTAGCCCTCATGTAATCATCAACGAACAACAAGAAGTACCTTTCTCATTTTCATGTTTTTGTTCTTGTGGGGCCAGAAATATGTATGTGAATAAGCTCCAGAGATCTAGATGAGGAGAAATCTTTCATTTTGAAATAAGTCCTAGTCTACTTGCCAAACTAACATGACTTGTAGATGGTGTTATCAGGCCTTGACAATCTAGGTAACCCTTTTACCGCACCTATCTTTCTTATCCTTATCAATCTGTCAAAATTCATGTGTCTGAGACTCTTATGCCACAGTTGTACTTTGCTGGTTTTGCTCAAGCAATAGCTGACCCTTGAGTCATCGAACACATAAACATTATTGTGAGTCCTGACTACCTTCCCTGCTAGTTTTCCATTTTTTATATTCCAGATCTCACAATCTTTAGATCGGAATGTCAAATCATAGCCGTTTTCACACATATGGCTAACACTTAACCAATTTTGTTTGAGGACTTCCCCATACAACACATTCTCTACTGTTGTCTTCTAATAAAAAATGGCCACTCCTTTTCCTTTGATTCTAGCTGGAGCATTGCGACAAAAGGTGACATCACCTCCTCTGTCTTTTCCTTTTAGTGACAAAAACTTTCTCTTGTCTTGAGTCATGTGTTTGGAACAACCACTATCTACAAACCATTTTTTTTCTTTATCATGCACTGATAAGGTGAGCTCACATTAAATGTTTTTTTTGGTCTTTTGTTTCCAGCATCTTATATCCTTTTTTATGTGAATCTGTCTGTCAATTTGAGATTTAGATAGGTATTCAAACTTGCTTCTACACTCATTGGCCTTTAACATCGCTTTGTAGAGGAGTGAAGGCATTCCAATTCCTAAAAGAGGAATCTTGTGACTTAGCAGTCCAGTGTGAATTAAACCTGAGATTTTCATCTCTTTCAACTTTGACACTTCTATAATTAATGGCTTTATGTCCAAATATATGAAACTTGTAGCAGTGATCATAAAATAAGTAGGCATGCCTATTTTCAAAAAAATTATGAGGTTTAGCAGAGAAATACCTTGGTCAACTATCTATTTGACTTATCCTCCATTGACAATCTTTTCTTTGTCCAACTGCTCTTTTGCCTTCATGAACTCTTTCATGATGATTCCTCCTATGAATTTTTGGTTCTTTAACTCCTCCAGACCTAAAGTTTATCTTCTTATTCTTGATAGAAGATTCTTGTTCCTCTGAGTACCACAACCTGGTTCTGGTTCCTGAGGGCCTTTGACAACTCAAAATCTGATTTAGTCTTCTAGTCCCTTCAACAAATCTCTCACTTAGACTCTTCTCGGTCTTTGCTTTCTCAGAGAGACCACCTCTGCTTCAAGATACTGACAATTTTCTTCCCATTCTTGAATCATATCTTGAAGTACCTCTTATTTTCGTCAGGCTTCCTCCAACTCAACCTTTAAAGACAGAAAGTCATCTTTGTATATTTTTGAGGTTTTTTCCCTTTTCAAGTTGAGAAACTCCTATTTTAGCTTCTTATTCTCCTCTTTTAGCTTCTCACGATTTCCTTGTTCTCCTTTCAAAAAAAGAGATAGACTATCATTTCTCTTCATAGCTTCTTCACGTTTTTCTTTCTGATATGAGAACTCCTCATTATCCGAGTTATACATTCCTTCTTCTGCATGTTGCAACTATTCCTTCAGCTACCTGTTTTTCTTCCTTTCTTTCTTCATCTCATCAAGGGCACTAATGAGTTCTCCCTTAAGATATACCACTACTTCCTCTTATTCCTCTACAGATTCCATAAGACCCTATTTCTTGGAGTCTGTTTCGAGGGCCATAAGACGATACTCATTTGACTCATTTTCCAATGAGTTTTCATAGTTTGATTCCAGGTCTGAACTATCCTCTTTGGAATAGAACCACTTCTTCTTTTAGTGTTTATACTTATGAAATGTCTGAGACTTATTTCTAAATTTCAGACCTTATTCTCTTTTAGTCCCCTCTTTGTGAGGTAGTTTGTAAGAGAAATTTCCAACTCTTCCACAATCGAAACACTTAAAGGGAAAATTCCCTTTATATTTACCAGAGCCTCACTTCAGTTTTCTAGCTAGTTGAGCCAGATCCTAATCAGATTCACTGCTAGATAAGTCTTGATGAACTTTGTGTTCCTTTCGCTTATTGGATACTTTGAATGAAACTTCATTTGGTTCAAACTTCTCCATTCCTACTCTCATGCCATATTCTGTGAGATTACCATGTAGTTGATCCATATTGAGATCCTTTAGGTTGACCATTTCCTCTATAGCTGATATTTTGGCATTAAATCTCATGGGTATAGATCTTAATACCTTTTGAACGATCAAATATTCCTTGAATTCCTCACCAAGTCCTCTAATCATATTAACTACTTCATCAACTCTAAGGAGGTACTCAGTCATGCTTTCATTCTCATTCATCTTGAGGCTTTCAAACCTCACTCTGAAAGTCTAAAGTTTTTCTTGCTTCACTTTGTCATCTCCTTCAAGACACTAGTTAAGCTTCTCCCACATCCCATAAGAATACTTATAGTGCATAACCTTCAGAAGTTCTGACTGACAAAGACTAGAAAGGATGGAATTCTTTGATTTACCATTTCTTAGATATAGTTTCTTGCCATTTGCATCTATGGGGGGAATATCTGGCACATTGTAATTTACTAGTACTCATGTCCAAACATCAACCCCCAGGGACATAAGATATGCCTCCATTATTACTTTCCAAAAGGCATAATTGGCTCCATCAAAGAACAATACCCTACTTGAGTAAAATTCTTGATTCGCTTGCCTATTAAAAATTCCTTACGGATATCCCTTCCAGTGGTTAAATTTTTACTGAAGGAAACTAGCTCTCATACGAATTGTTGGAATTAAGGAATTGTTGAGAGAGGAGGGGGGGGGGGGTGGTGGGGCAGTGTGTGAATCAGTAACTTAACAAACTCTTAATTTTATTTCGTTACCATGCTTATAGTTCCTTCTTATGTTATTTCATATGTGAAGGTATTCATTCATGAAGCAGTAAAGTTTATAAACTTTCAAAACACATACTAAAACAACAATCTCATGATCAACATACATTTGACACAATGTTTTCACGTGGAAACCTAGAGGGAGAAAACCACATATATTTTTTTTGTTTTTATGATGTAATTTAAGCACCAGCTTAATTACATATGTTTGTTTTTTAGTACCAACTCACTGGAGGCACCAACGCCCTTTTTTTAGCAAGCACCAAGTTTCCAAGAGGCACCAAGCTCTTTTGTTTAGCAAGCACCAACTTGCTAAGAGGAACCAACCTATTTTGTTTAGCATGCACTAACTTGCCTAAAGGCACCAACTCCTTAAGTGTCTAGGCACGTGGTAGGCACGAACCTGTCACTGCCACTATTTTATTATTTCATACAATTTTCATACTGAAAATAGTGGGATACAAATTACAAGTAAAATACCAAATTACTGGTTGTTTGCAGATTCAACTTCTACACTATGCTTTCTGAACACTTGTGGAAGTCCTCCTTTTGCTACCCGCTACAACACTTTCTCTGTGCTTTGCTTTCTCTCCTCAGGGTTCTCCAATATTTCACCAGAGCACTAACCTTGCAACAATTTTCTCTGTGCTCTTATTTCTCTACTTAGGGCTCTCCATTGTTTCACCACACCACTACCCTTGCAACACTATGCTCCGATTCAAAACTCAGTTCTCTTCTCTCTCGCAAAGTTTGCTCACACTCCCCATTTTCTCAATGGAGGTTCACAGTTTTGTTCTTGTGATGATCTTGGATCAATGTCGTCATTGTAATCATCAATTATTACCATGCATATATCCAGGCATGGCACCCCATCCTTCTGCTTAGTTACACAAACTCTAGTTCAGTCATTGCATTAAACTCATAAAAATGGGAAATGATAACTTATCTTTCATACAACTGACTCTCCATGTTGTGTATTAAATGTTAGTCCTCCTTACATATTTCACAAATGCTCCCCATACTTCTTTATGGTTCGCAAAGATCTACCTGTACCTCGTCATTGAGTCTCTATTTTCCATTTATTTATAATGTGTGCACGAGAGGTCTTCAGCCATCAACCTTACAATTTTGCATTCAAATACACATCTTCCAATTCAGACATCTTAATTGAACCGTGTACCATCAAATCATAGCTTTTCATTACAATGTTATGTAGTGGTGTAACGTTATGAAATAGCCGAGTGACGACCTCTGATCAAGTCTGGCCCCTTTTACATTAGAACCGTGATTTATCTCCACCATAGGACTTGGTTCGGTGACCAAGTTCCAACCATATCAGAGCCCCCTATACTTGCGTTTTTCATTTATGGCCAATGTGCCAGCAACCACAAACCTGTGATCATCGATCTCTGATTTTTAAGCTCCTTCTACTCAGCCCTTACCCATACTTCTCACCATGTAACCGAGGGTGGTGATTAGGGGCCTTTGTTTCCCTTATAAAGTGACGTGCCCTTGGTTTCTTGTGTTTCCTCTAGACCATTTGCTTACCACATCGAAGCCCCTTATCAGCGATTTCCACTTTGTGAAAATGTGTTTTCCATCACAAATTTTTGATTGTCGATTGCCAATTGGCACCTCCATTTAGCCCTAGCCCTTGCTTCCCTTGAGCCTTCAGGACCACCTACTATCCTGCATTTTACATCCTGAAAATATTTCATTGTGGCATATGAGTGAACGATTACAAACCTCGGATCACCAATTTCTGAAGTGACATCATCTCATGCCACGTGGCATCTTCTAACCAATGAAACATCACTCAGTTATGGCCCATTAAGCCATCCATAAACACTAAAACAACCTGCCACATGTCCCTCTGTACCATGATGTCGTAACGATGCAAGCATCCACGTGTCCCTTATCGAAACCAATCAGATCCTGCCACGTGTAGTCATTGGAGCTCCTCCAATGCCGCCTTTTGTCCTTATCGGAGCCAATCAGATGGCTCCACATGTCGTGCCTGGAGCAGAGATAAATGGTCATCACCTACTCTAGTTTTTCATTAAATTCTTTTTTATTTTCCTTTTTTGCCTCCTCAATGATTCAACAAAGAATGCATAGTCCCGACTTATCCCTCGATATTGTAAGACCTCTAACATGTGGGATCGCCGATATGTAATTCGCTGGGGCCTATGATATGAAATTCGTCGGGACCTCTGATTGGCTGAGACCTCTAATTGCGATTTTCTAAGAACTCTGATTGCAATTCACTAGGACCTTCGATCTTCGATATTCCTCATTGCACAAGGTTTTAATCATCCATAACTTTAGTAGGCCATATCTCTCAAACCAAAAGTCCACCACTGGACTTCCACATACCATTGGAAAGCTATTCCATAGCACTTTCCAATGAAAGTAGTTCGATTAGCCACTAAGCCCATATTTTGCCTCAAAATATGTGTCCAAAGCTTTTACCTAGCTAGAATCACAACCACTAAGGCATGAAGCCCCATCATTAAGCTCAGCCTTGTTTTACATCAATGCCAACACTTACACAGCCAACCAGCTTCATACCATCAAATTTCCAACAACATAGATCCTATAAAGAAGGGTCGCGTACATACACGGGTCCTATAAGTAAAAGTCACGTACGTAATCCAAACCATGGTATTGGGCCATAGTAATTAGAGTGGCACCAATTATTTGATCCCATCAAATAATAGTAACAACATTACCAAGGGATTTACTCAAGGTATTGGCTAAGGCTAAAAATATATACAAAGATAGAGATAAAGGTGTTAGGTGTGCAAGTAAATGATTTATCTTTGTGTGAGTTGATCTTGAACAAGTGTGCACCAGAAAGACAGGAGATGGTTTAGCCCTCGCAAATCTAAACGTGTTGTGAATACTAATGAAAATACTTGCTTGGTCTATTTATTCTTGTACTGCTAGATCTATAGCTATGATGATGCTTTGATCTAGATATAGTGATGTATGTCGAGATTTGGATTTAGCAAATGTTGTGAATTGCAGTGAGGATTTGAGTAAGAAATTTCAAGATTTGTATGCATGTTTTCTTCTGATTTGTCGCATACATACACGGACCTTGTTTAGTAAAATAACGTATAAATTTTGTGATAATTTACTCAATATATTGAAATATATATGTGGGTGTCAAGCATGGTAGTCACGTACATACATTGATTTATTTTGTGGAAGTCAGGTATTTATGTTAGGGTTTGTAGTGCACCTTGATGATGACATTTGATGAGTTCTTCCCTATTTTATGTGTCTATCAATGATGTCTCTATCTTGATGATCTGTGTCTAATAGTGATGATTGGGTTTACTGATTGGAAATTATGCTACAGTAAGGGGATCTGTGATTGATTCAGTATGTTGGGATTGATTTATGTATGGTTTAGTGATTTTATTAAGTATTATAGGTATTCATGATTCAATTTTCAGTAGTTTAGTATCTATACACGTGTTATACAAAGGAAGCATGTGTAGGTTTTAACCCCGTATATAAATTACCTGCATACGAATTCTAAAACACATAAAATAAACAGTGCGAGAGAATAGCACATAAAACACATATACACAGAGATTATCCCCTGGATCCCAAAACTGGGATTACCGACTTGATTTTTCATTATGTTCCTTGCAATGTTACAATACATATTTATACATGCCGAAGCATCCAATACCATGGACCAAAAACCATTGCGTCCAAAAACATGTTTGAAAATCATGCACAAAACCATAGGTGGGTCCGCCCAACCTAACATAGGATCCAAAACAAAAATTTTCTGGGGCATTGGCCCAGACCCCATAAAGTAGGGTTACGAGTACCCCTCAAAGCCCCTATTAACTACGTGGAAAGAATATAACACAACCCAACATTCTCCCACTTGTTTTTTTCTTTCCATATGGGGCCACAAGAGAGCTTAGTCATTTTTCCAGCCCTGAAATGCCCATTGTCTCTCTACACCAAGAGAACTTCTCAGAGCTCACAGATTTTGTCAATGCATATGCAATATTCTTCAAAGTGCCCACCTTTACCAACAACACCTTTTTGTCTTCTATCATATCCCTCACAAAGTGATACTGAACATCAATGTGCTTTGTCTTTGAATGATATGCAGGGTTCTTTGCCAAGAAAATTGCACAAGCAGAGAACACTACACAAGACATGGATTCATATTCATAACTAGTTTAGGATTAGAAACAAACTAAATATACTAATGCAATCATACATCAAAAATACATCAGTATATAGGAGAAACCAAGATAGCTTTATTGATGAATAACAAGGTTCAGGAAGAGATACAACCCAGAGGGCTCCAATCCAGCATCTCCTTCCCAACAAATGGAATTCCTATCTTCACCCCCTTCAAAGCATTAAGCACCCAATGATTCCAATCTCAAACCAACAGCAATTCTTTGCAATAACAAAATTCCAGCCTCTAGATCTCATGGAGGAGAGATCCATATATAGATGTTTGGAGAGAGGATGAGTCAGCTTGAGATCTAACTAGTGTCCTCTCCCTCTGTCAGTTCTTGATTCCACTTGGAGGTTCTTGCTTCCACTTGGAGATTTGGAACCTCTTACTCATCACCAGTCGAATTCCCTGAGGCAAGTGTCATTTTGGAAGCTTCCTGGGTTCTGACACCTTGAGAAATGAACTTGCCACATGTCCACTCTCGCTCAGCGCAGGTAGCCAGTGTTGCCTTTGACATTCAGCCTAGGTAGCTAATGTTGGCTTTGACATTCAGCGCAAACAGCTAGTGGAGCCACTGAAATGATCCTGAATTGACTTGTTTTTGAGCAGTTTCTGGTGGAGAACTTCTGTGAATTGCTGTGGTTTGTTAGCCTTGTTCCTCTAGGGGTAGGAACAACATGTTTAGGGACTTTGGATCCCTTAGATTATGGACATTTCATGCTCAGTGCTGTAAGGCACAAAAATGTCTATAACAGTTGCCCCCTAAAGTATGAGGCTGTTTATCGGGTGAAATGCTTTATCAGGGGGATCCGAAGTTCATCCAATGCTGGGAGGAGACATGTAATAAGATACAATACAATACATTATTTTTCATATTTCTTTCATGATCTAGCTGAGGCGGGCATTCCCATGCTCAGCTTTATAAATTCATTTTTCTGTACATAGAACAGACAATCGTCTGATGGTAGACTGATAATTTTGATGAAATTATCATCCTTTGAGTAGGATGATTATCTGCTACAATGATGTACATGTCAATGTCTTTATCTTTCTTGAATATATATCGCAGCCCGGATGGATGAAACTAGATCCGGGGTCTTCAAACTCGTTCGATCTTCACTCTAAGTACAAGTCGATCCATGTGAGAAATGTTCTGAAGTCGAACATGGAAAGACATCGCTTGATTATCGGTCAATGATGTAAACCGTTAACAAGTGCGAGAGGAATCACCGATAATGATAATGACCCTCAAGGTACTGCAGTACAGTTCACGTGGTGTGAATAAAGGACTTGGCGTCGAACACCACGCAAAATCTTTTGGTCGAAGGTCATTGATGTATACCTGTCGCCGGAAGTGAGAAACTTGCCATTGAGGCATGCAAGCTTCAAAGTACTAAAGGGGTTGTTCCTATATCAACTTCTTGGATAATGAGCTGATGTCGACAAGAAGCGATCCGTCAAAGGAGGGCCTTAATGAATCCCACATCAGTGACACGGAATGTAGCTAATGATTTTAATGGAGGTGAAAACGATCTGTGACATATGATTCAGGGTGGCGGTCATGAAAGGATGAAAGGTAATGTACGGCAGTGGATGGGACACGGTTGACTTTTCTGAACGACTTCTCTTGAACATATGGCGACACTGATGCGATGGATCAGTAGCATTACCCCAAATATGGATGGTATGGCGAGACCATGGATGTGACCGGTGAATGAAACAACCCAACCCGATTGTGGTACGGAGGAAAAGTGTCATGTTCAAGAGCGACTTGCTACCATCAAAGTTTTCTTGAGTTTCTCCCAATTTTTCCCTAGTCATTGCTGACCAGTACCTCTTTATTTTTGTCAAGCTTGAGGAGGATAACATATGCTTTTTCTATAACCTGCCCTTCGGGCAAGCCCATTGCTATGTTTTAACGAGCCTAGCGATAGTGAAACTCGTTCTCGTCTAAAGACAAGTTTGTCGCTATTTAATGATTTTAACGAGTCTAACGACAAAGATAACTCAGTCCTTTTCATTTTTAGAGAGTCTGAAAAGGTACATAAAGTTAACTCCAAAATTCCTTTTTCTTCATCTAATCCCTTAAGTCCGAAAAAGTATAAAACAATACAGAAGTGATGAGTTTTCGATAGTTTTAACGAGCCGAATAAAACAAGCGCTCGATCTTTTTGTGCAATAATCCCTCAGGTCCAAAAAGATTAAAATCTAGAGGAGGGATAACACTTCCTGTCCCTTTAACGAGCTGGAAGGCCAAGGACTCGGCAATCTTTTCATATTTTACGAGTCAGTTGAAAAGAGCTTAAAGAAGACTCGTCTTTTGAGGAACGAGTGATAAACAGGGTTAGCAGCTGATTCCAGGTACAGGTTGGAATTTTCCAATCACGGCAGCGTCACAAGGATGGCTAGTGAAATCACTCTTCGTAGCTATTCCTCAAAATGGGTAAACAAACATATGGAGATGAACGATCGACCAATGGAAAAGTGGAGGTGACGGTGCAAACACAACCAAGGCTTTAATGGCTGACGATATTACATTCACAGTGGTTATTTACCGGGTAGGTTCATTTTTTATTTTAAAATGAGCTTAAACGCTGGTGGAAACACTTGCTCATTGCTTATGTTTATTTTTTAACGAGCATGAAGTCCGCGTTAAAACTGCTCGGATCTTGCGTTTATTTTTTAACGAGCATGAACTGTGTGCTAAAACTGCTCAATTACCCAGTCATATGATAAGAGTGTCTCATCAAGATTCTATTTTTTATGGAGCTTCATCTCACTAAGCTTTGCTCCGGATCCTTTCTTTATGCAAGTTTGGAAACGACTAATCCTACGAGTTTAAAGGGTTAGAGGTCCTAAAAATTTAAAAAATAAATAGCCGCCCCTTGCTCGCACTCCAAAAGGTTTGCATGCCCCCAGGTATAAAATAGAGTTTCAAGGTTACCTCTACTTCACTTCCGCCAAAACATTTGTTTTAACGAGAGAGGTTTACCTCTTTCAGGTTACCCAAAGATTGTCTCGTTAATATTTCAAAAAAAACACTTCCTCGGCAATGTCTACCGAAATAGACAAAGGTGAGCGACGATGCCCGCCAACTCACATAACTTTGGCAAAAGAATCTTATTCTAGAACAACCCCTCTTCCTAGACGGACGGGGTACGGACTAGTCATATTCTCCCGCGGAAACCTACCCTATACCCAAAGTTTTCCTGCCGAAGCAGACCAGGACGCATGCCCCCTGGGTTCCAGTCATATCCTCCCGGATTACTCGCGCTCATCAGTAGGACAGACCGTGGGTTGAGACACTTCTTGCATGAATAGACCATTTAGGGATGGTACATGACTATTTGCGATGTGTGATCCGGGAAATGAAAGTTGGTCCACGAGCTTAACCACTCTTCCTTCATGCGGAAAACACGTTACTCTAAAGAGTGAGGAGACAATGGCTCCCATGCAATATATATAGTCGTGTCCAAGGAGTAGGTTATAATCCAAGTGTCCTTGAACGACCATCACGTTCATTTGAACGGTCTTCCCTTTCAATGTTACGGGCACATTGGGGAGGATCCCTAAAGGTCGACTGGTTCCTTTATCAAAGCCTGATAGATTTCTCATTTCAGGCAAAAGTGTTGGCGAACCAAGCGCTTTCCAAGCAATAGAGGAAAGGATACTCATAGATGCCCCCTCATCAATGATAGTGCCAGCCATTACCATTCTGTATATTTGAACGATAATTCTGAATGGTATGCTTGCTGGCAACCGGGGTCTGCCTAGTTGGTTCCAGTCGAACGAGACAACTAGGTTGCTTGGTGGTGGGACCGAATAGACGGCCGGGTATGACTCTAACGAAGTTCCTTCCTGCGACAAAGGAATGGGCAAATTGCCCCCTTGTTCGTCGGAGTCTGTGCTGATGAAGAGAATTTGGACGGTGTCGTCTTTATTCTCCTCTGTGATGGTATCATTTGAAGATAGAGCCTCTGAAGGTAAAACCGGGTCAACTTCCGTCTCAACCTTTTGACTTTCGTCAGGTATAGATTCTTACGGTTCATCTTCAATGATAGGTGCTTCGGCTGACCACCTGAGCGGGCCAGCCGGGTTCTCAACTAGTGAAGGACTTGGCAGGAGTTTTTGATATCCAGGAGGAAGTTGCGCTCGTAAAATCGGGCGATCTTCCAGAACTCTTTTAGCCTCGTCTAAGAAGGGACAACAATGGATGGCATGGTCGCCTTCACAGAGTTTGCAGGGAAATCTAGCTTTCCCTCTCTGTCCTGTGACTTCACTTTCACTAGTTGACGGTGAGCAGTCAACATGGCTATCAGAGGTTGACGCTACCGAATTGTGCAAACGGGGAGACCAGTCCCTTAGTATCCGAGGGATGCAGGGACAATCTCTGTGGAAGTGGTCTCCCTTGCATATGACGCATGGCGATTTAGGCTTGGTCAGTGCTGTGTGTGGATTTTTGTCAGACGAAACTCGTTTGCCCCCAGTCGCTTTTGGCTCCTTCTTCTTCTTCTCTTTATTCTTCTTTTCCTTCTTCTCCTTAGGAACTTGGTTTTTTGTTTTACCAGTTCCGTCAAGCGAAGAGGAAGGAGGAGAGGGAGAATTAGACGAAGTAGAAGGCTGGTGGGCAACTCTGGTCTAGTCTAACTGTTGACTCGACTGTTCAGGAATGGTGGTGTTCTGAACGACATTGGTTAAAAAGAGCCAGACCAGCAGGCCAATTGTCAGTCCTGGAAGCGACAATGTGGCCATATGGGGGCGCACCAACATCTCCCCAAGAGGAGAAGGGACTAGGATTTCCCCCAAGGGGAATTCCTTGGTTGGTGTGCTCCATTTTTTCAACCTAAAGATCAACGCAGGAATAAAGGGTGATTGTTCCGTTTAAAATAAATTTTAACGACGCTTAGACACAACTTGCTTTTTCAATTTTAAAGAGTCGAGAAAAAGCTAAAGATGACTCTAGTCTCCTTCGATGTTTTAACGAGCCCGAAGTGACAAATGCTCGGATGGACTTTTTCCGTTATAGAGTCTGAAAAAGGCCAAAAGGAACTGCTCTAGAGTTCTAGGTAGAGGGTGTGCCAAACTTTTCGCAAAACCGCAGAATACTTTTTAGGGTACGGGCGGTCGATCTTCCTGAATGCTGTGTTCAGTGCATTGCGATCAGTAGGGCGGCCGACATGGCTTCCTAAGGATAAAGGTTTTATGCCTATAGGGGTCTCCCAATATATACGCGACGGTACGTTGGAGCACAATCCGTATTGGCGCTATCGTCCCTCAGGAGGAATCACCCACCATCCACGAGATCGACAGTCACCAGGCTTTACGACACTGGAACACGTCTCTAGCCTAGAACTCTATGTTGTGCATTATGTTGCAAAGCGTTGTTAAGTTCATTCAATTTATTTTAGGTTGATCTTTTTAGAAGTTTTCCTTTCAAGGTTCACTACGAGATGTATGATACAATTCCTAAATGCAGTTTAAAGATGATAAACAAGCTTTATATCTTTTCAACTTTGAAAATCCTAGCTACTAAGGGAAAAGAAAGACACCATCTTTTCTCAAAGAGCAATCAGCACACTCTAATGCACTTTTCCTAAATCAATCATGCAAACTATCAAGATGCAAATGCACAATGCAGGTGTTTGTTTTCCTCTTTCTTAGTATTGATGCCTACAAAGAAAACTTTTTGTACAACTTTGAATTTGCTTTTAAATGACAAGTACAAACAAGTTTACTTTTTCAAAAACAGAGAGGGCAGAAGAGATTACAACACTTAATGATTTTCGAAATGAATACTTGTTTCGACACTTAAAAGAGACAAACTCAAACCAAATGCAAAAGTAAATGTATAATCAACTGCAAACAGACAATGAACTCTCTCCTAAGATCACAATCAACAGATCTGAATCAAGGGCTACAGGATGATTATTTCACTCATGCAAAGGAAAACTGTAAATGATGCCACAAACACATGAAAACACTCACAGTCTTTTTGTACAAAAGGAGGCGGAATCTAAGCAGAGAAAAGGAGTTATCAGACTGGTACCTATGCTGGTTACAGGCTGCAAAAATCAGAGATCAAAACAAAGCAAAATAGAGCAGAGAACCCGAGTTGCACAAGGGCAAACTGGATCAGCGCAACCTCAACACAGGGGTTTTGACATTCAGCGCAGGTAGCCTTCACAGGACCTGCGTTGAAATGCAGAATTCCTTCACTGGGTCTGCGCTGAAGGAGAAACTCTCGTTTCTCACTGGTTCTGGGTCACAGATTGCTATTTAATCTACTGTTTCAGGCCAAATAAAAGCAACAAGCAAGGTGCAATCAAAGGGATGCTTTGAGGGGGTACTAATATCTATCACAAAGGATCATCAAATCATTTGTGAGTCCATTGTTCAGATCATAGACAAGTCCAGTGATTGGATCAAAGCAACAACTGTCTACTTTGCATCCGGGAATAGCAGATGCAGTTCGATTGTTGCTGTCGAGTCTATGAAACAAACAATGATAGAAACACAAATAAAATGATTAAACAAATCTCCCCAGTGGAGTCGCTAATTTGTTGTGGGGAAAAATGCCTATGCAGGACGATCCTATCCACCTAAGGTGTGACAGTGCCTTAGCAACAAACAGAGGCAGCTATTCTAGTATTCTTCCTTTATGAATTAATAATGAAGAGAGATAGATGGACTAACCAGTGTCTTCTGTTTGTCCCTCGATCCGGTTTCTCTTCTCTTGGAGAGTTCCCAGCTACTTGCCTTCTCGCTCGCCCAGCTTCAAGAGGTTTCTGCAAGATCACAAGAAGAGAACACTACACAAGACATGGATTCATATTCATAACTAGTTCAGGATTAGAAACAAACTAAATATACTAATGCAATCATACATCAAAAATACATCAATATATAGGAGAAACCAAGATAGCTTTATTGATGAATAACAAGGTTCAGGAAGAGATACAACCCAGAGGGCTCCAATCCAGCATCTCCTTCCCAGCAAATGGAATTCCTATCTTCACCCCCTTCAAAGCATTAAGCACCCAATGATTCCAATCTCAAACCAACAACAATTCTTTGCAATAACAAAATTCCAGCCTCTAGATCTCATGGAGGAGAGATCCATATATAGATGTTTGGAGAGAGGATGAGTCAGCTTGAGATCTGACTAGTGTCCTCTCCCTCTGTCAGTTCTTGATTCCACTTGGAGGTTCTTGCTTCCACTTGGAGATTTGGAACCTCTTACTCATCACCAGTCCAATTCCCTGAGGCAAGTGTCATTTTGGAAGTTTCCTGGGTTCTGACACCTTGAGAAATGAACTTGCCGCATGTCCACTCTCGCTCAGTGCAGGTAGCCAATGTTTCCTTTGACATTCAACGCAGGTAGCCAGTGTTGGCTTTGACATTCAGCACAAACAGCTAGTGGAGCCACTGAAATGATCCTGAATTGACTTGTTTTTGAGTAGTTTCTGGTGGAGAACTTCTGTGAATTGTTGTGGTTTGTTAGCCTTGTTCCTCTAGGGGTAGGAACAACATGTTTAGGGACTTTGGATACCTTAGATTATGGAAATTTCATGCTCAATGCTGTAAGGCAAAAAAATGTCTATAACAGATAGATATCCAAGAACTATGAGATCAAAGGCAAGAGCTAAGAGTGTCCCCAGTGGAGTCACAAATTCTGTTGCAAGGATTAATGCATGGGTGATGGTGAACAAAAAAACCACATCAGGTCTCCCAAGACCTAAGATATATAGATTGAAGTGACTTGCAACTATTAAGAGATACATGAAAACATATCATGTTAATTTAGGGATTGACAAAGAAATAGATAAGGATTACCTATTAGCCTTTCATACAAATCCATTAGATTTTTCACTGTGACAAAGAAAGGATCCTTGGTTAGCTCTCAAATCAAGACCTTCACATAGGAAAGACACGAAGTGATCTTCATTGAATATAGCACTTTAAAAATCCAAAACATCAACATATAACAACCTATAGAGTTATAAACATCAGTCTCGTCATTGAATGAACATATACAAAAAGAAGGTATCAATATAATCACATAGATATAACAAGATAAGATCTATATTATTTGATGTGAGAAGAATTATTACAACCATCCATGTTGATTAAAGTTTTTACTTAGCTCCTATCTCCTCTTTCTCTCTCCAAATCAACTTCTCCACAACATAAGAGTGCAAAAATTCTTATCCCAATTACTTTGCCTGACCTCTAATCTATTGGCTATGGGAGGTTCAATTTCTCCACAAGTTTCATCCATAAAAAGCTAAATGTTTCATTTTATTAATTTTTATTTCCTCTTTTGCTTCGTTCTGTTAGGATTAGCAATTTCCTTTGACATGTCGAAGGCGTACGCTTCCAGATTTTTGGAGTTGACATTGACTAAAGGAAAGAGTGTCAGTCAGTCGACTCATGTTTGACCTTTGAAACATCATGAAAATCCAATAACATGGACCTTTAGAACAAACAGAGCATTAATTCCTAGGTTAACATGCCTTGGTGGGTCATGGATCGAGTTAGCAGTATATTTGTCTATTTCTAGGATGCGTTACCCTATCAAATAGGCATGTAACTTAGGTTTTCTTCTAGTTAAAAGTGTTCTTCTCCTCTAAGTTGATGAGGATGTCATTTTTTGTATAATAGGCATGGAGGAATACCTAGATTCACTATGGTTTTTCCTATCCTTGCCATTTACTAGATAGCCATGGTGTTGTGGGTTTCTTCCTTTTGTTTACTGTTGGTTCTCATGTTTCTTATGGTTGTGGATTGAGTTACTAGTTCCTGGAAACCTTGGTTGGAAAAATGCTCTAGAAGCCCTATAATAGCTTGGGTTTAGTTACTAGTTCTAGAAGCCTTGGTTGGAAAAATTCTCTCAAAGCCCTTCATGCGTTGAGTTACTAGTTCTAAAAGCCCTAGTTGGAGAAACACTTTGGAAGCCCGACACCAACTATGGGTTGAGTTACTAGTCCTAGAAGTCCTGGTTGGAAGAAATGCTCTTGAGCCCTCGGTGAAGTGGGTAGATACCAATCTGATGATGGTTAGTGATGTATGACCATGAGGTGCAATCACTAGTTGAGGGTTTAGGTGGTTTGACCTCTAGAAGATGTAGTTTGGTTTTTTTATTTGTTTCATGAGATCCCACATTCATTCTTGGAATATGGCACGAGGGTGATTTACTGAAAGAGATATTTGGTTTAGCCAATCTATGGTTAGGTGGTACGTGGAAGTCTTAGACTTGGTTGCATTTTTCATATCCTAATAAGATATACTTTCCTATTATATTTGATGGGGAAATATACTTGTTCAAATGTGTTTTTTATCATTGTTATATCTTTGTTATTTCTATTGAATATATGCTAGTTAATGGGATATTTTATGACAATGTTGATGTATGGCTCTCATCATGTTTTGATTAGAAAAAGAAGGAGAAATGAATATATGACCTAATATATCATAATGCAACTATTTTGATAAGGCATCAACACTTCCTTACTAATCTCAGATAAGTATGAGACCCCTATGCTCAGATCTATTATTATGAACCATAGATTACATATTTGTGACATGTTGACGAAATGTCTGTCATGGCTAGTACGGTTCCAGTCAAGTCATTGACCAAATGTTTGTATTAGTAATTTTGTTTCAATGCTATCTATCATTTCTGAAGGTTTCATGAATTTCTGGGCAGTGGCCTCACACCTAGCCTTGAAAAAGTGGCACAAAATCTAGGGTCGTTAGCTCAAAACTAGTTGAAAAAGTCTAGAATGATTGGAATTCCTTATTGTGGTAGTGATTAAAAGGCCTTAGTTGCATGTATGTCTTGTGATGGGAGTAGTTGGGGTTCTAAATCAGTGAAATATCAAGTTGTATTAGGGATTGGTCACTTAGAAGTGTTGGTTGGCTCCTGAATGTTCTATAGAATGTGTGGAATTCCATAATGGTTTTTTTTTTGTTGGTTCCACTTCCTCAACTCTACATGGGAAGTTGAATCAAATCATAATATCCTCTTGCCACATGTTTACCCAAACAAACCGGTTAACTTGAGTAAATGTGGGAAGAGGCTGTTACAGAAAATCATGTAGATACAAGACCTTTGAGCTAGATAGTCACGTATGCCTCTTAGTAATGAAGATGGAGTGGCACAGATTCAGGGGGAGCTTCCCATGTGCTTCCATAATTTCATTATTGGTATTGGGGTTCCGACACTGATTTGCTGCAGTCTGTTAGTGATTCCCTTATGATGTTTCAAAATGATAATTGATTCATTTAATCTGATCTTATATTGTTGTTGCTGAGATGATTCCTGATGTATTTTCTGGATGATGAATGGATGTGATCATAGTTGATGGTGATAAGTTGGCATTGGTTTAGGGGGAGCAACTACTATGCTTCTAATAGGGCATTATTGGCATTATGATTGTTTGATTTCTTCTTGATGCGTGATGGGTTTATTATGAGTACATATGATTGTTGCTCTATGGTTACTACTGAAGCTACTTATGCTATTGTTGTTATGTCAGAATGTTTGGGTTTATTATACTACAATTACATTATTTATTATTTATACTTCTTAATTCACTTGATGGATAAATTGATATTTCACTTCGTCATCTTACATAGCTTCTTCACAATGAGTATATTCATGTTGTTACCATTTATGCTGTTGTTGTAAGATGATTGTGATGCACATTTGGAGCATGATGGTTGTTGATGATTATCATGACCTTTCTATTTCATTGTTGACAGTCTTGTTTATTATTATAAATGTCATATATATCTTTTGATATAAATGTCATAAAAAGACCTTTGTTGTAAATCATTTTAAAATTTAGTCCTGTATGGGCTATTAGGATCAATTCATGTCATGTATGTGATCCCATTATTTTGTGACATTGATGTAAAGTTGGGTCCAAAATGTAAACTCAAATTTATTGGGAGATTGATGTAATCATGGGGGCATAGAGTCATTGGTGATAAGAAAGGTCATATTTTCTTGAGTCTTCTACTCTATGGTATATCTTCAGAATATTCAACATCTGCTCAAAGGAAGCATGGTTAGTATGCATATTTCATATTCCATAGATCCAAATTTCAACAAGGGAAGTACTTCATTTAGTCTGGTTCAAACCTTTTCCCTTGATGTCAAATGGGGAGAGAAGCTTGGTGTTTGAAAGCAGGTGTTTGGTCTAGAGAAGTCTTGATGTTTGCAAGTATTTAAAAGTGGTGACAAAACATCAAAGTGGTTGCCATCAAGTCCAAATGGGGAGATTGTTGGCATTATGGCTCATTTATTATCCTTGATGGAAACCCACTTAATAAAGATGCACTTAATGTCAATATTGATGAATGTGGAATTAATACAAATTGGTACATAAGCTACAGATTCTATGAGCAGATAAATGGTAGTTGAGAGACAAATGGATGTTAAAGGTGAAGTTTGAGAAAGAAAACATGATGTTGGAATTAAGGAATTACTTGGGGGGGGGGTTTGAATTAGTAATTTTGGAAACTCTTAATTTTATTTTATTACATTTATTATCGTTACTTCTTATGTTCTTTCATATGTGAAATAATTCATTCATGAAGCGGTAAATATGATCAACTTTCAGAACACATACTGAAACAACAATCTCATGATCAACATACATTTGAAACAATGTTTTCATGTGGAAATTCAAAAGGAAAAAACCACCAATTTGTTGTTTGTTTTATGATGTAATTTAAGCACCAACTTAATTACATCTATTTGTTTGTGAGTACCCACTCACTGGAGGCACCAATCCCCTTTTGTTTAGAAAGCACCAACTTGCCAAGAGGCACCAAGCTCTTTTGTTTAGAAAGCACCAACTTTCCAAGAGGCACCAACCTCTTTTGTTTAGCAAGAACCAACTTGCCTAGAGGCACAAACCTCTTAAGTGTGCAGGCACCAACCTGTCACTACCACTGTTTTACTATTTCATTCAATTTTCATATTGAAAACAAAGGCATACAAATTACAAGTAAAATACCAACTTAATGGGGGTTTATAGATTGAGCTTCTCCACTCTGCTTTTTGAACACTTGTGGCAATCTTCCTCTTTCTTCCCAATGCAACACTTGCTTTATGCTCTGCTTTCTCTGTCAGGTCTCTCCACTACTTTACCATAGCACTACCCTTGCAACACTCATCTCTGTGCTTTGTGGTCTCTACTTAGGGCTCTCCACTGGTTCACCACAAAACTACCCTTGTAACTCTTTGCTCCAATTCACAGCTCACTGCTCTGCTCTCTCTCAAGTATGCTCACACTCCCATTTCTCTCCATGGAGGGTCATAGTTTTTTTCTTGTGCTTATCTTGGCTCGATGTAGTAAATGTCGTCATCAATTCTGGCCACGCTTGGAAACCAATTATTTTGCTAATTTACGCAAACTCCAGTTCTGTTTTTGCATTAAAATCATAAGGATGGGTGATGATCACTTCTCTGTCATACACCTGAATCTCAATGTTGTGTATTAACTCTCAGTCCTCTTGACATATTTCATAGAGACTCCCCATACTTCTTTATGGTTCATAGAGATCTATCTGTACATCATCATGGAGTCTCTATTTTTCATTTATTTACAAAGCGTGCACAAGAGGTCTTCAACCATCAACCTTGCAGTTATTCATTCAAAAACACAACTATTGATTTATACATCTTGATGTCACCTTGTATCATCATACAAGAGCTTTTCATCACATTGCTATGTAGTGGTGTAACACTATGAAATAATCGATTTTTGACCTTCAATCAAGTCTAGCCCCTTTTTCATTAGACCCCTCCTATATCTCCACCATATGACTTGGTTCAGTGATTGAGCGCCAACCATATGGGAGCCCCCTATATCAACATTTTTCATTTAGGGTCAATGTGCTAGAAACCACAAACCTGCAATCATTGATGTTCAATTTTTAAGCTCCTTCCACTCAGCCCTTACTACATACTTCTCACCGTAGGACCAAGGGCAGTGAACAAGGGCCCGATCTTAGGGAACTAAGTCTTTAAGTGCTCTGCCAAGGGACTTTGGTTCCCTTATAAAGTGTCAAACCCTTGGTTCCTTGTCATTCCCTTAGACCATGTGCTTATCACATCGGAGCCCCTTACCGGCGATTTCAACTTTGTGACAATTTTATGTCCATCACAAATCATCGATCACAAACTACCGATTGGCACCTCTGTTTAGCCCTAGCCCTTGGTTCCCTTAATCCTTCGTGACCACCTGTTATCCTGCATCCAAATGAAATTTCATTGTGGCATATAAGCCAACCATTGCAAACGTCCGATCGTTGATTGCTGAAGTGACATCATCTCATGCCATTTGCCATCTTTTGACCAGTAACATGTGTCACTCAGATATGGTCCATTAGGCCATCCATAAACACTGAAACAGTCTGCCCCGTGTTCCTCCATACCATGATTTCATGCTGACACAAACAACCAAGTGTCCCTTATTGAAACCAATCAGATCCTGCCACTTGTCCTCACTTGAGCTCCTCTGGTGCTTCCTTTTGCCCTTATCAGAGCTAGCCAGATGCTTCCATGTGTCTTGAATGGAGGAGAGAGAAAGCAGCTTCACCTACTCTGGTTTTTCACCAAATTCCTTTGTATTTCCCTTTTTGGCCTCCCCGAAATTTAACAAAGAATGCACAATCCCGTCTTATCCCTTGATATTGTAGGACCTCCAATATGCGGGATCACCAATATGAAATTCATCGAGACCTCTAATATGAAATTCACTGATACCTCTAATTCACTGGGACCTTTGATTGGCTGGGACCTCCAATTATGATTCACGAGGACCTCCAATTCAGCGGGACCTCCGATCTCTGATATTCCTCACTACACAAGGCTTGAATCATCCTAAAATTCACCATGCCATATCTCTCAAACCACAAGTCCATTTCTGGACTTCCACATACTGTTGGAAAGATATTCTAGAGAAATTTCCAATGAAAGGAGTCTGATTAGCCATTACACCCATCTTCTACCTAAACATATTGCTCCAAATTCGTTACCTAGCTAGAATCACAACCACCAAGGGAGGAAGACCCATCATGAGGCTAAGCCTTGTTTAACATCAATTCCAACACTTACACAGATAGCCACCTTCATACCATCATATTTCCAACAACCTCCCCCTTTTGCATTGATGGAAACACTGCAGACTCCACCTGAACCTGGCATGGTCTACTCTAATGACAAATTTACCCCCCTTTGAAATTAGTGGTAGAGAAAACTTCACTTGCACTCCCCCTGAACTAGTTTAGCCTACTTTGCCATGAGTTCCTCCTGCTAAGCAGTTTCCACCTCCTACCAAAATGAAGTCATTTAGAGGGAGGAGTCACAACTCCTATGTGGTTCCTGAGATACTCAAATGGTTCTCTTTCAAGTGTCTTGGTAAAGATATCTACCAGTTACTCTTTAGTGGGCACATTTACAAGTTTAATAGTATTGGATGCAACTTGTTCCCTCAAGAAGTGATACTTGATAGGAATGTGCTTGGTTTTTGAATGAATGACTTGATTTTTTGACATGTTGATTGCACTAGTGTTGTCACACATTATTGGAATGGGAATAGGAAACTCTACCTATATATCCTTTAAGTTTTTCTTCATCCATAGGATTGGTGTACAACAAGTTGCAACAATAATGTATTCTGATTCAAAAGTCGATAGAAAGATGGAGGTATTGTTCTTGCTAACCCACGATACCAAGCAGTCACCCAAAAAGAAAGATTCACCAAAGGTACTCTTCCTGTCAACTAGACTTCCATTCCAATATGCATCTATTTAGGACTTCATATTGAAGTCTTTACTCCTTGGATATGACAACCCATACTCTGCTGTACCTTGAAGATATTTGAAAATCCTCTTAACAACTGCAGCATGACTTTCTCGTGGACAAGCCTGAAATCTTTCCACAATTCCCATTGCTTGTATGATATTTGGACTTGAGGCTATTAGATATAGTAAGCTTCCTATCATCGATATGTATTCAGTCTGATTTACCTACGGCGTTGCATCTTCCTTGGACAGTTTACAACCTATAGTCATGGGTGTGCTGATAGGTTTGCGGTCCTCCATTCAAAATTTATTCAAAGTTTCCTTGAGGTATTTGGATTGAGATATAAAAACTCCTCATGGGGATTGAGTAATTTGCATACCCAAGAAGAAGGAAAAATCACCAATCATGGACATTTCAAAACCTGTTTGCATAGAGTTTGAAAACCAATTCCCTAGTTGCTCCACATCATTATCAAATATGATGTCATCCACATACACAACCATTATCGGTAGATGATCATCTTCAGATTTTACATAGAGATTGCTGTCAACTAAGCCTTTCTTAAAACCTTGGTGCTAGAGATACTTATCCAACCTTTCATACTAGGATCTAGAGGCTTGTTTCAAACCATACAAAGCCTTCTTTAATTTTCATAAAAGCCCTTCATTAGAGGAGAGAAGAAAACCTTAAGGATGCTCAATGTAAACCTCCTCTTCTAAGTCTCCATTGAGAAAGGAAAAATTACATCCATTTGATAAAATTTGATGTTCTTATAAATGGGAATAGCAAGGAATATTCTTTGGGCTTCTAATCATGCTACTGGTGCAAAGGTTTCTTCAAATTCTACCCCTTCGATCTAGGCATTCCCTTTGCAAACCAACCGATCTTTGTTCCTGATTACTTGACCTTTTTCATTCAGCTTAATCTTGAGAACCCACTTGGTTCCAATAACATTTTTCTCTTTTGATCTTGGGACAAGCTCCCATGTGTCATTATTTTCAATTTGGTCTATCTATTAATTGATGGCTTTCACCGAAAACTTATCCTCACTTGCTTAATAGATGTTTTTGTGTTCCATTTGTGATAATAGAGCCAAATTTTCATGTTTTGTAATTCCCACAAGTCTCCTTCTGGTCTAGGCACCATTTCTTTGAACTCCAAGAATTTGAATCTTAGGGTGTTCCTTTTGTACATACCTCGAAGGCGTTCTTGGCCTTGAGGATGTGCTTGCTTCCTCACATTCATTGCCTGAATTTGTTTCATTCATATATGCGTCCCTAAACTATAAACTCTCTTCATCATTTGAATCCAAGTTACTTTCAGAGGCTTCAAGTTGTGAGCCTACTTCGTCAACCACTATGTCAATCCAGTTTTTTATCTTCCTTGTTCTATTGTTGTAGCATCTATACCCTTTTCTTTGAATATAATATCCAATAAGTATTCCTTCATCAACACATGAGTCAAGCTTCCCAAGGATCTTTTCATTTCTTTTAATGAAGCACTTGCCACCAAATACCTTGAGGTTTTTAACTTATGTAGGTCTACCCTTCCATAACTCATATTGATTTTTGTCACTGTCAGGCCTGAGATGAGTTATGTTTGAAAAGTATATTGCTGCTTAAGTTGCTTCTCCCTAGAAGTGTGAGCCACTCTTATTTCATCTAACATCGCTCTAGCCATTTCCTAGATTGTTCGGTTCTTCCTCTCCACAACTCCATTTTACTAAGGAGTTCTAGCCACTGAGAAATACCTTCTAATACCTTGCTCTTCATAGAATTATTCAAACTCTTTTGAGTTCAAATCTCCCCCTTTATCTGATCTCAAGCGTTTTATCCTCAAATATTTTTCATTCTCTACTTGAGCCTTAAACTTCTTGAAGTGCTCAAATGCTTCCGAGTTTTCTTTTAGAAGGAGAATCCAAGTAGCCCTCATGTAATCATCAATGAACAATAGGAAGTACCTTTCTCATTTTCATGTTTTTGTTCTTGTGGGGCCAGAAATATGTATGTGAATAAGCTCCAGAGATCTAGATGAGGAGAAATCTTTCATTTTGAAATGAGTCCTAGTCTACTTGCCAAACTGACATGACTTGTAGATGGTGTTATCCGGCCTTCACAATCTAGGTAACCCTTTTACCGCACCTATCTTTCTTATCCTTATCAATCTATCAAAATTCATGTGTCCAAGACTCTTATGCCACAGTCGTGCTTTGCTGGTTTTGCTCAAGCAATAGTTGACCCTTGAGTCATCGAACACATAAACGTTATTGTGAGTCCTAACTACCTTCCCCGATAGTTTTCCATTTTTTATATTCTAGATCTCACAATCTTTAGATTGGAATGTCAAATCATAGCCATTTTCACACATAAGGCTAACACTTAACCGATTGTGTTTGAGGACATCCACATACAACACATTCTCTACTGTTGTCTTCTAATCAAGAATGGCCACTCCTTTTCCTTTGATTCTAGCTGGAGCATTGCGACAAAAGGTGACATCGCCTCCTCTGTCTTTTACTTTTAGTGACAAAAACTTTCTCTTGTCTCGAGTCATGTGTTTGGAACAAACACTACCTACAAACCATTTTTTTTCTTTATCATGCATGGATAAGGTGAGCTCACATTACATGTTTTTTTTTGGTCTTTTGTTTCCAGCTTCTTATATCCAATTTTATGGGAGTCTGTCTGTCAATTTGAGATTTCGATAGGTATTCAAACCTGCTTCTACACTCATTGGCCTTCAACATCGCTTTGTAGAGGAGTGAAGACATTCCAATTCCTAAAAGAGGAATCTTGTGACTTAGCAGTCCAGTGTGAATTAAACCTGATATTTTCATCTCTTCCAACTTTGACACTTCTATAATTATTAGCTTTATGTCCAAATATATGAAACTTGTAGCAGTGATCATAAAATAAGTAGGCATGCCTATTTTCAAAAAAATTATGAGGTTTAGCAGAGAAATACCTTGGTTTACTATCTGTTTGACTTATCCTCCATTAACGATATTTTCTTTGTCCAACTGCTCTTTTGCCTTCATGAACTCTTTCATGATGATTCCTCCTATGAATTTTTGGTTCTTTAACTCCTCTAGACATAAAGTTTATCTTCTTCTTCCTGATGGAAGATTCTTGTTCCTTTGAGTACCACAGTCCGGTTCTGATTCCTAAGGGCCTTTAACAACTCAGAATCTGATTTAGTCTTCTAGTCCCTTCAACGAATCTCTCACTTAGACTCTTCTCGGTCTTTGCTTTATCAGAGAGACCACCTCTGCTTCAAGATACTGACAATTTTCTTTCCATTCTTGAACCATATCTTGAAGTACCTCTTATTTTCGTGAGGCTTCCTCCAGCTCAACCTTTAAAGACAGAAAGTCATCTTTTTATATTTTTGAGGTTGTTTCCCTTTTCAAATTGATAAACTCCTACTTTAGCTTCTTATTCTCCTGTTTTAACTTCTCATGATTTCCTTTTTCTCCTTTCAGAAAAAGAGATAGACTATCACTTCTCTTCATAGCTTCTTCATGTTTTTCTTTCTGATATGAAAACTCCTCATTATCCGAGTTATACATTCCTTCTTCTACATGTTGCAACTGTTCCTTCAGCTACCTGTTTTTCTTCCTTTCTTTCTTAATCTCTTCAAGGGCACTAATGAGTTCTCCCTCAAGATCTACCACTCCTTCGTCTTATTCCTCTACAGATTCCATAAGACCCTATTTCTTGGAGTCTGTTTCAAGGGCCGTAAGACGATACTCGTTTCACTCATTTTCCAATGAGTCTTCATAGTTTGATTCCAGGTCTGAACTATCCTCTTTGGAATAGAACCACTTCTTGTAGGGTTTATACTTATGAAATGTCTAAGACTTATTTCTAAATTTCAGACCTTATTCTCTTTTAGTCCCCTCTTTGTGAGGCAGTTTACAAGAGAATTTTCCAACTCTTCCACAATCGAAGCACTTAAAGGGAAAATTCCCTTTATATTTACTAGAGCCTCACTTCAATTTTCTAGCTAGTTGAGCTAGATCCTAATCAGATTCACTACTAGAGAAGTCTTGATGAACTTTGTGTTCCTTTCCCTTATTGGATACTTTGAATGAAACTTCATTTGGTTCAAACTTCTCCATTTCTGCTCTCATGTCATATTCTATAAGACTACCATGTAGTTGATCCATCTTGAGATCCTTTAGGTTGACCATTTCCTCTATAGCTGATATTTTGGCATTACATCTCATGGGTAGAGATCATAATACCTTTTGAACGATCAAATATTCCTTGACTTCCTCACTAAGTCCTCTAATGATATTAACTAATTCATCAACTCTAAGGAGGTACTCAGTTATGCTTTCATTCTCATTCATCTTCAAGCTTTCAAACCTCACTCTAAAGTCTAAAGCTTTGCTTGCTTCACTTTGTCATCTCCTTCAAGACGCTAGTTAAGCTTCTCCCACATCCCATAAGAATAATTATAGTGCATAACCTTCACAAGTTTTGATTGACAAAGACCAACAAGGATGGCATTCTTTGCTTTACCATTTCTTAGATATAGTTTCTTGCCATTTGCATCTATGGGGGGAATATCTGGAACATTGTAATTTGCTAGTACTCATGTCCAAACATCGACCCCCAGGGACATAAGATATGCCTCCATTATTACTTTCCAAAAGGCATAATTGGCTCCATCAAAGAACAATATCCTACTTGAGTAAAATTCTTGAATCTTTTTCCTATTAATAACTCCTTAGGGATATCCCTTCTAGTGGTTAAATTTTTACTGAAGGAACCTGGCTCTCATATGAATTGTTGGAATTAAGGAATTGTTGAGAAGGGGGGGGGGGGGGGTGGTGTGTGTGAATTAGTAACTTAACAAACTCTTAATTTTATTTTTTTACCATGCTTATAGTTCCTTCTTATGTTCTTTCATATGTGAAGGTATTCATTCATGAAGCAGTAAAGTTTATAAACTTTCAAAACACATACTCAAACAACAATCTCATGATCAGCATACATTTGACACAGTGTTTTCACGTGGAAACATAGAGGGAAAAAACTACATATTTTTTGTTTGTTTTATGATGTAATTTAAGAACCGAATTAATTACATATGTTTGTTTTTGAGTACCGACTCACTGGAGGCACCAACCCCATTTTTTTTAGCAAGCACCAACTTTCCAAGAGGCACCAACCTCTTTTGTTTAGCAAGCACCAACTTGCTAAGAGAAACCAACCTATTTTGTTTAGCATGCACCAACTTGCCTAATGGCACCACCCCCTTAAGTGTGTAGGCATGTGGTAGGCACGAACCTGTCACTGCCACTATTTTATTATTTCATACAATTTTCATACTGAAAATAGAGGGATACAAATTACAAGTAAAATACTAACTTACTGGTTGTTTGGAGATTCAACTTCTGCACTATGCTTTCTAGACACTTGTGGAAGTCCTCCTTTTGCTGCCCACTGCAACACTTTCTCTGTGATTTGCTTTCTCTCCTCAGGGTTCTCCACTGTTTCACCAGAGCACTAACCTTGCAACAATATGCTCTATGCTCTTCTTTCTCTACTCAGGGCTCTCCACTGTTTCACCACATCACTACCCATGCAACACTCTGCTCTGATTCAAAACTCACTTCTCTTCTCTCTCACAAAGTTTTCTCACACTCCCCATTTTCTCAATGGAGGTTCACAATTTTGTTCTTGTGATGATCTTGGATCAATGTAGTCATTGTAATCATCAATTATGCCCATGCATATACCTAGGCATGGTACCCCATCCTTTTGCTTAGTTACGCAAACTCTAGTTCAGTCGTTGCATTAAACTCATAAGGATGGGAAATGATAACTTATCTTTCATACAACTGACTCTCTGTTTTGTGTATTAAATCTCAGTCCTCCTTACATATTTCACAGAGGCTCCCCATACTTCTTTATGGTTCGCAAAGATCTACCTGTACATCATCATTGAGTCTCTGTTTTGCATTTATTTACAATGTGTGCACAGGAGGTCTTCAACCATCAACCTTACAATTTTGCATTCAAATACACATCTACCAATTCATACATCTTAATTGAACTTTGTACCATCATATCATAGCTTTTCATTGTAGTGCTATGTATTTTTGTAACATTATGAAATAGCCGATTGACAACCTCTGGTTAAGTCTAGCCCCTTTTACATTAGAACCCTGATTTATCTCCACCATAGGACTTGGTACGGTGACCAAGTTCCAACCATATCAGAGCCCCCTATATCAGTGTTTTTCATTTATTGCCAATGTGCTAGCAACCACAAACCTGTGATCATCGATCTCTGATTTCTAAGCTCGTTCTGCTCAGCCCTTACCCATACTTCTCACCATGTAACCGAGGGTGGTGATCAGGGGCCTTTGGTTCCCTTATAAAGTGATGTGCCCTTGGTTTCTTGTGTTTCCTCTAGACCATGTGCTTACCACATTGAAGCCCCTTATCAGTGATTTCCACTTTGTGAAAATGTGTTGTCCATCACAAATTGTCAATTGTCGATTGCCAATTGGCACCTCTCTTTAGCCCTAGCCCTTGGTTCCCTTGAGCCTTCGGGACCACCTACTATCCTGCATTTTTCATCCTGACGAAATTTCACTGTGGCATATGAGTGAACCATTACAAACCTCCAATCACCAATTTCCAAAGTGATGTCTTCTCATGCCACGTGGCATCTTCTAACCAGTGATACGTCACTCAGTTCTCTCCCATTAAGCCATCCATAAACACTGAAACAACCTGCCACATGTCCCTCTATACCATGATGTCGTACTGATGCAAGCGTCCACGTGTCCCTTATCAAAACCAATCAAATCCTGCCACTTTTCCTCATTGGAACTCCTCCAATGCCACCTTCTGTCCTTATTGGTGCCAATCATATGCCTCCACATGTCCTGCCTAGAGGAGAGATAAAGGGTCATCACCTACTCTAGTTTTTCACCAAATTCTTTTCTATTTTCCTTTTTTTCCTCCTCGATGATTTAACAAAGAATGCATAGTCCCGACTTATCCCTCGATATTGTAAGACCTCTGACATATGGGATCGATGACATGTAATTCACTATGGCCTATGATATGAAATTCAATGGGACCTCTAATTGGCTGAGACCTCCAATTACGATTCGCTAGGATCTTTGATTATGATTCACCAGGACCTTCTATTTCCGATATTCCTCATTGCAAAGGTTTTAATCATCCATAACTTTAGTAGGCCATATCTCTCAAACCAAAAGTCCACCACTGGACTTCCACATACCATTGGAAAGCTCTTCCATAGCACTTTCCAATGAAAGGATTTCGATTAGCCACTAAGCCCATATTTTTCCTCAAAATATGTGTCCAAAGTTTTTACCTAGCTAGAATCACAACCACTAAGGCATGAAGTCTCATCATTAAGCTCAACCTTGTTTGACATCAATGCCAACACTTACACAGCCAACCATCTTCATACCATCAAATTTCCAACAACACAGATCCTATGAAGAAGGGTCGCGTTCATACGTAGGTCTTATAAGTAAAAGTCATAATGCCATGTTTGATTCTGGTGCTTCTCATAACCTAATGCCTAAATCTGTAATGGAAAATTTGGACCTAGATATTACCAGGCCATACAAAGACTTATTCTCTTTTGATCCAAGCCAGCTCAGATGTCTAGGATTGATCAAAGATTTATGTGTATCATTAGTTCAATACCCCGCCAAGACCATTTTAATGGACATAGTGGTAGCTGATATTCCACCAAAATATGGCATGTTGTTGTCTAGATCTTGAGGTGCAAAGCTCTAAGTATCTTTACAGTTGGACATGTCCTATGCTACTATTTCAGTATTTGGTTAACCAAAGAAATTGTACCGAGAAACTTTAATGAAATATGTGGTAAGTAGCCAGGATAAACCCTAGAATTTTCCCATCTACTCCATGCACTCTGACATGGACTCCTTCATTCTCTACAATGCTGAAATTGATCCTCCAACTAATGTCAAGGTTTTAGCATTAGAACAAGAAGAAATTATAAATGAAAAGTCTAGTGTTCAAATTCAAGAAATTTTTGAGAACAATGATATATCAGACACTCGGGAAAAACTAGATGAAATTAAAGAAACATATCTTACTATCAAGCAGATTACTGAAACTCCTGATACCAATTATGAACATGAAATCCTCTGGTACTTAGAATTTGATGGTTCAGTTAATAAATTAGGGACAAGAGAAGGGTTTTGGGTACACAATCTAGAAAATGATCATGCTGAAGGGCATGCTTACAGATTAAATTTTAGATGCACCAATAGTATGGCTGAATATGAAGCCCTGTTGCTAGGACTTAAATTGATCAAAAGTTTAGGGGCAATCAAGGTATCAATTTTGGGAGACTCTGATTTAGTCATTCAACAAATAAAAGGGAACTTCCTCACAAATGATCTCAGATTAAGATCTTACAGAGGAACAACGATTGAGATCCTCAATACATTTCTCGAAACACAACTTGCAAAAATTCCAAGGAAACATTATTTGCATGCTCACAGCTTGGCAACATTTGCCAGCACTTGTAAATTACCATTTGAACCCAATCATCAGTTTACAGCTGAGATTAGACACAAGCCAGCCATACTTGACAATGTAAAGAACTAGAAAGTGTTTGACAATGATATTTAGATTAACAATTTCTTGACCCTAGAAGAAGAGTTTTCTAGCACTAATATAGACACAGACACTGTTAGTGAGTTTGATCAAATAGATAAAATGGAAACAGACATTTCAACATAAATTGAAACTCAAATGCTTCACCCAACAAAATTTACCAATAAAAAATTGCAAGATCTTAAAGAAGTAGACATCGATGAGATTATCGTAGGAGAATCTGAAGTTATTACTATAAAAGACAATTATTTTCCCAAAGGATTAACTCCTTTGGAAGATTTCTTTGATTTTAATGATATCCCAAACAAGCCCAAAATGCAACCTCCAAAAGCAGACATTAAAGACTGTAACATAGGAACTGAAGAAAATCTGAAAATGATAAAATTATCCAAAACTTTTCCTCCTGATCAAAAACTTAAATATGTTGAACTGATCAAAGAATTCCAGGATGTTTTTTCCCGGAGCTATGAAGATTTGAAATCTTATGACACCTTTGTAATTCAACATACAATACCCCTCAAGGAAAATCAAAAACCATTCAAGCAAAAGCTTAGAAGAATTAACCCTGTAATACTCCCCTTAATTGAAAAAGAAATTAAACGAATGTATGAAGCAGGGATAATTGCTCCTATCACGTTTTCAGAGTGGGTGTCTAATTTAGTACCCACTAGGAAGAAAACAAGAGAAAGAAAATTGTCTGTCGATTTAAAGAATGTAAATAAGGATTCTTTGAAATAACACTACCCCTTACCTAAGATGGACCACATTTTACAAAGGGTAGTAGGTGCCTCTAGGATTTCACTTTTGGATGGGTTTTCATGCTTTAACTAGATTCTAGTCCATCCTGATGACCAGGAAAAGGCTGCTTTTACAACACCATGAGGAACTTTCAAATATGTTAAAATGCCATTTGGACTTAAGAATGTAGGGGCAACCTTCCAATGAGCAATGGAAATAGCTTTTGTAAAATAAATTCACGATTTTCTGGTCATATATCTAGATGATCTTACTATGTTTTCTAAATCAGATCAACAAAATTTAGATCATTTGAGACAAGTGTTTTTAAAATGCAGAAGGTATGGTATTTCATTAAATCATAAGAAGTCATTGTTCAGTCTAGAGGAAGGCAACTGTTAGGCCATATCATCTCCAAAGACGACATCCGAATTTACCCTGATAGAATACAAGCCATTCTACAAATACCCCACCCCAGAAATATCAAAGAACTTCAAGCTTTCCTAGGAAAGATTAACTTTTTGAGAAGATTCATACCTAGTTTGGATGAATTAATTAGATTGTTGAACAATATGTTGAAAAAAGATTCCAAGGTTAAATAGACATTAGAAGCTAAGAAAGCATTTGAAGAAATTAAAATGGCTTTGACTAGAACACCAGTACTTACAAGTCCAAAGTTTGATAGAGACTTCATAATATTTTCATTTGCATCAGAACACACCATTGCTGCTGTTTTGCTACAAAAAAATGATCAAGGATGTGAAAAACCCATAGCCTTTTTTAGTAAAGAACTTAGAGATGCACCGCTAAAATACCCAATCATGGAAAAACAGGCTTCTTCACTTGTGAAAGCTATTAAAGACTTCAGAGTTTACATATTGTACTCCCATGTAATAGCTTATGTACCAAGTGTTGTTGTCAAAGACATCCTGACCCGGGATGGAATTGAAGGCAAACGAGGCAAATGGATAGGTAATATATTGGAGTATGATATTGAAATAAAACTTACAAATCTTATAAAAGGACAGGGGTTGGCTAAACTCATGACTGAAACAAACTTTCAAGCCCTGGATATCAATGAGCTGGATAATGAACAGGAGATGGCGACTCCACAAATCAGCCAAGCCTTCTTAGAATCACCTTGGTATGCTGATATAACTCATGTATTATTAAACATGCAGGCTCCTCCAGGGTTATCCAGAACAAAGAAAATGTTTTTAAAAATCAAAGCTTCAAAATTTTGTATTTTAGATAATGCTCTTTTTTGGAAAATCATGAAGGTATTCTATTGAATTTTTTAGTAAAAGAAGAAGCTGACAAGTTACTCAAATAATTTCATGCAGGGGAATGTGGTGGACACATTTACTAGAAATCAACTGCAGACAAAATCCTCAGAGCTGGATTTTACTGGCCAACCTTGTTCACTGATGTAAAGAAATTTGTCACTGCCTGCCACAAATGGAAAATTTTTAAAGGCAAGAGGAAACTGTTACCCTTACCCTTGAGACCAATATCTACTGAAAAGCCCTTCCAACAATGGGGTTTGGACTTCATTGGGGAAATCCATACTCCCTCTTCTGGTCAACATAAATGGATCCTCACAACCACTGATTATTTTACGAAATGGATAGAAGCCATTCCTTCCAGACAAGCCAATGATACAGTGGTTATAGAATTCTTAGAAACCAACATACTGTCTCGATTTGGTTGTCCTGAATAGATCATAACTGACAATGTTTCCGCTTTCAAATCAAAGAAAATGACAAGTTTCTGTAACAAGTACCACATCACCTTAGGCCATTCCAAAACCTATTACCCTCAAGGTAATGGTCTAGCTGAGTCCTCCAATAAAAGCCTGATTAATATTATTAAGAAAGTGTGGGAAGAGAACAAAAAAAACTGGCACAAGAAACTTACCAATGCACTATGGGTAGACAGATTAACTACCAAGAGATAAATTGGAACTAGCCCCTATGAATTAGTTTATGGCATGGAGGTTGTATTTCCTTCATCGTTAGGGGTTCCTGTAATGAAATTACTACAAGAAGCTCAGGTGGAACCCAATGAAATTCAAAGAAGAATAAATCAGAGCATCCATTTGCAGTAGACCAGAGAAGAGGTATACCAAAGATCCCAAGTGTTACAAGAAAATCTTTGATAAGAGGACCAAGGCAAAAGATTCTTAACTAGGGGACAAAGTTTTAAAATGGGATTCTAGGAGAGAAGGCAAAGGAAAACATTGGAAGTTTGACTTCCTATGGAAGGGACCTTTTATTATCTAGGCCTCACAGGGGAACAATACTTAATTTTTGAAGAACCTGGATGGTTCAGAAACAGAAGAAGGGCCAGTTAATGGTCGGATGTTGAAACACTACCTTGATCCAACCTCTTGATAAAGGTGAAGCCTGAAGAGGAGGCCCTGAGCCTCATAAGTATAACTGTCAATAAAGCAACCAGCAGAAGGAGATTTCAAAGCACAATCAAAGTTATGGAGAAGGCCATCTGACCTGTTGTCCTTGACTTTCCACCAGGAAAAGCCATCCCCAAGTGGAGCCAGTCTTATGCTCCTATATCAATAGGTGTCATATTTTATGATTGACTTGATTAGCTCTGTAATATGTTCATACCTTTTCTTGTTGCAAAGGTTTTCCATATTTTTCAAAAAATCAAAAAATTTAAAAAATGTAAAGAGGGTATACCCTAAAATAAAAATCAAAGTGTAAAAAGAATAAGATGGTCAAAAAGTGAAAGAAATGAACCCCAAACAAAATAGACCAGGAAAGTGTGCAAGTCCAAATGCCACTACTATTTCATTTTCTGTAATAAGAAATTGTGTGCAGCTTGTTGAACTTTATGCCACAATTGAAGAATGGCCAAACAACTTAATCTTGGCTAGTTCATGTTTGGATTTCTTGTTTCAGAGATAGAGAATAAAATCTGACCAAACTGTTTAAAATTGGCAGATATGTAGATAGGTAGAGAAGCAAAGGAGCTCAACTGTTTAATCTGAGCCCTTGGAAGAAATAAGTGTAGACTTAGGTAGGCTTACACTGAAAAGAAAATATAAGTTGAAAAGGGTTTGCCAGTCCAAGTGCACCCAAGAAAGAAGAAAAAATGTTAGGCAAAGTAGGCTGGGTAGGTAGATTGCTGTTGCAAAATGAGACTTGGGATAGGTTTTGTCTCTTAAGAAATGTGTTAACTTACACTCCCATCACAAGTGCCATGGCAGACATTACTCTTGGAGCAGCTCAAGTGAGGCATGACTAACTCCCCTTCACACTTTTCCCCCAAAACATTTACTAATTTTCCCAATGGTATTGAGATCTACTTAATATCACTAAAGCCACTCCATCTCATTTCATAAAGTGCCTAAGTGGAAACCCCATTTCTTACTTAGGAAAATAACAAAATTCTCCATAAAACCCCTTTTTCCCTTCTAGCCTAAGTTTGGACCATATGACTTAATGATGTCACCTTCATTTGTTTGTTCATATTAACAAATAACCATTATTACATAAATCTCGTATAAAAATCAATTACCCTATCCCGTATTATGTATATATAAATAAAAAATCCCCAAAATATTAATATCCCCACCTTGGTCGATTACGACCATAGCACTGATTAAAAGGGATTAATAGGTTCATTTGAAACCTTTTAATAACCTCTGCGCGCAAACCCTGGGTTAATTAGCCACCCGGGTTAATTAAAGCCAAGCTGCTGACCAATCCAAACCTGCCCAGTACCATTAAAACCTTGGTTTATTTTTGTTGTGGGCCTGCGCATTAACTTCTGCCATCTCCGTGCAATGCCCTCCATCCGATCTCTGCTCCACCATCTGACGGTCCAAAAATCATTTCACGACCCCCCCATCTGCCACCGTTTAAATCCCAGGGAAACAGTGGTATTACTCTCGTACCATCGACACGCGTCATGCTCCCGCGTTGATCGCTCCCTCCCCATCCAAAACTGCCCAACCCCAAAAGCAATGCGAGGTAAACCACTTACCACCCTCCACTAAACGACAAAATGTCCCATCACTCTGACGTCATCCGTTCAATAAATGCCAAAAAATACCCGCCAAATCAATTTTCGTTAAATAAATGATAAAATATCATTTTCACCCTGATTCTCTTCAAACTGTGCTCCATGCAAAATACGTGCAGTCGACTGCCAGACCAGTTAACCCGTCACACGGCCAAGAAACTCCAGTGTCGTGCTCTGTAGTCTGCCATTCGACTTGCAAATACATAGTTTACCTCCGTAATCCAAGTATTTATCCGTTTTTGCCCTGCAAACCTACAATTTCGCTTTTCCACTGAAAATTCTACCTGAGAAAGCCAAATTCGAGTTAAAAACAGTATGTTTAGTCCATAAAAAGACTCCTAAACCTGCTGTTTAGTCCAATTTTCCACAGAAATCCTGAATTCTAGTTTGAAAACACAAGAACAAAATATGGAAACCTCTGCAGCTCTAAATGTCGCACCCATCAATGCTCTCCACAAAGACTTAGATTATCTGTCTCTTGCAGATAAAGATTTTCAAATAAAGGACTTAACCACTGATTATAATCGCTTAAAAACCTTTTTCCAAATCAGAAACAGTTACCTGAATAAGTCTAATATTTTTGGACGATGGGAATCTAACCTTCCCATGTATTTCCTCCCCTCAGTCCATGTCTTCCCAGACCTCATTCATCAATGTTGTGCCAATTATGACCATGTCCAGAGAAAAGTTATGTCCCCATCCCGAACTGTTCTTTTTCCCATAACTACTAACTCTATTAATGAAATGTTACAGTTCCATCCCACTCAGCCCCTTGTTCCTATTTCCATGGGGTATCTACTCAAAAAATCATCTCAATTGTCCACATCAAATATAAGCTGTATTGCTCAGACTTTCATGCTACCAAGGTTCCAGCCAAAAGGCCCACCTCCTTATCTGCACGCTTTTTTCACTGACACTGGCAGACTCATTGTTGACATGATATCCCTGGTCATGGGATTTAAAACAAATGAATATGTTGATGAGATCACCTTAGTTTCACTATCAATCTTTACTCCAGGACAACCCCATGCTATCAAATATGACTATGCCACTTTCATTGCCAACAAAGTCCATGCTCAATTTATGAATTTGGATAGGGAAGGAGTGTTTAAATATACATCTTTCATATACCATCTTTTGTTATATCATCAGCCAGAAAGTTTTTCTTTCATAATCAGGAAATTGGACTCAAAGGGAAATCGAAGGTATATGATCTTTTGGAGCTCAGTCTTCCATAATACCTATGAGTGCCCTTATACTTATAATGAATTCATTGACTAGTTTGTACATCCAGCATCCACTCTGCTGATAGGAGCTTCCCCTCCTAGGATCACTGGTGATATGAAGAAGATTCTGCAACTTTCTAAACAGTACAGGATAGGTGACTAGTACCTATACCAAAATTACACAGAGATCAGAATGTATGGGTGTGAACTTTTCCCTTTCAAGTTGCCTAAATATGTGCCCATGAGATTATTTGCACTAGAGTATTTTAGACAGATCATCAATGCAAACTTGACCCACTTTTGTAATGTAAAGAAGAAGGCCCATCTAAGAATAAAAAACTAGTTAGGCCCTTATGTTATCCATTCTAGGGATGCGTGGAAAGATGCTGAAAAGATCTTAGAAGACCACCTTAGATTGAAGAAGAGTTTTTGGTGGGTGCCATATGATCCAAATAGTTTCATAAGTAACAGAAGGGTAAGAAACATGCTGTCAGTTTATATACATCATAATATCCCAAAAATTGAACAGTTTGAAAATAAGGATGAATGGGTAGAAGGGACATTAATAGAAGAAATTAGTGAGCAAGAAAAGATGGAAAAGGCTATGAAAAATCTTGAAAAAACCCTTGACCTGGACTCTTTTGGATAGGTATCATTCAAGCTGCCTTAACAATTAGGAATTGGAACATCCTCTATTGGAACTTCTCAACAACCTACACAGGAAACCAACATACCAGTTACAAGGATTTCTAAGGGAAAATAAGTAGAAACTACAGAGCAGCCAATAATGACTGATCAGCCAGGGGTGTCCAAAGAACAGTGTCAAGTACAAATTCCTCCAGCCCAAACTAAAGCAACAGAAATACCAGCATTACAGACTCCTCTAAATCAGGAAAGAAACAGGAAGAGAGACAGATAAACCACCACACCTATCAGTGGAACTATAGAACAACCCAGAGAAAAAAGATAAAGACTGAATCCTCTTTCAGAAGAGGAAATCATTGAAGAAACTACTGATGGTTTAAGGAGAGAAAGGGTAGTCAACTAGCAGACTTCCTCAATGATAGAAACATCAACTAGCTCCCATAGGCAGGAGCTAGAAAGGCAGCACGGTGTAGAGGTGTTGTCCACCAGGCCACAAAGCAAACAGGCCTCAGACATTAAGAAAACTTTCACAGAGATAAAGGCCAGGAATGATCCCGTGAGAATTGAAATCTATAATCAATACTTGAAAATGGCCCCCTCAAACCAGTAGAGATTAATGTCTGCATATGACATCAAAGAGGATAAAATGATAATGAGTTATTTTAAGCCAAAAGTGCAACAACACCAACCAGAAGTACAAATATGAGCACAGAAGAATTGATAAAGGCCATGGAAGAATTGAGACTCCAAGTGTCAGAATTGAAACTAGTGAAAGAACAATTGGCAAAAGTAGAAAACAATTATGATAAATCCAAAATAAGTGTGGCATAGAAAATAAGGGAGGTTAAAACATTAGAGAACAAAGTGAGAATATTAGAAAAGGATCTCACTCTTGATAAGCCTCTAGCAGAAATCAAAGGAATTCTTTGGGCCAACATCACTCAATCCATGAGTGGTGTTTGGCCATCCATCCAAGTTATCTATGAGCATATTGACTTAGTGAATGCAGCACATGGAGAAATTAAAAAATTAAGAACTTTATTAGGACAAATGCCTGATCAAGGCAACCGGCTCATACATTTTTTGAATAACATAAATAGGGAACAACTGGAACAACTCAGCATCCCAAACAGGACAGAAACCATTTTGGAAATCAAAAGAGTTCTAACCAAGAGAACTTTAATGCAGAATTTGGAAAGAAGATGCCAGGATATGCAAGTAGAAATTAATTCTTTCATGGAAAGATTTATAGTTTTGCAGGATAAAGGGCTACCAAGTCCTTTAGGACATAATGATCGATTAATGAAGCACATAGATTATGTACACAAATTGAGTAAATATGCTGCAGATCGAGCTAGTTCATTAACAAGTGCTTCAGGAATAAAGGCACTCCCCACAGGCCAAATTCTCTATGATAACTTAGAGAACTTATTTTATATTGAACATGAGGTAAAATATCTCCAACCTAATTTTTTCAGATATAAAAAAAATGATGAAACACTGAGGAAACTTCAAAAGAATAAATTTCCAGAGCAAAAATGGTGGTAAGACATGTTGGGGATTTTGTAAATTTCTCTTAGGTAAAATGTATATTTCGGGTTATTTTTCCATGATAAGATAAACAGAGATAAATGAGGGTCAAGCGGGTTGAAGTGTATCTAATCAAGGTCAAAGAATGTCCAACAAAGATGGAGTAGCCAGCACAGAGTATTAGTGGAAGACATTTGTAAACCGACTCGCAAAACCTACCTCTAGTACATCCGATAAAGATGGAACAGCCAACACAACATCAGTTTATCTTTTCCCTGTTTTCGAGACTGTTTGTCTCTATCTTTTGTAAAAAAGGGATTAGTCATCACTAGATATTATCTCCATCAGATATTTTGTATAAATACCCCCCCAAACGAAGTATTTGGGGTTGGTGGGCATTCCTAGATTTTGCTGTAATACTGAACCTTTGGAATAAAAAGTTGTTGGAACCATCTGTTGTCTGGCCTACTGGATGAGGAATTAATGCGGAAGACTTGTCACAGAATTCTTGAATCAAAATCTGGATCAATAAGTCCCCTATATCTCATGTTTTATAGTTTTCTCGTTTGCTATATCATCTGTGTTTCATAATCTGAATGGTAAAGAAAAGGATTAATTCAGAATTTGCTTAAACTGCACTCTATTTTCAGTCTTTATTATTCTCTGTGGTTTCTTCAGAATTAATATAAGTAGTGAATTCTTAATTGCTCCTGCTTCCTGGTTCTTTCATGTTGTCTACTTGCTAAGGAATTCTTAGTTCCTCCTTACCAGTAATCATCCATTTTCTCTCTTTCAATATGTTGAAGGATTCTTAACTGCTCTTCATCCACTTGAGTCCATTCCATCTGATTCCACCCTATATTTGTTCCATGTTTGACTACATTGCTCTGTGATACCATCCTTTGTTAAGAAACCTAATCCAAAAAGCTACCTTCTTCGACTCCATCATGGCCAATGGACTGAACTATTTTGTTTTACCTCTCTGTTCTATTAAATCTCACCACCCAAACTCAAAACAAAACCCTTGAACTTCATAACTAGCCTAATACCCTTAAAAAACAAAGCTAAAACATAAAGAGAGAGCCCTCTATGGATATAGATTGGCTAGATTTTGTATCTAAAAGATTGGTCTGTGGTTGCCTCAGCTGTATTCCCTTTCTTACAACTTTTGGGAACAACCTGAGCATTAACAGAACCTAACTTACAACATCTAGAAGTCTAGGCTAGAGATGTATTCTGGCATCGTAAAGCCTGGAAACTATCATTTTCATCCTAGGTTGGGTGATTCCTCCTCTTTGATGCGAAAAGTGCCAGTACGGACTTGTGCTCCCACGTACCGTCGAGTATATATTCGAAGACCACAATAGGTTATATCCTTTATCCTTAGGAAGCTGTCTCTGTTGCCCTATTGATCGCAATGCACTGAACACAACATTTGGGAAGATTTAACTGTTGAACGTAAAAAGTATTATGTAGTTTTGTGATTGGTTTGGTAATCCCTCTGTCTAGATTTCTAGAGTAGTCACTTTCATTCCTTTTCAAACTCCTTAAAAGAAAAGGTCCATCTGAGCACTTGTCACTTCAAGTTCATTAAAAATCGAAGGCAACTAGAGTCATCTTTAGCTTTTTCTCGACTCTTAAAAATGGAAAAAGCAAGTTGTGTCAAAGTGTCATAAAATTCATTTAATTCGAAATCACATTTTCCCCTTTTTATTTGAGCTGATCAAGTAATCCGTAATCATGGAAGAAAGTTAATCAAAACCTCATCATTCGCAGAGGCTAACGAATCAACCGTCTTTGACTCCAGAAACGAAACCATTCCGGACCAAGCGAACTCGTTTAACTAGGTCAAAGTCTCCTGGTTTATTTGAAACTTGTGTTTAAACATCCTCAGAGACTCCAGTTACTCCAACTATTTCTGGTATCCCTACCTCTACAGAAGAAGTTCCACAGTTATAAGAGGACATTAGAACTGATCCTAGTGTAATGGTAAACACTTCTATTCCTGAACCAGCTCCATCTAGGGCTGATTTGAAAGGTGTCACCCCTCCAACATCTGTCGCTGCAGAGTCTATACCTTCTTCGGCACCAGAAACATTTTACGGACCTGACGGTCTGCCTCTTCCACCTAGACTAATTTATATAGAAGATATTATGGAGGATCTTACATCCAGTACTCCATTGCATTTTGGAACTGTGATCCACCTATATCCTTATACTACATAAGTTAGTCATCCTTCATCACAAGTCCCTGTAGAATTGCTAGGAAGTCTTTTGGATAGACTCGATATGTCTGAACAAACATCGACATCTATGACTGTGTCATCTGACACAGCAACAGCAGAACCTCCTGCTGCTACTCCAACAATGTTCGCTGGTGTACCATCTGTCCCAACTAGTTCTCAACCACTAGATAGAGTCCACCCAGGGACTGTTTCGACAGTACAATCTGTTCCTATTTGTTCATCTGGAACCTTATCTGGAATTTCTTATGTTGAGTCTTAGCAAATTGATCCTTCACAACAGTATCAATTTGGGTAGTCCAGTCTCCAAAGGCCAATTTTCCCTTTGAACACTGGATTGTTGCCATATGGGGGGCAGTATGCTTTTTCATTGTTCCCTCCAGGAGAACAACCATATGATAGTTCACAACAGAATTCGAGTCAGGCTGGAATCACATCTAGTGGTTGGGTACCAATACTGCCTCAACAACCAAGAGATGTATATTCCATACAACCAAATCAACCTATGTCGAATATTCCCACTACACTGGCTATTGTGCTGGTGTCGCAAGTACAAGCACTGCCTGTTGTATGTCAACCTCCAATCTCTCAGGTCGTAATACAACAGCCTCTTGTCTCCACAACTCAATCACAACCACTGATTAGTGGATCCTTAACTGAAGCGACTCAGGCTCAAATGGGTACTATAACCCCTCATCTTGGTCAAACATCTAGTATTGGGCAACAGCAAATGGTCTCACAGCCATGGCTGGTGCAATATCAACAACCACAATTCCAACAAGCTTACCGAGGACCTGAGCAACAAAGCTTTGCAGGTAATTGGCAACCATATATTCAAAACGGTTACTAACAATCATATTATAATGGTTACGCCCATCAACCTTATCAAAGTTATCAGCATCAATTACATTATGCTGGCATGCAAATACCCACGGCTTAGGTGATCCCATCTTATCCTGGGTATGCTTCGCCAAACATGAATCAACAGATGCCTTTCGTAGCAACTTTAGAATTACCAGATCTAAAACGGCTAACAAATGATCCAATTTCTTATGCCCCTTGGTGGCCGGCGATTCCTCACAAACTTCCATTAGATATTCCTAAATTCAATGGAAATCCGGGTGAAGATCCGTCGAATCATGAGATGACCTTTCATATGTGGTGTTCGTCCAACACTCTCAATGATGATTCGATTAGGCTTTGCCTTTTTCAGCGAACGTTAACTGGTCTGGCAGCAAAATGGTACATCGAATTTCCTAGGGCTTCATTCGATAACTTCAGTGCCCTTGCCATCACCTTTTTAACCCATTTTAAATTACCTATAAGGTACGAAACAGGAATGGAGCTTCTTACCAATTTTAAGCAGATGACAGCCACTCACATATCTGATCATATTCACGAGTGGCGACATCATCGTAGAATGGTAAAAACATTTGTTCCTGATCAGCTACTAGCTGAATGGTTTATTAAGTCATTGTTACCTTCTATTACAAAAGATGTTGCCAAGGGAGGAGTTGTCACTAAAGAGAAAGTTATTGTTCGTGCGCAATATCTAGACTTGATCTGTACTCAGTCTCGCACACTCTATGACAAAATTCCTGATGCTCCTAGACCAGAGTTTTCCGTTCCTCCTTCTCCTAAATCAAACAAGGACTCTCATGCCAGCGATGGTGTGATTGGCACCTCAAGTATGCAAACTGAAAAGGCCTCAGCTGGTAAAGCCCTTGCTGTCTCCAATAAAAAGGAAAATGACAAACTTCATGCCTCGGAAGTTAATGCTGTGTCAACTGACAAAGGCAAAGAACTGAAGCAACCAGGGGGCAAGAAGAAAGGGAAAAGAAAAAAGAAGAAACAGGATGATTCATCTCCTAAAAATCTTTTGAAAACCCTTATGGGCAAAAGAAACCTAAGCAGCCATGTCACATATGTGATGAAGACCATTGGATGATAGATTGTCCACATAAAGCTAAGATTAAGAAGTTCTTTAAGAGTTCAAAAACCTCAGTAGTATTGATCGACCCATTTCCAAACCCATAAACCAATTTGGTTGCTAAAGAAAATTCTCCCCCATCCCAAGTGCTTATGTTGTCCATTTCTAAACAACAAAAGGATGCTTTGATATCAACAAGGAATAAAGATTACGAGAATCCACAGCTGTCGAAAAACAAGGCTACTGATCAACCTAGTAGTTCGACAACAACTTTAATCAAAGTTGTGCCACCCATCATTCCTGAGCTAATGATAAAGCTGCCAAAGGGAGTAGTACACAAATCGACGTTTAATCCTCATGCCAGAGCAGCATAGAATTATAATATAGTGGAGGATCTGGCCCAATCACCATCCGCTATGTCGAAACTTGAAGTACTGCAAAATTGCCCTTACCAAAAGCAGGCTTTATTATCAGCAATAGGTGGGATCGACCCAACGGATTCCAATCTTGTGGCCTTTAATCATAAAACATATGAACCTCAGTTATCAGCTCAACTCGCTTTCCTCATACAAGTGAAGCCCTCAACAAAACTGTTCATCGAAGAATTATTGATGAGGGGGCATCTACATCCATTATGTCAATGAGTTGCTGGAAATTTTTAGGCTCACCACCCTTGTCGTGATTGTCAATGACATTAAAAGAATTCAATGGATGAACATACACCCTGTATGGGATTTTAAGTAACTTGCAAGCTGAACTGGGGGGCAAAACAGTAGAAATTGATGTCGAAGTTATTGATGGAAACCTTGATTACAACATACTACTGGGAAGGCCCTGGATTTATGCTATGGCTGCAGTTGTGGGAACATACTTTAGAAAGATTGAATTTCCTTTTCAAGGAGGAATTATGATCGTTGACCAACAAACCTTTCTCCCCAATAGTTCACAAGTTACATGAAGCATCCCAATGATCCATGGAAGCTATCAATCACTTCAAAATATCAGAGTAGGCCTCCTAAAAGACCCTACCTTGATGGGTACTTTTTCCCTACCACCTCTGAGCAATCAGGCGGAAGTGGCCACAGTGGAAACCTGCAATATGGTATCTTCTATATCTACAAATATTCAAAATATTTCCGAACATGATGCTAGCATGAATCATAGCTAGGTATTGCCTCCAAGCCCAATAGAAATATTGTAGCAATCAATGTTCTTGGCCTGGGAGAAAAATCCAAATCAACACGCATCAAATGTTTGGATAGATAGGTCAAAGGAATATGGTACCTCTTTAGATCCTTCGTCGCATGTACATTCTACAGACAAAGGAATTGTTCAGTCAATGATGATAGGAGAGGCACCATGGGAAGATTACCACCATCGTTCCAATCTTCCGGATTACCATGAAGATTACTCTAGTGACCTTAATCATCCTTCAGTTTTTTATTTTCTATCAAATACTGTAAATACAGTGGATTCCGAGTGAAATCTATCCAATATTGAAGAAACTATCGGCATAAATATCTCAACCAAACCAGATGTTGTAGAGAATATTCATGCCGACAAATCTTTTTCTTCTTCAAAACTGGAAATAATTCTGCTCTCTTTCGTGAGTTCAGAGATGTCTTTGCATGGTCATATGAAGAAATGCCAGCCATTGACTCGAGCATAGTTGAACACGAAATTAAGATGTATCCAAATGTCAAACCGGTATGACAATGGATTTGGCAGGTGCACCTAAAGAAAGCCGTTGCCATCAAGGCGGAAGTTGAAAAAATTTTACATGCTAGTTTCATTTACCCAGTTCCTCACACTGATTGGGTATTGAATATTGTTCCTGTGATGAAAAAGCAAGGAACAATTATAGTGTGCGTCGATTACAGGGATGTAAATCAAGCTTGTCCAAAGGACAACTACCCTAGACCCTTCATCGACCAGATAATTGATGAATGTGTCGGATGCGAAATCTTTTCACTTATGGATGGATTTTCCGGGTATAATCAAATAAATATCCGCCCACAGGACCAGTCAAAGACTGCATTTATTTGTCTGTGGGGCACATTTGCATACCTCAAGCTACCTTTCGGTTCAAAGAACGTAGGGGAGGGCTATGAATTATGCCTTCCATGACATCAAGAACATCGTTCAACCATATCTCGATGATCTTTTGGCTCATTCGCGAAAGCAGATTGATCATCTGCAGCATTTGAGAGCTATATTTCTACGTTGCCGACACTACAAGATACGACTCAATCCACACAAGTGTGTGTTTTATGTCAGTTCTGGTCGTTTACTTGGCTTCGTGGTTTCTAAGGACGGAATTCAACTCGACCCATGTAAGGTGCAGGCAATCATCGATATGCCTCCAGCTTCAAATTTTCTTCAGATTCAAAAATTCCAAGGGAAAGCAAACTTTCTATGGAGGTTCATTCCAAATTATGCCGAACTTGCTAGAGGTTATACATGTCTTTTGAAAAAATAAGTACCCTTCAATTGGGATCAAGTTGTGCAAGCTTCCTTTGATGCTCTAAAGGAATCCCTAATAAAAGCATCATTAATGTATGCTCCTGACTATCAAAAAGACTTTAACCTGTATCTGGCTGCAGTAGATACGACCATCGCAATGGTTTTAGTTCAAGAAGACAATGGAATCAAACTTCCCGTCTATTATTTAAGTCGAAACTTAAATGACATAGAAAGCAAGTACTCCTATGTTGAAAAACTGGCTCTTATAGCTGTTCAAGTAGTACAGAGATTTGAACATTATATCCTCTTTCGCAAGACTACCATTTTGTCATATTGCAACCCTATGACTTACATTCTGTTGCGTCAGTTACTTGGGGGAAAATATTCGAAATAGATAGCTATTTTGCAAGAGTTTGATCTAGAATTCGTAAAATCCAAATCAAATAAATCTCTTGTTTTTGCGGAGTTACTATGCGACTTCCCATGATCGTCCAACGATTCAACATCCAAAGCATCAATCGTGGATGAATCTTTGTTTCTGATATTGTCGAGCGATACATGGTATGGAGATATAATCATCTTTCTCCAAACCCAAACATATAGGCCTAATACCTCTCACTCAAAAAAACGATGTACTCGATACCAAGCAAAAGACTACATGATCGTCAGTGATACACTTTGCCGTCATCGTGTCGATACAGTTCTGTGAAGGTGCCTCACCCATGAGGAGGCCGAAAAATTCATGAATAATTGTCATTCAGGCATGTGGGGGGGGGGGCATCAATTTGGTTACGCTACAACACAAAATATTTTACGAGCAGGTTACTTCTGGCCAAGAATACTCAAAGATTGCATAACCACAGTCAGAAGTTGCCATGCTTGTCAAATCTTCGACCGCAAAACCAAAATACCACCCACACCTTTGCATCTAGTAGTTGTTGTTGGGCCATTCGCCAAATGGGGCATAGATTTCATGACATGTAACCCCACCTCGGCCGAGGGGCATGGGTATATTATAGTCGCAGTTGACTATTTTACGAAATGGGCCGAGGTGATGCCTACAGTAAACAACAGTGGCGAAACGGCTACTCTTTTCCATTTCAATCAGGTAGTCTCTAGATTCGGTGTTGCACAAGCTATAGTCATAGATCATGGATCACATTTCCACAATCACATGAAGGTTGAATTGGCTGCCAAATTAGGATTGTCCCTTGACAGTTCTACTCCGTATTATCCGCAAGCTAACGGACAAGTTGAGGCAATCAACAAAGTCTTGAAGCACATGCTGCAAAGGATGATTGGAGTCCATAAACAGAGTTGGAACCTAATCCTGTACTCGGCCTTGTGGGCATACCAGACATCGGTAAGAAATGAAACTGGATTTACACCCTTTTAGCTGGTGTATGGCATGGAAGCAGTCTTACCGATTCAGTGTGAGATTTCATCTCTCAAGCTCATAGTCGACCTTCTTCCTGTAAATTCAGAGGAAGAGGCTCGTTTCTTGGAACTAATCCAATTGGATGAAACCCATCGTGACACCGCCTTGGCTAACGAAGCTCATAAGAAACAAGTCAAGGCGCAGTTTGACAAGAATGTCAAACCTCGTGTCTTCTCAGAAGGTGACCTGGTCTTACTTTACGATCAGGAATTCGATAAATAGGGAGCAGGTAAGTTCCAATCATTGTGGATGGGTCCCTATATTGTTAAGCAAGTCTTAGCCAAAGGAGCCTACAAGCTAGTAGATTACGATGGGATCCCACTATCACAACCCCAAAATGGGTTGTACCTAAATTGTTACTATGCTTGACTATGTGTAGTAATCTCTTTATATGCTTTTGTTATGTTTTTGTTTTCTTCAAGAGTGATCGTTTTGGTTAGGTAATCCACTTTTGCATTTGTTGCAGATGTCAAACCTATTGGAATCATTTGTTGGATATGCCGACGGAGCTAGTCATAGTACGCAGAACCTATCTCCTACAACGTGGGCCATCTTTGATCCAAGCAGTGAGTTAGTGAATTTCAGAGGGGTATGTATTGGTCGGTCAACAAACAACATTGCTGAATATAGCACATTGATAGAGCTCCTCTCTGATGCCATCGCACATGACATACGCTGACTTGTCGTTGGGCTAGACTCACAACTCGTGATTCTACAGCTTACTGGCATCTATTCCATTCAGAATCCATCTATCTATCGTATGTTCCTAAGGGTCAGGATTTTGGAAAGGCAGATTGATTCTATTCAATATCAACACATTTCCAGAAACTTAAACACATTAACTGATTCATTAGAAAATTATGTTTTAGATAGACATTTGCAACATTTATAAAAGAAAAGCATTTCATCAACATTTGCATCGAGATCATATAACTTAACTAAAATAAAGCTCCAAAAATAAAAAATATATATAACTGTTTATAAGTTTTTATAAAATGTTCTGTTTCCAGGACAAAATCGGTCACACGACCCAAAAACTCAAAAATGCAGGAAGCACCCTAGACTAATGGTGCTGGTGATAACAAGTCACTGCCTGGGCAATCATACATAAGAGCCTAGTCCATCGACTTGGCACACCAGTAATATGGCGCTATAATCTCAGAGGTAACTCGTCGATCCTCACATCCTGAATACCAAGGGTGAGACCCTCGATCTGATCCTGTGATCCTGCAATACTGCAAGGGTCTCGGCTACGTCCAGATCATGAAGGACAACCCTCCCTACAGCCTCTCCTGCTGGAACGGAAGCTACTACTCTCAGGCGCACTGTTGATCGCACCGGTACAATATCTGCACAAGTACATGGGTTTGATTAGTCTTGATAACATTTAAAAAAACACAAGAACATTATAAAAGCAATAAACAAAGATATGGTCAAATCTTTTACCTATAACACCCCACTGCTCACCAGTCGGGAGCACCAAATCTAGATCGCCCCAGAAATCCATCCCGACATATGGATACTCAGCATAAACCATCTAATGACGGCTAAACCACTGAAAGAAGGCATCAGAGAATGAAATCTGCAACTGACCAGCATGTCTGGCCATGAGATCAACCAATCTCTGCATCCGTGGTTCTGTCGGCGCTAGCACTCCGAGTGAAATATACTCGGGCTACATCAGTGGGATCTTCTCCAAGGTGAAAGCGGTTAGAATAGAACCATAACCAAAGTTCTTGGATATTCCATTCTTTACCTTGGTAAGTTTTTCTATTATCACTGGAAGTACTGCATCACACCAGTTGAATACCTCTGGTTCAAGGCATTACAAGGCATACTACATATAGGACCTATTGGCTAAGTGAAGAGCCACACTACCAGCCAATCTATCAAAGGTGAATAAGATAGTCCTCAAGGACTAGTCAGTGACATCTCAAATAATGATCTTTCCATCCCTACTCAGCTGAGATCCGTATCTACAGTATCGACGAATATAATCCCTCACAGATTCACCACCACGGGTGGATCCTGATAGTGAGAGAGGGGCACCTCACCTCGATAAACCGGTCAAGAAGTAGATATCCTCAATAGTCAAAGGGATGGATTTACCTCTAATTTGGAACACTTGGTTTGTAGGATCCCATGCATCGAGAAGATATTACGGCAAATTGATTTGTTGCCTCATGCTGGATATGTGGAAGAATTTGAGCAAGCCACAGTTCTGCAATGCAGTCACCGTACCTGGATCATGTAAGGCAATCATATCCTCTTCTTCGTGCTCGTGTTCTCACCATGTAACGACCATATTTCTTCGATGAATCTCTAAAAAACAAGCAAGAGAAGAATTAGGATCCTGATTTGGGCAAAAACAAGGCAAAAATTCCATCAAAAATCAGTGCATAAACTTTCCTCCTTGCACCCATCTCACCCTAGTTGTGTACTGGGTGGGATGCATACTAACTAGCCAATGGCCAGCCCAGTATGCATTGCACCTTTCGATGTATACTAGGTGTGATGGGGAGAGAACGAACTGTTCAAACCCTAGAGGCCCAGAAGAATAGGAAAACATGCTCAAAATCAGAAAAGGAAAGAATGCAATTGAAGAGCTCAGGGTTAGCTCCTACTTGGTCCAAAGAGCACTGAAAATAGTCCATAGAATCTCCTTGAATCAGTTGATGAAAATCGAGGGGGAAAACATTTCCAGAGCTCCAAAAATCCCAAATTTGAATGAAATGGTAAAATGAGAGGTAAAAAACTACTTTTATGTTAATGTTCACATAATTCAAGTAAGGTAGTGGTTTTTTAACTCATTTTTCAAGCATGTATTTACATTTCTAATCAGTTTGATGGAGCAATTGAACAGGTAGTACGACTGTCAAAAGAGAATAGTGTTAATGGTAAATCGAACATCTCTGACTATTATCACGAGAAATGTTTCCGAAAAGTTCAAGATCGTTAAAAAATAAAAATAGGAATGAGAATATGTTCCCCCACAGTTTAAGATCATTAAAAAATGAACCCACCTTTTGGTAAATAACCTTTGTGATCACATTGCTATCATCTTTTGAGCCTTGGTCATGTTCTTATCATCACCTCCACTTTCTAGCTGATCATCCGCCTCCACTTGATTGTTTACCTTTTTGAGGAACAGCTGCAATGAGTGATTTTTTTATCCATCTTCTTTAGACTACCATGATTGAAAAGTTCCAAACCTTACCTGGGACCAGCAGCTACCTGAAAATATCACTCGTTCCTCAAAGACGAGTCTCTTTTAAGCTCTTTTTAGACTTGTAAAATATAAAAAGATTGCAGAGAAATTGGCCTCTCTAGCTTGTTAAAGTGATTGGAAGTGCCATCCCTCTCGTATTTTAATCTTTTTGGACTTGAGGGATCATTACACGAAAAGATCGAGCGCTTGCCTTTTTCAGCTCATTAAAGTGATCGAAAAGTCATCCCTTTCGTATTATTTTATACTTTTTCAGACTTAAGGTATTATACTACGAAAAAGGATTACTAGAGTTTCCTTTCTATCTCTTTTCAGACTCTCTAAAATTGAAAAGGACTGAGTTATATTTGTCATTAAACTTGTTAAAACAATAGCAACAAACTTGTCCATGCAGACAAGAGCGAGTTTCACTGCCTCTAGGCTCGCTAAAACATAGCAACAGGTTTGCCCGAAGGGCAAATTATAGAACAAGAATATGTTATCCTCCTCAAGCTTGACAAAAATAAAGACAAAAATAAAGAGGTACTGGTCAGAAATGACTGGGGAAAAATTGGGAAGAAAACTTGAAGAACTTTATTAGTAGCAGCTCACTCTTGAACATGACACCTTCACTCCATCACCATGATTGAGTCGGGTTGGGTTATTCCATTCACCGTTCATATCACCATTGGTCCTCCGTACCATCCACTTTTGGGGTTAACGCTACCAATCCATGTCAGTGTCATTGACATGTTCAAGAGAAGTTGCTCAGAGAATTCACCAACCCAGCTTACGCCTCATCCGCTGCAATACCTTTACGCTCCATTCTTTCATGACCATCGCCCTAAACCTTCTATCATCAGATTGTTTTCACCTCCACAACATCATTTTCTCCATTTCATGTCATAGATGTGGGATTCATTAAGGCCCTCTTATGACGGGCCACTTCTTGTCGACATCAACTCATTATCCGAGAAGTTGACTTAGGAACAACCCTTTCAGTACTTTGAAGCTTGCATGCCTCAATGGTAAGTTTCTCACTTTCGGCGACAAGTTTACGTCAATGGCCTTCAACCGAAAGATTTTACATGGTGTTCAACATCGACTCATGTATTCACACAACGTGAATTGTATTGCAGTACCTTGAGGGTCATTATCATTATCGGTGATTCCTCTCGCGCCTGTTAATAGCTTACATCATTGGCTGGTAATCAGGCGATGTCTTTCCATGTTCAACACCAAAACATCTTTTCACATGGGTCGACTTGTACTCCGGGAGAAGATTGAACGAGTTTGAAGACCCCAGATCTAGTTTCATCCATTCGGGTTGTGATATATTCAGGAAAATAAAGACATCAAATGTACATCATAGCTGCACAGTTAATCACCCAAGCCAAGGGATAATGGCTCTAGCAGAATCATCAGTCTGCCAAACAGACGGTTGTCTGTCCTATGTACATGAAAATGAATTTATAAAGCTGAGCATGGGAATGCCCACCTCAACTAGATCATGAAAATATTATCAAGATAATGTATTGTATTGTATCTTATTACAGGTCACCTTCTAGTTCGAAAACCCTCGGATCCTCATGATAAAGCATTTCACCCGACATTAGAAGATTTACGACCTCATGCTTTAAGGGGCAACTATTATAGACATATTTGGGCACTGCAACCCCAATCACATATGTCCACAAACCAAGGGCTTCTAAGCCCCTAAAAGTGTTTATTCATACCGTAAAGTAACAAGGTCAGCTGATTACATCATTTCCCAAAAGTTCTCTATGAAAAATTGCTCAGAACTAGTCAAAACTGGACCATCTCACTTGCTCCATGGTCAGGGTGTGATGCATCTGACCTATTACACATGGGGGGTGTGATGCATACCGAAAAGCCCTTCTGTATGGTTCGATGGGCGAGAGTAGACAAATGGCAGAGGCAGTTTGCTAGGTGGAAACCCAGAGAATCTTCTAGAAACTGCTCATTTGACACTTGCCTCTCTGAATTCACCCGAGGATGAGTAAGAGATCATGAAATCTCCAAGTGGAACCAAGAACTATTAATGAAATGACACTAATCAAAATCCCAGGAGCTGACTCACCCACCTGCAAATATTTATATATGGATCCCTCATCCCAGAGATCTAGAGGCTGGAATTTTGTATTTTTTAAGGAAGTGTTGTTGGTTTCTCTGTACAACATTTTATTGTTGGGTGGTCTAGTGTTTCATGACGTGAAGAGGGCTTTCATGCTGGGAGGATGGCGTTGGGTCAGACCACTGGGTTGTAATCCTCTCTTCTACTACTTCTATCAATAAAGATATTTGAGTTTTCCTCCATATTCTTGTATATTTCTAAATCTTGTATTGGTGTATGCATTTGTATGGTTAATATACATCTGATCCTATATTGTTTATGGTTATAGATCTCTATGCTTTGATGGTATTATGCCACTTTGACTCTATAGGTGTTCTTTGAAGCAGGACAAGTGACGAAGGAGTGGCAAAAGCTCTATCAAAGGATGGAGGAAACAAGCAAGGAGCCAAGCAAAAGACTGAGGTTGGTACTCTCTGCTTCTCTCTCATCTATCTCTCATAAAGGAAGACACAAGTAACTTTAGTTTGTTTGTTTCTAAGATAGCTACCTGTCTTAGTGGGACTAGCAGCTCTGAATGGACACTAGTTTTCCCGATAGCATTGTAGGTGGGTTCTTGTGTACTAGTAAGAGTCTGCACCCATACTAGATTGAAGATTCTCTTTATATAATAAGAAAGAAGACAAAGACAACAAGAGCATTGTTTTTCTCCCACATTAATTTTCCACCTAAAATCTTAGTGTTCTATGCGTGTTGTTTATGTGCTATGATTTTTTTCGTATCCTTTACTGCAGACTGGAAAGATATAGTTAATGATACAATGTTTAAAGATAAACATCTCATGGAATAAATGAAAAATTAATGAACTAGATATACACTGGTTTCCTTCACTAAAGTCGCGTACATACATAGGTTTCTTTAAGAACAATAGTGTACATAATTCAATATATGAAATTGAAAAATGAAGTGAATTAAAAAATTGATTCACCCCCCCCAGTATTTTTCATAACAAAGTTTTCAATAGATGGAGTGTCATAGACCTACAACAATTCTTCCAAACCCCATACAAATGTACGAATTATATATCCATATTCTCCCAGAAATACAGGGTCAAGAAAAGACATGCATTGAAAAGAATCATACAATGTCAAATCAATATAGATAATAATACCCTGGTTCAATTGCCCCATCTTCTAGAACTCTATGCTTGATGCTTAGAAGTACTTAAAAGAAAGAAGGTTTAGATTAATCCCTAAAAATTTGGACAGATCTAATCACATTAGATGATGAAAAAGATCAGTGACTAATCCAAGAGGCCTCTTCAACAACCTTAACAACATGGATTTTACTTAGAAATGAAATCTCATTTGTGATTTTTTTTTACTTTCATTTTATCTTTTATGTTTTATTTTAAGCAAACATTTTATGTTAAATACCTTTGAATATTATGTTTGTTAAATAATTTTGTCTATATATATGCCTCTCCTTGATGAGAGAGGTTTATGTGGGATGAATGTGTTTTGGTTAACATAGATATTCCTTATATGATATTTTTGATCAATTTGAAGATCTGGAATCTATTCATAGTGACCATTTTATGCAATTATAGTTTCTACAAGATATATTATATTATGGATTCCTACTTTTATTTGATGCAAGATATGAATTCAATGAATGGTTTCCTATCATGAATATCAAAGTATTTATTTCAGTTATATAATCAAGATATATATTTGTTCTTAACAATTTATTTAAGTTTTAGACTAGCTTTAACTTCTTGGATTTACTATCCTTTATCTAATATTCATGTCATTTTTCATAGAATTTCTCTCACTACTAATATAGGTTAATTTTTTTATTGCATCTTAGATTAGAATTTCATGCAAATATGTTGAAACATAAAAAATAAAAAAATAATTCCCTAGATCCCTCATCAAAGCGTAAACTTCTCAAGTGGTTGTTTGAGCCCATATTTTAGTTAGAAATGACTATTATTTCAAACCTATGTAATTATTTCACAAGTCCACATTTGGGTAGTCCCCTCTCTCCCTACTACTAGTTACAACAAACTTTCCAAACATTATTAGATAGAGTGACCTTAAGTAGAAATTTCTTATATATATGTTTGGTCAATTTAGTGTTGTCTAAATTGCTATCATAAATTGTCAACCCGGGGCTCGTAAGCTGATGAAGTGAAGTGTACAATATATACTTAAGCAGCCTTTCCTAGTTCTTTTTGTCGTTTTTAGTTCATGTTTGACTTATTTTCCTAATGTGATGTGATGAAGTTATAAACAAGTGAGTGAATGTGTGTGTATGTGGCGATTTCTAAATGCTTCTTGAAATTTAAAGAGAAAACTTGAACAATAACTTGGAATGAAATTAAAGCTTCAAATGAAAGTAAAGCATCAAACAAAAGGACCAATGGCACTAGTCCAATACCTTTACTGCTGATAAGAATGAAAATGACATCTACATTAACTCAATTGAAAGCAAGAATACTACTCTAACTCCTCTATTGAATCTAAAGCAATGCAAAAATTAAGTGACAAATCACACTACTTAATTCTCCCTTAACATTCTGCCTTTAGCTAAATTGATCATGTGAAAAAGAGTTAGGAGTGAATTAGCAATATGAGTCTAAAACTAAATAAACCAAGCTGCAATTAAATGATGTTTTGGTCCCATAAAAGTTAGTGAATTATGATAAAAAGAACCATCAAGAGATTAGCAACTTGACAAAACCTCATAAAGTAAACTAGGCAAGGAAACTAACTAAGCAAGGAAACTAATGAAAATCAAAGCAAAAGTCAGCAGTTTAGATAAGACAACTTCAAATGCCACTAGTGATAAAAAGAAGGAAAAGCACACTGTCCCGGGCTCCTAACAAAGCTGCAAAAACACACACTGATCAGTCATGAAAAGTACAGAAACGTAAAGCAGCATAATTCAAACTGTACATTAATATACATGTCAAAAGAAATCAAAGGAACATTTTGTAAATAAATTCTTACATCCTTTCCAAGGTTATGATTGCGATGATGATAAATTGTGTTTGTAAATGGAAAATTTACGCAGGTATGAAAGTGAGTTTATTGAATATTTTCTTCTCAAATTTAAATTAATTTGTATTAAATTTCATCTTGATGACAAACATTCTGATACAGACTTAATGGAATTGTTTCTTTACCTTTGGTGTTTTTATTGTATACCATTAGATAATAGTAATGAAGAATATAAATTTATTTTTAAAACTTTTAAAATCTGCAAGCTACAAAAAAATACCAGGGATGACTCTTCTGAGTTTAATAATAATATTGGGGATGTTGTTCAATCACATAATATAAAACATTTTAATGCTCAACTTAAGGGATGCAAATATGTAATCAATCAAATTATTTTCATTCCTAATATTATTACAAATTGTAATGAACTTCTTGTTTGTCATGAAAGGAATAATGAAGAATTAAAATTGGAAACATGAATGTTAGACTCTAATATTAATGATCATTTTAATACAGGGAAACATTTAATTTTATATGTTCCGGTAGTCATTTTTCATAATATCCTAAATAATAAGTTGATTCTAATTCATATGACAATAATTCTTATCATTTAATAGTTCTTTCACATACCAAAACTTTTTTTGAAATTAAAAAAAATATTATGGACCAAGGTAATAATTAATTTTCCATCATCCATGTTCATGGTGAAATAATAAGTGATAATTCTATTGTTAACCAAGGAAAATTTTAAAGAACGAAGTTTATCTTAAAATTTAGAAACCTTGGAGAATATTACTAGTCCCTGATATGCAAATTGTAAAAATTTTGGTGATATTTTTGTAGAAATATTTATATTTATAATGATTTTATATTAGTCTATATAAAATATTGGCAATTTTTAAGGTAAAGCAATTGTGTACTATAAAATTTGGGCGAATAATTTTTAGAAAAAATGGAAACAGACGAATTTGAGTTTTGGAAATAACATGGAAAATTAGCGTGTGAATATTGGCCCCTAAACTTTTCCCTAATGTTAACTTTGTAAAATCACATTCATGTATATTTAATTAATCTGGTGATACTTGTATTTTTTATCTATCTTGTATGAAGGAAGAGAAGGATCATTTTTGGTGAACCTCTATACATTGATGGTAATGTGACACTTCACCCTATGGTGATGGTTATGTTAGGTTCTCATGTCATCAATTCCAAAGAGGAATCTATAGCACAATATTGAATGTGTTTAAGTACATATAATGTTATAAATTCTCATATTGTTTCTTATAATTTTCAAAATGGTTTCAATTTTGTAGAACAATTATCCATTCCCAAATATGATTCTAAACTTGCAAATAAAAGTCCTTTTGTGATAATACTTGATTTGATCTCAATGTTTCCATTGATACTTGTTTCAAAAAAAAAATGTATGAATAAGTTCCCATTGTCCTGTAATAATAATATATTTTGTGTAAATAAAAATAAAAATTTATTTTCAAGCATTTTTAGTTTATATGTTCTTCATATCTTATTAATCAACTCTGATGTACATATGAGTGTAAGATTTCATCTATTTAACAATTTATGCTAGTATTTTTAAATATTTTAGTAATAATGGTTTACCTTATGAATTAGTGGAGGAATATGTATTATTTAATCCAATAAAATTTCTTCAAATGGATGGAAATGTAAATTATGATCACCAAAGGATCTATGAAGACATCAATGAATTGCAAGCAGCAATTATGCCTCATCGTCCTACTTGATCTTTTAGAATTAATAATACCGTCAATTTTAATAATATTCCACAAGCTCTAGTATTGAAAATTCTTTCACAGAATTCACCCTAGCTATATTATCCATCCATTAACTCTTCACTATTAGTAATATATTTTCAGTTTAATTTTGATTACCCAATTGAAATTGTTTTAGAACAATTCATTCTTGAAGAATTGTTCATTGTATAATATTGTTACTACTTTCCATGTTGTAAATTGAATGATCAATACTAACATATTTCTACAAGATAGGATGCATGCAATTCCTTCACATGGACTTCAACAAATATCTATTCTACTTCAACAAATATCTATTCCAACTATATTTTTGCTCTAGTGGTTTCATGCTTACCATAATAATTTTCATGACCAAATAGAAGTTTGGTTAGAGGAATCTTTTGGTACTAGATTTCCCATAAATATTAATGTTCTTATTTTCAACATGCTAGATATAGGTCTACAAATTTAAATTTATCTTTCTATAGTTTATTACTAATTAAATATGTATCTCTAATTTTTTATGTACATATGTTTGTAGGTTTAAATTAACATAATTGGCTACATTGAAAGTTTGATTTTACATAACTTTTAATAATCGCTATAGTTTAGAATAGGTTTGGAAGTAGATTAATTAGATTTCTTCTATTTTAATTTCTTCTGTTCATTCAAATAATGTAATTATCTCAAGCAGGAAACAAGCCATGATGAAGATGTATTCAAGGAATTAATTATATTTCTTCTATTCTAATTTCTTTTGTTCATTCAAATAATGTACTTATGTCAAACAGGAAACAAGCCATGATGAGGATGTATTCAAGGAAGTTCATTTTTTCTTTTTTCTCCTAGCTATTTTTCATCCTACCCATGGCCCATTCATTAAAAAATTTCTTTCAAGTTCTATCTCTAATTGTACTAGTTTTCCATAGTAAGGATTTTGACATAGGATGTCTAATATGATTAGATTTTAAAGAATGAATCCACTAGGAAAGAGAGTAAAAGGAAAAAAAAAAATTACACATTAATTTTCATTTAAAAATTTTACGTGTTACTTGTCCTAGGGGGGGAGCTCAATTATTGATTAAATTAATGTGAAATTTGAGAAAAATTAGATATCCAAGGTTCAAATCCCCTTAGTTGTGAACTAGTTTACGGAGAGGAAGGCATGAAATAGACCCCCAAAGGTTTACTAGTAGAAACGTGTCAAGCGGGCTGCTAAGTTCTTGAGGGATACAATTTTAATTTTTTTACATGTTACTTAATTATCCAGAATCTCCTATTTTTTGTAATACTACTTGATTTAGGATTTAATAATTTCACTCTTTTCTATTTGATTGGAATAAAAGGCTTGAATAACACCATCTCCTATAATTGTAAATTAATATGTCATAATCCTAATTTGAATGAAAGGACACATTCACCTAAACAAATTTAATTTTTACAATATGGTCAATCCCTCAATTTAGCTCTTCCTTTCCTATCATTAAACATGGATATGATAACACATTTATTATTGAGATCCTATTTATTATGGGCTTATAACTCAATAATTTTATTTATATTTTTAAATAAGTTTTGTTCTTATCTATACTTTTCTATTTACATGCTTTATTATGATTCTTCTATTGAAGGTTTGTGAGCTTTTATGTTCTTTTCTGTTTGTTTGATATTTTTAAAAGCGGTTGTAACCCTCATAAAATAAATTATAACATGTAGGTTATTCTTAAATTCTTGTCTACAATTGAATGCATCACAATTAATCATCCATACAAATTCATGTGACTTACAAGTAAAACTTATATGCCTGTGGGTGGAACTCCTTTGTCAATGTTAATTCATATCCATAACATTAGCACAATTATACTTTAGGTTTATTAATTATTTCTTATTTTTTGCTCCATTCACCTCACCTTAAAATATATTATATCTAGAATGATTGATGGAAGGAACACCTTAATATAAAATTTCGAAGCAAGTAAACTACCAAGCAAATCTAATTAAGTATTGTATCACACTACTTCCTTTTCCCGTAAGTTTTAAATAAGAAGAAATTTCAAATATTTTCATAAATATAAAAGGAGATTTAAAGTATAATAAACATAATTTGAAAGAACCATTTGGTGTAGGATGTATAACCTATGAGGGTGTGGACACTTGTTGGCAGTGGGACCATACCTCTATGATACCAAGGCACCTTCGTCAAGGTTATGGATTCTCATGGGTGATGAAGTAATGCCAAGTCAAGAGAGATGAGAAAAACACATGGGAAACTATTTACTTACCCAGATTGAAATCCCCTTGTCATGCTTTGTATCAATTTTTCATAGATTGAAAGATAAGTAACCTCTTAAATTCACTTGAAGTTACTACAGTGGATCCTTTGATCGAGATGGTTTATATCGTATAAAGTATATAATTTCATTATCATGTGCTAAAACTTTAGCCTGTAAACATAAAAGTACGATATGTGTAGTTCGGAAGGAATTAGGTCCAGCCCTCCGGGAGCTCAACACTGAGGACCTGTGTCATAGCTAGATTTGACACCTTTCATTAATGACTGATTAACATGGTATCCAAAAACAAAATAAATTTATCTTTACAATAATTAAGCTTATTCTCAATTTTAGAGGAAAATAAGTCTTTTAGTTAATTTTGAGAGAACTATAATTCCCTCACCTAGTGTGTCTTCATTTCTTGTGGTGTATACAACAACCCCACATTCTTCTAAAATAAATGGGGACTCTATTAAAAGTTATTCTTTTGGCTTACCTTATTCATTATTTATCTATTGATAAGCTTTTTGCAATGGTTTTCTTCTGAAATATCAATGTTTAAGTCTAATTTTGTATGGTTATGTTTGAACTCTATAAGAAATCTAGATTGGATCAGCTTTGGAAAAAATAGCCTAGCGAAATCGTGAATCTGAGATGTCACTAAATCTTTTATACTAATCCACCCATCGACATCTACCATATCCTAGAACATAATCTTCCTTGATCACCTAAAATGTATGGATTTGCGGATTTTCCTTGTCACTTTGTCAATAAAATGGATATGCCACCAACTTGTGTTACATTTTATTTTATTTGGATTATGCTTCATGTATCTTCCCATCTGGGCTAGCACTGTGCCTAGAATGTTTTACAACTTTTCTCTCTAGATGCCCAAATGATCAAGTTTTTCTTATTATTTGGTAAATGTTTGGACTCCTCACCCATTTGCACTATATTTCATTGAATTTAGAATTTTGGCTGATATCGATATCCAACCATGTAGGCTCATGTGATGATCAAATCACTTCAAAAAATTTACTCGTACTGGATGACTGAATATCCTATTAAGTTCATAACCCTTTAATCAATAACTAAGATGAAATCTTAATCACGATTAATCAATAATTTTCCCATCCAAATTCGCGTTTAAATAAGAACACTTTCCATACGCCGCAACTTAGATGACCATATTTTGTATTGAGCTCACTTGATCATTGGATTAGGCTAACAAAGGGAGTTAATCATGATTAAGAGATAATAAAGGAAAAACTTCTATATGTCTTCTTTCGATGGAAAATACCTTTTGCACCTCTTAGACCTCAGACTCTTACATAAGGTTATAATTTAACAAGGGGGGATTAAGGTAGATTAATGTTAATTAAAATAATTTTAATCCTTATTAAACATAGATTACATTTAAACATACATACCTAACCTCTAGGATAAAGAGGTGAACAAAGTTCGTGAATTCTATTGAATGCAGATGCTTGGATTAGAAGCTTAGTTCCCATTCTTGGCCATTAATAAGTGATTTGGCATGCCTTAACGCTTAATATGATTTCACAGACTTCCACTCTTCTTGAATTTATGGAAAGTATCATCTCCTTTAATAATAAAATATGCATGTAATGATTTTCTATCCTTGAAAAGCTGTTGAGCTTTGAAATTACACCTCTCCTACACATTTTCCCAAACTTTTTCCCCTCACCAGTATTCCATAAGCTATCAGAAATCATTGCATATTGATTCTAAAAGAGCACTTAAGTGGTTTTCTAACTATGTTTTTGTGTTTACTATTTGACTTAGATTTTGCTCATTAGATGCGGAATGCAGCCACTTTCCGCAGCTGATTCAACTTTCCGCAGTTGTTTTTGTTAAACTCTAGGTTGCAGGTGTCATCAGGCAAAACAAGCCACATGGGCAAGTTAGAAATGACCTGGACATGGATCAGGTCCTATTGGTTCAGCCGGATTCATCAAGGAAAGTTGTGGTCAACGGTGGTCAAGCGGTGGTTAAACAGAGGAATCCTATAGCAACAAGACTCTGTCTTCAAGCACGTGAATGATTCATGGTCATTCCTAGATCCTTGGGGTCATGTCAACAGTTGTAGACTGACCCACAATGCGAATCCAACATCCACAGTTGATAGATTTAATAGTCTCGGCAACCATTATGCTAAATCCATGGACACTGTCTTTTACATGTCTCCTGTTGACGTAGTTTCACAGGAAAATAGTTATGAATTTTTTGTTATAAATAACGCGTTTCTATACGCATAGAATTTAGTTCTTGTTAATGTAATTTTGTTGTTAAAGTTACTGTGCCGTGACACCAGTTCCATTGTGTTAACGAGAGGATTATTTCTCTGTTTTGATATATAAAGAAGACTTTGTTTCTACAGGATTGCATGAACATAATTTTGGATTGATACCCTGTTGACCAAGGCTGTGTAGACGGCCCCTATACACTGAGGTTTCGTTTTTGTTATTTCTATATAGTTTTTTATGTATCGTTTCCTTATTTTCACTGTACATGTTTCATAGTTATTCACCTTTGTATATATTTCTAACATTTCATTCCTGTTTATAATTTTACAAGCTTTGTATATTGTTGTTAATGCTGATCAGTGTGTGTATTTTTCAGGATAGAGTAGGCCCAGGCATTTGCATATAATTTTCACAATAACTAGTGACATGAGATTAGCCTCTCTGCTGACTTTGCTTTTCTTAGTTTTCTTTTTAATTCTAGTTCTGTTTTGTTGATTTAAATCTTGTTTGCTTGCTTGTTAGTTAGCTTAGATATTAAATTTCTCATATCATTGACGATTATCTCCGAAAGCCATAGCTTAGACTACCTGGTGAGGAATCAGACTATGAATGATGTGAATTGATTTTACTTTTACTAGATTGCAATTTTTTATTTATTTGAGTGCAGTAGCTTAATTCATTTTTCTGTATTTAGACAGCAGCAGAGATAATGGTTTCATGATTAGTAGTTCATTATTTTCCTGATTTGAATAGCAATACATTTTTTTTCAAGTATTAATTTCATCACTAGTATGTTCTAAGACCCTCTAAAGTGTTAATTTCTGGGAATCATTATAGAGGACATAATTGCCTTAAAATCTATATCCATACTTGCCTTCTAGAGTATTCTTAAAACTCAAGAATAGGATTTACATTCATATTAGAAGATAAATGAAGATAAAACCCCCAAAACAAAATAAAAATTGAAAACGACAAAAAGGTAAGAAAGAGGTTGTCTTGCACATAGAGTGCACCACACTTCATCAGTCTACGACTCCCGGATTGGTAATTAATGTAGCAATTTATGACACACTAAATTGACCAAACATTTTGGCACCATTGTCGGGGAAGTGTAACTAGGTAGCCAATCTCTTAAAAAAAAGAAGGGAAAAATTGATAACTTCTTGAAGTATGCTCTCCTCTTGCACCTAGTGTGATCTGGAGGATTAGAAAAGAGAGTTGTTAGTTCAATAATTTCTTGATTATGCTCTCTTCTTGCACCTAGTGTGACCTGGAAGATCAGAAAGAGAATTATTAGCCCGACTTTAAAAAATAAAAATATAAAAATATAAAAAAATGACATGCATAGAGCAAAAGATTCTAGGGGAAGGTTTATAGCTAGGGCTAAAAGTTCGATTTTCACAACTCCATCTACTTCAAGGCATAGACAAGATACACCTCCATCATCTCCGACTCACACTCCCAACCTTAGGATTCTTGGAATTCAAGGGGCAACAACCGAATTAGGAGACTCTTCCACACTATCCATCAAATATGACCTAGGAGAAGAACCTTTCTTCACTTATACAGGGGAACACATTGTAATCAAAGAAGTAGAATCACCTTAAAAAGAGGAGGGAGAAATTCTTCCTCGTTCGCCATTAATAGAAGAACCAGAGGACTCTGAGAACTCTGAGGAAACTATCATAACAAAGGAAGTAGTGAATGGATTTGGAGGAGGGGGTAAAGGTAGAGGTAGAGGAGGAGGAAACAATGGAGGAGGTAGAGGTAACAATGGGGGAAATATGGATGGAGATAACTCATTTGGATTCCCTATAGCTGAAGAGGAGACCCATACAACAATGAAAAACATTTCACCAACTGTCCTCCCAAAATTTTATGGGTTGTGAAGTGAGGATCCTGAAATATTTCTATTTAAGTTTGAAGTCTTGTGCCGAACCTATGACTATATGGAAGACTCTCAAAAACTCAAACTGTTTCCTTCAACATTGAAAGGAGCTGCTTTGAAATGGTTCATGGGATTATTCACTCAATCTATTAGGACTTGGAATGATATGAAAAAGCATTTTTGGATAGATACTTGGATTATTATATGTCCACCAATCATAAGGATGAGGTATTCAAGATGATGCAAAAAGAAGATGAAAACTTGGAGGATTTACTTGAAAGATTTCAATACAACTTAAAGAGAGAAAAAATGAGTAATTTAGATGAGGAAACCTTGAGAGCCCTTCTATTGAAAGCCATTAGAGATGAATGGATAGATATTTTAAACATGATGGGGAAGGGAGATATTTCTCAACTTCCACTCCATGACATAGCAGAACTATGTGTCCATCCCTAAAGGGGAAAATATAAAACTGGAAAAGGGCCTAGAGATCCTTCTCTTATTAGAGCAAACAAATCTGCAACTGGATCAATAAGTAGGGCAGAGATTGGAAATATGCTTGATGAGTTCAAAACTAATATTATAGGAAGCCTTAGTGAACAACTAGACACCCTTAAAATACAAAACAAACAGAAAGCAGAAGATGAAGCCTTAACCATCTTTTGTCCAAAATGTAGAAAGAAACATGCTTTAAGGGAATGTCCCTTGGATGCAAAAGTTGTAGAGACATGTGTGATTTGCTCAGAAAGCCATGAGACCAAGGATTGTCCTTCAATTCCTGGGCTCAAAGCTATCTTTCAGGAAGATCCAAATTCAGTAGAGTCCCTTTTTTTTATTTCAAGAAGACCATGGCAGGGGCCACAAAATCAAGGATTTAACAATCCTATGAACTTTCAGCTCCCACCAAATTGGAATTCTTGGCAACAACCTTGGCCCCAATCTCAAAATCCATACCAATCATGGGCACAAGGGATGCAAAATCCTTATGGGAGATTTTCTCAATTTTATCAATATCCTCCATCTTTTCAAAATCAACAAAATCCACAAATTCCAAATCAAAACCCACAACTTTCATTACCATTTCCACAACAACAACCTTCTCAAAAAATCCAAATTCTCAACTCTTGCTTCCATTTCAACAAAAGACAAATCAACTACCATCCCAGCCATTTCCAAATCCCAATAACAAAAATCCTCAAAATGCTTACATGGTAGAAGGACAACAATTTCCTACCTATATGATTGTTCCTCTCAATGATGTACAACTCAGTTCTGGTAGTGTTTTAGAAAAACCTTCTATAAATGTTCAAAAGCAAGATACCTCTCAGGAGGATTCTCTTAAAGCCAATAAAGGTTCTAAGGAAGAATCTCTTCAAAACCCAACCATTCGAAAAGAAAAAAAAAAGAGTCAACCCCCACAACTCCTATAGTTAAGCAACCTGCATCTTCATCCACACCTCCTTTCCCTGAAAGATTACAAATTGACAAAGGGGTGGAAAAACAAATCTTGTTGCCTGACTATGATTTCCTAGCTGAATTAAAGAATGTTTGTATCAAGATTCCCTTGCTACAAGCCATTAGAGAGATTCCTATTCTAGAAAAAACAATAAAGGATTTGATTCTCAAAAGACCAGGAAGGAAACCAAGAGATACAAGAAGAATCCACCTAGTAGGAAAAATTGAAGATATCATGATGGGAAAAATTACCATGCAGGAATATGTAGATCCAGGTAGTCCAATTGTTAAGACACATATAAATGGGATAGAAATTCCAAATACTTTGATTGACTTAGGGGCTTCTATCAACATTATGAGTAGACAGACTATGGAATAGCTTAAACTTCCTAATCTTATTTTTACACCCACCTTACTACAACTTGCAGATAGATCAATAATCAAACCAGATGGTGTATTAGAAGATATTTCAGTCTCCTTAGATTCTTGGGAATATCCAGTAGATTTCATGATTTTGACTCCCAAGAGTAATTTAGGAGGGCACCCACTTATCTTAGGAAGACCTTGGTTGGCTACAGCTGATGCTTTCATTAGTTGTAGATCTGGAGATATGTACATTTCTGATGGTAGTTCGACAAAGAAATTCAATTTGTATCCTCCATCAAAAGCAGTTATAGAAGTAGGAGACAATGAATCGGTCGATGATGAGGATAGTATACAACCTGCCTTTACCATTTCTGAAATTAGTGAAGATAGTCAAATTCTGAACACATTAGAAAATTTTGAAACACCTTCAAAATATGACCACACACAATTTCAATTAGATTCTGATATTGAGTATTTATCATCGAGACAAATGTCTCTTTAGTCTATGGAAGATTTTGGTAGTTCTACCATTAAGATTCTCCCAGGTAAAACATTTAATATCAACAAAAATTTGGAAAAATCACAACAGGAAGAGCTAACCAAAATCTTTCAAAAACATTCTACTGCATTTGCATGGGAGTATACTGATATGAAAGGTATTGACCCTAAGACTTGCATCCATCATATTTATATCAAGGAAAAAAGTAGACCAATCCGACAACCTCAGAGAAGGATGAATCCAAATCTTAGGGAGATAGTGAAAGAAGAGCTCCAAAAACTACTCAATGTAAACTTGATTTATCCAATTTCATATAGCTGATGGGTTTCTCCTTTGGTTATAGTACCCAAAAAGAATGGTAAATGGAGGGTATGCATTGATTACAGGGAATTGAACAAAGCAACTTTGAAGGATCACTTTCCTTTGCCCTTTATCGATCACGTATTAGATACATTAGCAGGCAAAAATTACTTTTCATTTCTAGATGGTTTTAGTGGTTATAATCAAATTCAGGTAGCACCCGAGGATCAGGATAAGACCACATTTACCTGTCCATGGGGAACTTTTGCTTATCGAGTGCTTCCTTTTGGATTATGTAATGCACCCGCAACATTCCAAAGAGCAATGCTAGGAATTTTTTTTTAATCTAATCCATGATTGTGTAGAGGTTTATATGGATGATTTTACAGTTTATGGTGATTCGTTTGAAGAGGCATTAGAAAATTTGGAAAAAGTCCTTATAAGATGTAAAGAGACAAACCTTTTATTAAGCCATGAAAAATTCTTTATGATGTTTACTGAAGGTATTGTTTTGGGAAATCATATTTCAGGGGATGGGATTAAGTTGATAGATCAAAAGTTGAAGTCATCTCCAAGTTACCTATTCCAAATTGTCAAAAATATGTTAGGAGTTTTCTAGGATTTACTGGATATTATAGAAGATTTATAGAAAACTTCACTAAAATAGCATCTCCACTCTTCAAACTGCTTACAAAGACTATGAATTCAAATGGGATCCTGATTGTCAATCAGCATTTGAAACTTTGAAAACAAGAATATTTGAAGCGCCTATCTTGAGAGGACCAAATTGGAAACTTCCTTTCCATATTTCTACAGATGCTTCAGATACATCTTTAGGAGCTACGTTGGGTCAAAAAGATTTAGTTCCTTATACCATTTACTATATCAGTAAAAATTTGACTTTGTTAAATAGAGAATCCATACAGGTGAGAATGGTTTTAGATAGAGGAGGAATGACCTATTGTAGAGTTTTGTGAACCCAACGTTTCGGACTACGAAGTGAGTCCATCATCAGGGGATGCGGTAATAGATAATCTTTAAAATTAATGATGTATCACAGAGCTATGATCATTGATATATATAAGAGGGTTATTAAGGAATGAAGTGAGAAATTAGGTCGGCTTATTTTATTTAAAATTCATTTGTTTATTATTCATTTTCATTATTATATATATATATTTTTGTTATTATTTTTATTATTATTATTATTATTATATTATTATTATTATTATTATTATTATTATTATTATTTTTACTTTTTATTAATTTTTATTTTATTATTATTATTATTATTATTATTATTATTATTATTATTATTTATTTATTTATTTTTATAATAATATCATTTTATTATTATTATTAGTTTATTATTTTTGATAATTTAATTATATAAAGGTAAATATTTTTTACTTACTTTATTCATGTGTTTAAACTAATTATTGAATTATTAGTTTATTTACTTGTTTAATTTATTATTATGTATTAATTTGTTATTATCATAAAATTATTATTTGTTTATTAAATTATTATTATTATTATTATTATTATTATTATTATGTATTTATTTCAAAAGTTTGGAATATATAATTACTTTGATTAATTTGATAAATAATAATAATATTTATTATTATTATTATTATTGTTTTTATTTATTTTATTTAATTATTTGTTTATATATTATTATTATTATTATTATTTTATTTTATTTTTATTTAATTTGTATCTTCAAATTATTCATTTCAATTAATTAATTAGACTTATGATAGGTGAGATAATATTATAGTATTATCTATAATCCTAGAGGTGATTTTTATTGAAATAATTTTATTATAATAATTAACTAAGAAGAGTTTTTAATGTTATCAAGATATATGTTATTGATCTAGAACAGAATTTTAAGAATGATTAGGTCAATGATTTAAGGTTTAAGGAGGATGGTTAAGACTAATACTCACTGTTTTTTTAATTTTTCTAATAAAGGTTTCCAAGTGTTACTCAGGATTAATCCATCATCACGATTAAAGTTATTTTTCCTTTTTTCTATTTCAATGGCTTCTTTAATTTTTCTTTTGAGACAATGTTCTTCTTTTCTAACAAGTTTGGCCTCTTCCATGAAGATGTAATGAGAGGAAGAATGAACATGCTCTGCTAAGGCAGATTTAGAAATTCTTTCTCTTCTTAAGTCAGCAGTGTGTTCTTTGATTCTAACCTTAAGAGATCTTCCTGTTTCACCTATGTATTCTTTGTCACATGAGCAAGGAATCACATAAACACCTTTCTGAAGGTTAGGGTTTATAGGATCTTTAACAGAGTTAAATAATTGTCTGATTGTGTTAGCAGGGGTGAATGCTACACTAATGTTATGTTTATTAAGAACTTTAGAAATTTTATCTGTGGTATCTTTTATGTAAGGAAGGGAGATCTTAGGAATTGATAAGTTTTGATCATTAATATTATTGTTATTTTTCTTTAGGGATAGGTGCATGGCTTTCTTGATGGTGTTTCTATTATAGCCATTTAGTTCAAACACTTTGAGAAGATGGTTGAGTTCATCGTTTAAATGGTCAGGATCCGATATTCTGACAGCCCTAGTGGTTAAGGTTCTAATGATGCCTATCTTTTGTTTAGGGTGATGGTGAGAATCAGCATGAAGATATCTTTCTGTATGGGTTTTCTTTGTATAGACTTGGAAACTAAGAGGCCCTTTTCTTTTAGTTAAAAGGACATCAAGAAAAGGAAGCTGGTTGTTATTTTCAATTTCAATGGTAAATTTTATATGGTCAGAGAGGCTATTTAAGTGATTAAGGAATAAGTCAAGCTTTTCTTTTCCATGACTCCACTTAGCAAATATGTCATCTACAAACCTTTTCCATTCTTCAGGGGTGTATGGAAATGACATGAGAGCCTTCTTCTCAAAGTGCTCCATAAAGATGTTGGCAATTATGGGAGATAGAGGAGAACCCATAGCCACACCATGAGTTTGTTCATAAATTCTGCCTTTGAAACTGAAGTATGAAGATTTCAAGCATAGTTCCAAAAGATCCACAGTCTCTTTATCAGTGAGGTTTCTCATGATTTCAATGGCTTCATCAATAGGAATCATGGTATAAAGGGATACAATGTCAAAGCTGACCATAAGATCTTCGTCTTTCATTTCTATGCCATTAATCCATTGAACAAAAGAATAAGAGTCTTTAATATAAGAAGGGGTATTACCAGATAGGGGTCTGAGCTTTTTGGCAAGGTATTTTGCCAACAGGTAAGTAGGGGAGCCTATGGTGTTAACTATAGGTCTCAGAGGAATGTTTGGTTTATGGACTTTAGGGGCCCCATAAATTCTAGGAATAATGGAACTATTAGGGATTATTTTCTTTTTAGTAGCATCATCTAAGGATGATTCTTTGATTTTATGAATAACTTCACGCATGATTTTCTCACTGGGGTCTTTGTTTATTATTTTATAACAGCCACTGTTGTTTAGATGATCTTCCATTTTCTTGTCATAATCACTTTTGTTCATGATCACAGTTGCATTGCCCTTATCAGCTTTAAGGATGACAATGTTTTTATTATTTCTTAGGGTGTTTAAAGCTCTTTTTTCTTCTTTAGAAATGTTGGATGTAGGAGGTTTAGCAGTTCTCAAGATTTTAGCAATATCTTGTCTGATTTCCTCACTTTTTGCTACATCTAAGTTTTTTATGGCTACTTCGATAATACTGATAATCTCTTCTATAGGAATTTTATTTGGGGTTATGGCAAAATTCAACCCTTTTTTCAAGATAGATTCAGTTGCATGATCAAGGGAGAAGTCTGATAAATTAATAACCTGGGCTTTGTCAGATGTCATGATTAATTTGTTATGAGGGTTTTGCGTTTTTAAACTAGTAGTTGGGTTATTAGATAAGATTTTTGATTTATTCATATTAAAGATTACATCAGCACTCTTTTCATGTGGGATGGGAGTGTTGCCATGTCTGCCAATTATGCCTTTGTTGATATCCTGGGTCGCAGCCACGCTATTTTCCAGCTTACTTATATGCGGATTTCTAACTCCACTGTTATGATCCTGACATGTAACGGAGCTTGTCACAAAGTCAGACTGCGAATCTTGATTCAACGGATTCACACTGATGTCTTTCGGCTTCATGTTATTCCCTGCGTTCAACGATTGATGTAAATGTGAATCTACTCGCGGGTTAAGCACCGAGCTGCCGAGATTAGGTTCAGAAGATTTATCAAGACACTGCGTACTGGAGGTCGTGCTGCTTTGTGCGCTGGTTTGAACAGATTGCGTGTTATTATGGGATGTGGGGTTATCTAAAAGCGGCATTACAGATCCATTGTTCAACGATTTTAATGCGGAGTTTATCTTTGGATCAGATTGAGGAGGGACGCTGTCAGGAAGCTTCTCAGCAGATGGGGGTTTATTATTCCACGTATCATGTTTTATTTGTATTCTGGAGGAAGCATTCATAGAATCGAGATGATTATGAGCGTTGTGTTCTTCTCCATTGTTGCATAAATTATTGAACTTTTTTAGTTTATTGCTGTTGTCTTTTCTTAACCAATTTTCCGCTCTTATGAATGTGATGGCATCCAAAGATTGCCAGAAATCTTTTCTAAGATGCGCAGAGAGGTTTAGATGAGCAGAAAGAAGTTTCTGTGAAGTTTTTATTAGTCTAGACCTGACCCATTTGATTTCATTTCTTACCAAGGTATCACTTAATTTTTTGAAACTGGATAGATTTCTGAACCACAGAGGATGCTTGCAGAATCCCTACAATTTTTAAGAAAATTCAGATTGGAAATGAGTTTAGCTCTGGATAATCTTAATTTTTCGAAATCTGATGCGCTGTCCATCATATCCCTTCCATGGTAGGACTTGATGTTGTTAAATAGAGAATCCATACAGGTGAGAATGGTTTTAGATAGAGGAGGAATGACCTGTTGTAGAGTTTTGTGAACCCAACGTTTCGGACTACGAAGTGAGTCCATCATCAGGGGATGCAGCAATAGATAATCTTTAAAATTAATGATGTATCACAGAGCTATGATCATTGATATATATAAGAGGGTTATTAAGGAATGAAGTGAGAAATTAGGTCGGCTTATTTTATTTAAAATTCATTTGTTTATTTGTTTGACTCCCGCTGAGTTAAACTATACTGTGACTGAAAAAGAGTTCTTAGTTGTTGTTCATGCAATCAATAAGTTTAGACATTATATAATAGGCTATGAAACTTTTATTCATACTGATCATTCTGCAATTAGATATCTAATGAACAAACGCATTACTAATGGCAGAGTTACAAGGTGGCTCCTACCTTTACAGGAATTCAATATTACTGTGTTGGATAGACCAGGGGAAAAAAATACAATAGCTGATTTCTTGTCTAGGATTCAGAATACTAAAGAAGATTCTCCTATAGAGGATAAGTTTCCTAATGAATATTTATTTGCAGTAACTACTAAGACCCCTTGGTATGCAGATATAGCTAACTATTTGGTTACAGGGAAACTACCTCCACATTTATTTCCTGGTGAAAGAAGAAATATTATTCAGGAGAGTTCAAAATATTCATGGATTTCTAACGAATTGTTTAAAACAAAGCCAGATCTTGTGATCAAAAGATGTGTTAGGGAAGATGAAATGCCTGATATTCTCAAAAAATGTCACGATGAACCATGTGGCAGACACTTTGCTGACAAAAGGACAGCCTATTAAATCCTCTCTTTAGGATATTATTGGCCATCCCTCTTCAAAGATGCAAAACAATATGTCAAAAGGTGTGATAGCTGCCAAAGAGTAGAGAAATCTACCCTTTCAAATGAAATGCCATTACAGCCACAGATACTCATCGAACCCTTTGAAAAATGGGCTTTAGATTTCATTGGACCTATTAACCCACCATCTAAAAAAAGAAAGTATATATTGGTATGTACTGATTATGTCACTAAATGGGTAGAAGCCAAAGAATTATTTTCTGCTACTGAGAATTCAATTGTTAGTTTTATTTATGAGGATATTTTTACTCGCTTTGGTGTTCCAAGAGAAATTGTGATAGATCAGGGAAGTCAATTCACATCCAACCTGGTGGAGAAGCTGATGGAAGAATACAAAATCAAGCACAAAAAATATACTCCTTACCATCCGCAAGAAAATGGTCAAGTGGAGTCTACAAACGAAGTTATTGAAAGCATCATCACCAAGAGTGTTCATCTACACAGAAGAGATTGGGCAGAAAGGCTTCCTGAAGCCTTGTGGGCCTACAGAACTACATGGAGAAATACAACAGGACATTCTCCCTATGAACTTGTTTATGGGAAAGAAATCCTGCTCCCCATTGAGTTCCAAGTCAAAACTTTCAAGATAGCAGTTCAGTTGGGAATGGATCTATCAGAAGCCCAAAAGCATAGAATGGAGCAGTTGAATGAGCTAGATGAGATCAGACAAGAGGCAATCCTAAGAACTGATCTAGTTCAATATCAAAGAGCTAAGTGGCATGACAAATACATCAAGGAGAAAAAGATTCAAGAAGGAGATTGGGCATTGCTATTTGATTCCAAGTTTAAAGATTTTAAAGGAAAATTTTAGACTCATTGGCTTGGGCCATATGAGATTGACAAAATCTTTAGCAATGGAACAGTAAGAATCAAAACCATTGATGAACATCAAACTCCTCTTATTGTGAATGGCCACAGATTAAAAATCTATCATAAGCCACTCTCAAAAGAGGAAATTGTCAAAATCTTTCAAGATAGTTCTGCAATAAGGCTGGTGGAGAAGAATCCTTCTTCTCCACCAACCTAGCCTTTGTTCTTTTCTGTTAAAAAAAAAAAGTGTATAAGCCTGAAAACCAATCACTGATTGGCATTCTTATACAAAAAATACAGGGCGAAAATCAGGAACTCCTGACGCCTTACATTTTCCAAAAAAAAAATCTTCTCTCATTGTATTCATAGTTTCATGACATCTCACTTAACTTCATTCCACCTCATTTCACTTCACTTCGTTTCATTTCATTATCTCATTCCACCAATAAAATTCCTTTTATGACCATTTTCATTCATTCAGTCATCATTTATCCATCTCCATTCAGTTATATGGTCACTGTATCAGTTTCCGCAGCTGAACCCAGTTTCTGCAGCTAGAAGTTGATTCTGCAACCATCACTCTGTTTTTCAACACTAACAATTAGATGTTAGTTAAATTATCATGAAAATCAAATGCAGGTATGGCAAAAGGAAGATATTCTGAAGATATAAAGCACTTAGAAGCATACAATAAGCAGCCAATCAAAGGTCAGTGGACGGAAGTGGTAAGTTCCAAGGTATGAGCAAAGTTCATTTCAAATAGCGTTTTAAAACACATTTTATATAGTTATGAAACCACTAGCTCCATTATATGCAATGATTGGCATTGATAGCATCCATAACCGTTCCACAACCTATGATTCCTCCATGAACCTTGCATTTATTTTTCAAATAGCCTCATGATCAAGCCTCCAGATTTAACTCGTGTTTGGGTATACTTTGACACTCCACCTTTAATTATAGGGATGTGGTTGATTTGATCACGACTCTTCTCTGCCGCACAAATTCCGTAGCCATTTCGTGACCATGTTTACGTCTACTTCGTAGCCATCCAGTTTAGAAAAAACTATGTCGGGCTCACTTTACTCCCCTACTATTCTATTGAAGTCACGTTTGCATTCCTACCCTGTTCACATAAGTCTTTGCTCCATGAACTCACTCCCGCTACCTGTTCTTTGTTTTCCATTTATAGTCACCAGTTTTTCTCCATAAATCTTGTCCATTCCCTGCTAATCTAGTTGCCTCACCTCTGTTCATCCAATACCCACACAGACGTGTTTAAGACAGGAGGAAGGAATGGGTCTTTTGTTGAGGACAGAGCCAGAAGGGCCCAAATTTATGGAAGGGTATATGCAATTGAAAAGCATGCTAAGGAATGCCCAGTGGCTACAATTTATTCAGAAATTTAGAGGCTACAACAAGGAAGTTACGAAGACTTTTGCGAGGTCTTTTGACAGCGTAGAAGCAGAGATTGGAGACCTTAAATTCTCAATCACAGAGGAATCCGTAGCAGCTGCAACCGAACTCCCACAGGAGGGAGAACAATGGTTCAAAAATAAGAGCTTTGACGAGAGAGCATGGAGGGTTATCCTACGAAATCCAGGTATGGATGTAACCATCTTTAATTGTGGAATCCCTGTCTCTGCTTTACAAGAAAAGTGGTCTAGTTAATGTTTATTATTAATAATCCAGAAATTCATTACCTGTGAGAGACGATTCGGGTCAATGTACATGTACCACACCCGGTTGCTGATGAATTTTCTAGAAAACCAAACTATTAATTTGCCCTACTTCTTGTTAAATAGCCCGAAGAAAATTTCCATCACCATCCAAAAGATTCTGGGGGACATAGAACCCCATTTGTATCATCACGACCTTGTGAAAAATTTGATTGAAAAACAATTAAAGGAAAAGAAGGACACCTGGAAGCAGTTTTTGGTTAGAAATTTCTTTAAAGATCCACAAGAATCCCCTGAAAGCAGCTCATCAAGGAGAAGCAAAAGAAAGAAAACAAGTGATAGAATTCAGGATGCTCCTACTAACATAGTTAAAGAAACTAGTAGGGAAGAAAAATTGTCTAAAAGTAGGAAGGAAAAGACTAAGGGTAAGAAGCCAAGAAAATCCAAAGGGAAAATAAATATTGAGGCTGTCCATCAAACGGTTGTCCATCAAACCCCAGAACCTTCCTCAGAAGAGGACCACCAAATACTGTCTGAAATACTAGTTTACCTTCAGGAACAGTCAGCTGCAACAAAGAAGAAAGGGAAAGAAAAACAGAGTGTGGAGAAAGAAGACACTAGTTCACAAAATTTGAGGAGAAGTTCCAGACTTAAAGGGAAATTGAGGAAAATACAAATTAAAGGGCCCCACTTTATTGATTTAGGAGGAGAAACATCGGAACAACCTTCAGCAATCCCTCCTGGTCGTGGCCCACACCATACTCCTATTCCTCAGCCAGATTTTGAAAATAGTCCTTCTCGGCCAGGTTTTGAAATCAGTCCTTCTCAATAGGATTTTGGGGTCAGCCCAAGAAAGACTACACCTGAGATAGACCCGAACCACCAAGAAATGTATGACTATATAGAGTCCTTGGAGAAAACAGCCACAAATCCAGGCACTTCATCTGCCCAGCCTAATACAACTCAAGAAGCTCAAATCCAATCACTAAAACAAGAAGTTTTTGAGCTGGAGTTCTTAAATAGACACATCAAAAGAGAAAATGAAACATTGAAGGAACAGGGCAAGTTAGATAAGATTATTCATAGCAACACCATGTTGCATCTTGGGCTATGGTAGAAGAAAAATAGAAAATTAAAGAAAAAGAACAGAAGGTTGAGCAGGGCTCTCGTCAACCTCAAATTCAGGTGTCTAATGAGGAAACTGAGGATGACAGTGGTCCCAAGAAAAACGAAAATAAGGCTGGATGTATTGGCAGAGGTCTCAGAACACATGAACTGAAAGGAGGGAGATCAAAGTTTTGGTTGCATGGGGGCATGCAACACGTTCACAGTGGGGATATGTTGAGCTTTGAAATTACACCTCTCCTACACATTTTCCCAGACTTTTTCCCCTCACCAATACTCCATAAGCTATCAAAAATCATTGCATATTGATTCTAAAAGAGCATTTAAGTGGTTTTCTAACTATGTTTTTGTGTTTGCTATTTTACTTAGATTTTTCTCATTAGCTGTAGAATGTAGCCACTTTCCGCAGCTGATTCAACTTTCCGCAACTGTTTTTGTTAAACTCTAGGTTGCAGGTATCATCAAGCAAAACAAGCCACATGGGCAAGTTAGAAATGACCTAGACATGGATCAAGTCCTATTGGTTCAGCCAGATTCATCAAGGAAAGTTGTGGTCAACGGTGGTCAAGCGGTGGTCAAACAGAGGAACCCTACAGCAACAGGACTCCGTCTTCAAGCACGTGAAGGATTCGTTGCCGTTCCTAGATCCTTGGGGTCATGTCGACAGTTGTAGACTAGCCCACAATGCGAATCCAACAGCCACAGTTGATAGAATTAATAGTCTCAGCAACCATTATGCTAAATCCATGGACACTGTCTTTTACATGTCTCCTGTTGATGTAGTTTCACAGGAAAACAATTATGAAATTTTTGTTATAAATAATGCATTTCTATACACATAGAAGTTAGTTCTTGTTAATGTAATTTTGTTGTTAAAGTTACTGTGTCGTAACACTAGTTCCATTGTTTTAACGAGAGGATTATTCCTCTATTTTGATATATAAAGAAGACTCTGTTTCTACATGATTGCGTGAACATAATTTTGGATTGATAGCCTGTTGACCGAAGCTGTGCAGAGGGCCCCTGTATGCTAAGGTTTCATTTTTGTTATTGTTGTACAGTCTTTTTATGTATCATTTCCTTAGTTTCACTGTACATGTTTCATAGTTATTCACCTGTGTATATATTACTAACATTTCATTCCTGTTCATAATTTTACAAGCTTTGTATATTGTTGTTAACGTTGATCAGAGTGGTATGTTTCAGGATAGAATAGGCCTGGGCATTTGCATATAATTTTCACAATAACTAGTGACATGAGATTAGCCTCTCTGCTGACTTTGCTTTTCTTAGTTTTCTTTTTAATTCCAGTTATGTTTTGTTGATTTCAGTCTTGTTTACTTGCTTTTTTAGTTAGCTTAGATATTAAATTGCTCATATCATTGACAATTATCTCCAAAAGCCATAGCTTAGACTAACTGGCAAGGAATCAGATTATGAATGATGTAATTTGATTTTAGTTTTACTTTTTTGCAATTAGACATCAACTTTCTCATATCATTGACGATTATCTCCGAAAGCGATAGCTTAGACTACCTGGTGAAGAATCGGATTATGAATGATGTGATTTGATTTTAGTTTTGCTTTTCTGCAATTAGACATCAACTTTCTCATATCATTGACGATTATCTCCGAAAGCCATAGCTTAGACTACCTGGTGAGGAATTGAACTATGAATGATGTGAATTGATTTTAATTTTACTAGATTGCAATTTTTGATTTATTTGAGTGCAGTAGCTTAATTCATTTTGTTGTATTTAGATAGCAGCAAAGATAATGGTTTCATGATTAGTAGTTCATTATTTGCTTGATTTGAATAGCAGTACATTTTTGTTCAAGTATTAATTTCATCACTAGTATGTTCTAAGGCCCTCTGAAGTGTTAAGTTATGTGAATCATTATTATAGAGGACATAATTGCCTTAAAATCTATATCCATACTTGCTTTCTAGAGTATTCTTAAAACTTAGGAATAGGAATTCCATTCATATAAGAAGATAAAACTCCCAAAACCAAAGAAAAATTGAAAACGACAAAAAGGTAAGAAAGAGGCTGTCTTGCACATATAGTGCGCCGCACTTCATCAGTCTACGACTCCCGGATTGATAATTAATGTAGCAATTTATGAAACACTAAATTGACCAAACAAAAGCAAATTCATTTACTCAAAAAATTCTTTGAACTCCTCTACTTTTCTAAAGAACCTTAGTGAGGTTTTGGTATTGAAATTCTTCTATGAGTGCGAACTTGTGTGGTAAATTCATCATTCCTTTTGTATGGAATTATAATAATATTTCAAGCATTCCAAATTTTTATGATATTCACTGATGCTTACTTTGTTATGAAGGGAAAATGGGAAAAATGAATTATGGTAAGTGTTACATAGTAATTTGTCACCGTTGGTCACCGTCCCTATCGCCCCGATTCCGGTACATTGGAGGATGCATTTCGGGACCTGTGAGCAGTGACATAGCCTAAAAACACTTGCACTGTGTTCCCCTGAGTATGTACTTCATGTTCCCTCAAGACATCTTCTGCAAATTATCCCTGAAAAGTGCCCTTTTCCCATTGGCGCAGGTACCCAATGTCTGACCCGCGCCAATAACTCAGATCCTCAAAAATGGGCGCGCCCACTGGCGCTCTGTCTTAGAACAATGCCTGCGCAAGTCGAGTTTAGTAATGTTTTTTGCCAAAAGCACGACTGTATGATTTTTTCCTCCCAGATCATGAAGTCCTTTGAGGGAAAAATCCATCTGATAAAGCTCGAGAGTCATCATATCTATCTGCAGTAGCTTTTCATGGATGTTGCCATTCCATAATGGGTGTCCTGGTGCATTGAATCTTTCTTCCTTCTTCATCTATAAAAGCCTGTCCTCATGCATTAGACAAGCTAGTTCCAAGTTTATGAGTTCCAATTTTATGAGTTCCAAGTTTATGAGTTCCAAGTTTATGAGTTCCGAAGTGCTGTAGTTTTGAGTTCTTGAGTTGTTGGAGTAATGCTAGAAAGGTTATGCTGCCGGGAGTCCGAGAGAGAGAGAGTCTACTGCAAGGCATATAGCTGCTCGCCCAGCCAGAGGAAAGGTTCAACGTCAGAACCTTGGTTGTAACTTTTCCTGTCTATTATTAATTAATGAATGACTGTTATTATAGTTCCAATCTCATTGTCTATTATAGTGATGTTGATTTATTTCCTTTCTGACTGAAATATAGTTGTGCCTTGGTGGATTTTATGCTTGTATCTGTTTCTTCCTTTGCATGTGCAGGTGTCCGTTTGCAAGGATCGCAAGGATTGTGACCTGCCGGAGCGAGGGAGCGGGAACACCATTCAACTATAGCGTTGGATTCCAGGTTGGTCTTCTTAATTCACCTTTAATGTACAACTAGGAACTTGCGTGGCAGCGTGGATTGATTGTGGCTAGTTCTGTTTTAAGCTAGTGGGATTGCCTCTGTCCGCAGAGGGGATTTACCTAACCAACAATTTGGCGACTCCGCTGGGGAGAAGCTATTTGGAGCTTGTCTTGCATGATTAGTTTTCTCTCACTTGCCTGAGTTAATGAACTTTCTGGGTCAGTCTTGAAATTGCTATCTGCTGGGCACTGTCAATCAGACCCTGGGTTGTTATATTTATTTTTTGGGTCAGTAAACGCGGCTGGCGCATTTTTTCTTTTGACAGTTGCGCCAGTTGGTGCATGTTGCTCCATAAATACCCGCGCCAATTGACTGTTAGCGCGAGTTGCAGATTCACAGTCGCGCCAGCTCTGTGAATTTTGCCAGTTTGGTACTTGAAAGCTCCTTAAACTCGGATTTTTTGTTTTTCCATATCTTTTGGTATGATTTTTTCCTCCCAGATCATGAAGTCCTTTGAGGGAAAAATCCATCTGATAAAGCTCGAGAGTCATCATATCTATCCACAGTAGCTTTTCATGGATGTTGCCATTCCATAATGGGTGTCCTGGTGCATTGAATCTTTCTCCCTTCTTCATCTATAAAAACCTGTCCTCATGCATTAGACAAGCTAGTTCCAAGTTTATGAGTTCCAAGTTTATGAGTTCCGAAGTGCTGTAGTTTTGAGTTCTTGAGTTGTTGGAGTAATGCTAGAAAGGTTACGCTGCCGGGAGTCCGAGAGAGAGAGAGTCTACTGCAAGGCATATAGCTGCTCGCCCAGCCAGAGGAAAGGTTCAACGTCAGAACCTTGGTTGTAACTTTTCCTGTCTATTATTAATTAATGAACGACTGTTATTATAGTTCCAATCTCATTGTCTATTATAGTGATGTTGATTTATTTCCTTTCTGACTGAAATATAGTTGTGCCTTGGTGGATTTTATGCTTGTATCTGTTTCTTCCTTTGCATGTGCAGGTGTCCGTTTGCAAGGATCGCAAGGATTGTGACCTGCCGGAGCGAGGGAGCGGGAACACCATTCGACTATAGCGTTGGATTCCAGGTTGGTCTTCTTAATTCACCTTTAATGTACAACTAGGAACTTGCGTGGCAGCGTGGATTGATTGTGGCTAGTTCTGTTTTCAGCTAGTGGGATCGCCTCTGTCCGCAGAGGGGATTTACCTAACCAAGAATTTGGCGACTCTGCTGGGGAGAAGCTATTTGGAGTTTGTCTTGGATGATTAGTTTTCTCTTGCTTGCCTGAGTTAATGAACTTTCTGGGTCAGTCTTGAAATTGCTATCTGCTGGGCACTGTCAATCCGACCCTGGGTTGTTATATTTATTTTTTGGGTCAGTAAACGCGGCTGGCGCGTTTTTTCTTTTGACAGTCGCGCCAGTTGGCGCATGTTGCTCCATAAATACCTGCGCCAATTGACTGTTAGCGCGAGTTGCAGATTCACAGTCGCGCCAGCTCTGTGAATTTTGCCAGTTTAGTACTTGAAGGCTCCTTAAACTCAGATTTTTTGTTTTTCCATATCTTTTGGTATGATTTTTTCCTCCCAGATCATGAAGTCCTTTGAGGGAAAAATCCATCTGATAAAGCTCGAGAGTCATCATATCTATCCGCAGTAGCTTTTCATGGATGTTGCCATTCCATAATGGGTGTCCTGGTGCATTGAATCTTTCTCCCTTCTTCATCTATGAAAGCCTGTCCTCATGCATTAGACAAGCTAGTTCCAAGTTTATGAGTTCCAAGTTTATGAGTTCCGAAGTGCTGTAGTTTTGAGTTCTTGAGTTGTTGGAGTAATGCTAGAAAGGTTATGCTGCCGGGAGTCTGAGAGAGAGAGAGTCTACTGCAAGGCATATAGCTGCTCGCCCAGCCAGAGGAAAGGTTCAACGTCAGAACCTTGGTTGTAATTTTTCCTGTCTATTATTAATTAATTAACGACTGTTATTATAGTTCCAATCTCATTGTCTATTATAGTGATGTTGATTTATTTCCTTTCTGACTGAAATATAGTTGTGCCTTGGTGGATTTTATGCTTGTATCTGTTTCTTCCTTTGCATGTGCAGGTGTCCGTTTGCAAGGATCGCAAGGATTGTGACCTGCCGGAGCGAGGGAGCGGGAACACCATTCGACTATAGCGTTGGATTCTAGGTTGGTCTTCTTAATTCACCTTTAATGTACAACTAGGAACTTGCGTGGCAGCGTGGATTGATTGTGGCTAGTTCTGTTTTAAGCTAGTGGGATCGCCTCTGTCCGCAGAGGGGATTTACCTAACCAACAGTAAGGTAGTCTAACCTATTGCACATAGTCCAGTAAAAAAATTAAAGACTGAAAAGTCACAGTCTGAATGTTGGCATTTATGGCTAATGTGTTGTCCTTGATTGAACCCTTCTTGAAAATGATGTCAACATTGTGCTAATATGATGATTATGGAGCTCATGCAGATTGGCACATGTGCTACAAAGGAGATGGACAAATAAATGGAAATTTAGTTATAGATGGATGACAAAAGTGAGTTTTGAGAAAATATACATGATTTCTTTGAATAAGGGTCGCATACATATGCAGGTATTTTGAGTAAAAGTTGCATACAAAATATGAACCATGGAAATATAGATACCAGGGGTAATTACCATGGTATTGGCCCATAGTAATTAGAGCGACATTGTTCATTTGATATCGTCAACAAATAGTAATGATAACACCAAAGGATTTACCTAAGGAATTGGCTAAGGAAAATGTTATATAAGGATATGAAGATCAAGGTGTTAGGTGTGCAAGTGAATGAGTTATTCATATGTGATTTGATCTTAAACATGTGTACACCAGGGAGCAAGGAGAAGCCTTAGATCTGATAGATCTAAAAGTATAGTAAAAAGTAATGAATACACTTGCTTAATCTATTTAACCTTGTAGCTAATAATGGTTGATCCGTGGATATAATGATGTTGTAATTTGAATATGTGACATTAAGGTTTTCAAAATGGGAATAATTTTTGAATTGAAAATTTTTAGATCTTTATGTAGGTTTGTTTCTGAATAGTCGCATACATACGCAAAACCATTTCTGGGTAGTCGCATATATATTATGTGATGTGTTTTTCATTAGCTTGATATTTGTATGTGGGTATCCCATAGTCTAAGTGTGTATATACGTCATCCTTCTTAATAACTGTTGTCTATATATTCAAAGTTAGATCTGGTCAGGGTTTGTAGTGATGCTAGAGGATAACTATTGATGTTGTATGTTTTATTTTTTGCTATCTACTAATGATGTATATATGATCTATGTCTGACAGTTTCAGTTGGGTTGATTGTGTATTGGAATATTGATTGGTAATGATGTCATAATGTGGTGATTTGTGATTGATTCAATGAGTGGTTCAATGTTATAGTGAGCAAAATGATTCAATGTTAAGTAATATGAGATCCATACACAGGTTTTATGGAGAGGAAGCACGTATATAAGCAGGTTCTATTAAGAATAGTCACAAAAATATTTTGAAGTTCAATTTGTTCTCGTTGGGTTCTAGATTCAGTGGCTTGATGCCTCATATTTTTGTTTCAATATTTCTGTTTGGATATTGGTTTGGGAGTTTTGTTGATGTGAGTCCATAAAATTTTATGAAATAAGTCCTGCAGCCTTTGATGATTGGTTGACAGGTGTATCCAGTGTTAAACATTCTTAAATGAGATCCACAAATTGTTGAGGGTTGCAGCCTTCAAAGTGCAGGTAGGAGCTCCCTTCCGGTAGGATATGGTAAACAAAATCAGGGGGTTGTAGCTCCCGTCGAGTGGGTGCCAGAGAATGAGTGGAAGTTGTAGCCTCCTACAAGTGGGTGCTTGCGTTCTGGTAAGACTATGTGCTAGTAACAAATGTAATGAAGATTTCATTTATATAATAAGAAAAGAAGACAATAGCAACTGTGGTTTTCTCTCACATTAGGTTTCCACCTAAAATCCTATTTTCCTGAATGATGAATGAACTAATAATGCATTAGTGAAGTTAACTCACTGATGAAATATGTGTCAAATTACTTTAACTAGATATACATTATTTGCATTCAAAAAAGTCTCATACATACACTGGTTGCATGAATAACAACATTGTACAAAATTTATAATATCAAATGAAATGTTTAAAATACTCATTCTTTTTTGCTGAAGCAAGAGTCGTACCTTCTATTTAAATAAATCGGAAAAACAAATTACATAAATTACAACAGTCCCAAAGGATCTGTGGGCCATAGAAATAACTATCCACTTAAAGCCTAGGGCACCGAGATAAATGCTTAAAAGCTGCACCAAGGGCCCACAAACAAAACTACAATACCCTCGAAATACAAACAAAAGCCGACAATGTTCGATCCACCCTCAAAGATTGGATGGACGAGGCGTATATCGGGGCGAAAACATGCAAACACTTTAAAACTAGAATCAGACCCGATGAGGAAATAGGGACCACTCTATAAGGATTTTGGGTCCGAATGGGGGATAACCCTCGAGCATGTAGTCTACCCGAAATCCACCGATTCCCACCTTGAAGTGAAACAAGCACAGAAGATAACACCTCACCCGGACCTGCATACTTTTCCTTGACCATCGATTCTCCTTGCCAGATCAAATGGCGCAGGATAACATCGCATGACCTAAAAGCATTGAGAATTACCGTGTGATAAATGGCCTAGACCCACTAACATGCACGCTTATTCTCGACCGTGGATTCACCTCACTTCATCCTATGGCTGAGGATCATATCGCATAAGCCAAAAGCACCGAGAATTACCTCATGATGAGGGCTGTATTCTTTCCCTTCCCTTCGCCATGTGTTTCTCGGTGAGTGGAATCGCTCCCAACTCCAAAAAACTGCTTCCTGGTTGTAGGGCATGCGAAAAACCCGAGCAGTATTGCCACCATAGAAAGTAATGTGGGGGTTTTGAGTCTGCCGAGAAAGCCTGGACTCCAGCCCCTTGCACCATCCCATCTCCTTGCGCGCATGAACCAAAGGAAGATGAAAATCCATCCATCTAGCTGTCCATCCGAGAAACAACATTTACCAAGCAACTTCCACCTGAGATTTCTGGGTTTGTGCTTACCTAGGTTAAGGAGTCAGACAGAGACCTGCATCCCAAAAATGACCACACTTCTGAAATAACACTTCATAACGAATCCAAATCAACTAGACCCCGTCTCTGTGGCTCTGTTTCGAAATATCATATTGTCCTCATCCGTCTGATCGAGACACTACTCCCTTAATCTACTCTGAGGCATCTCTTGCGAACTCAGCTTGACTCTACTTTTGGTGCAAAGCACCCCTTGATTGGCCAGAATGTCTACCAATTTATTTGTCATCCTTAGCACATGAGTAAAACTCATGGTACGTAAGCACGGGAGGTGAAAGTGAATTTTTTGAAAGACCTAAAGCAGCCTCCAGTGTTTTGAGACTTTTTCCGGTTCTGTGCCACAGCAAATTCTCTTGACTGAGTTAATGATTAACTTAGAATCAGCTTCAATTATTATATTCTGGAGATTATCCTGCTTCAGGAATTCTAAAAATTGCTCAAGTGCCATTAATTCTGCCATATTGTTAGTAGCTCTTCCAAAATGGCAATGGAAAATAAAAAGGATGCAACCATTTTCATCCCTTAACACCCCTCCAAAACCAACAATACTCGGGTTGCCTTTTTAGGCCACATCAATGTTGTATTTCAAAAAACCCTGAGAGGGAGGATGCCAGTAATCCTGCTCATTGTCCAATTTCATTACCTTCCTATCCAAGCCCTGTGGTATAAGCCCCTGCATACCCAACTGAAGAAGTATCTGCATTTAAGCTTCTGAAGGTGGATTCTTTGGGGAAGTTCGCACTAAATTACCTACCGTCTCCTTAAGTTGTCTTAAGATCTGCTCAAAAATGCATTGGGAGGAACTTTTTTCATTTTTGAAGATTATGTTGTTCCTTTATTTCTAGACATTCCATATTATGAACCTTGGCATTAAAGCCCAAGTTGAGTGAAGAAATTCATAATCAGAGAAGTTTTGTCTCCAATTATTTAGGGTAATGATAATGCTTCCTTTGTCCCTGTCTGTCTATTGGAAAATTGTGGCAAAAGTATCCCACAACTTGGAGGTGAAAATTCAATTATTGAGAAGGTTCTCCATTGTTTCCTCTTGGGCTTCACAGAGCTGGCATATAGAAGGTCCTAGAACACCCCTCTTCTGAATGTTTTCCCAAGTTAGAATTTTCTTATGATGTACCAACCACATGAAGAGTTTGATCTTCATCCATCATTGATGCTTTCATAGGTTCTGCCAAACCCTATCCGGTACATTGGAGTCTAGCTCAAGGATTATGCACTTTGCCTCCTTAAGATTGAAGGTAGCTTCATTATTGTTGCCCCATCTAAGTTGGTCATGCCCCTCTAAAACTAAAATTTTCCTTTGGCCCAACATTGTCAGAAGTGCCTCAGCTTTTTCTTTCAAGGGGTTATCATCCCTGTAGTCTATATTCTTCAAGGTTCTCCATTTTCCTTCACTATTGGTTTGATCCCAAAAATCTTTTACCCTAAGTAACCCTTTGGTATCAGTTTCTTTCTTGAGGTCCAAAAATTCCTCTCTTAACAGTGTTGGTTCTTGTTGCCATTTATCCTCCCAAAACAACGCAAGATCTCCCTCTCTAATTTCCTAGAAGCTATTTTTTTGTACTAAGCCTCTATTCTCCTAGGCCTTATTCTAGATGTAGGAGCCTTTTATGATGCCAGTCATCCTTATGTGATCATTATCTTGTCAAGTGCTAGCGTATTTTTCTTTCCAAATACCAGCCCAGTGAGCCTTTGGATCTTTTACCCAACACCACCATAATTTTTTCCCCTAAAACTTTGCTTATTACTTCTGAATCATCCAATCCAAGACCCCCATGGTTTTCAGGTTTGCAAATCTTATCCCAGGCTACCAAGGCCCATTTCTTTCTCTCCTCCCCCTTACCCCAAAGAAAGTCTCTTTGAATGGTTCTAAATTGTTGCAAAACTCTTTTTGGAGCTAGAAGGGCTAATAACATGAAGACGAGGATAGATTGAAGTACAACTTTTGTAAGCACCAACCAACCAGCCAAGTTTAAAGATCTGATAGTCCATTTCCTGATTTTATCCTACATCTTATTAATCACTGGCTCCCAAATGCTCTTTTGCAAAGGTTTATCAGTTAGAGGAACTCCCAAGTATTTGGAAGGAAGGACATCCCTTTGAAAGCCCAGAATTCTGGAGATATTTCTCTGAATAGCAATATTAGTATTAAAGAAAAAAAACTTAGATTTGGAGAGATTAACTTCCATACCTGTAGCCATGGAAAAGTCACACAGGATTTGTTTATAAGCTAGTGCTTCTTTGACCGTGGGGATTCCCTGTAGCATAGTATCATCAACAAATTGTTGATGGGTCAAAGCCTGTCCAGTCTCAGAAAGTTGGAGACCCTTGATGTTACCAACTTCTTTCACATGCTTGATAGACCATCCACGTCCTTCCATCATGAGGATAAAGAGAAAGGGAGAGAGCGGATCTCCCGTCCTGAGGCTTCTTGAAGGAGTAAAAGTCTTGGAAGGAGAACCATTAACCATAATTGAAAAGCTAGAAGAAGTTACTAAGGGCATAACCCATCTTACCCAGTTATGATCAAATCCAAAGGCTACAAGGACCTTCCTGATATAGGTCCAATTCAACTTATCGTAAGATTTGGCTAGGTCCAATTGCATAATCATTTCGGCCTTCCTATTGCTTAACAATGAATGCACCACCTCATGTGCTTGAATGATGTTATTGAGAATTTGTGTGCCCTCCACATATCCTGATTGCTCCACTAAAACTAGAACATGAAGAAGGTGTTTGAGTCTATTGGCAACAACTTTGGATATTATATTGTATACCACATTGCATAAAGCTATGGGTCTAAACCTGTCTAGAGTTTGAGCATTGTCCTGTTTGGGGATCAAGGAGATGAAGGAAGTGTTGAGCACCTTCAAAATGGTTCTATTCATCCTAGAATCTTCCACTACATTCAGAATATCTTGTTTAAAAATGTGCCAGCAAGCTTTAAATAAATCCACATTGAAACCATCAGGTCCTGGTGCTTTACCATTCTGCATTTCTTTGATGACCTCACTAACATCCTCTTCAGTCACCGTCCTATTAAGATTGAAATTATCCTTTCTTGATACAAGCCTAGGTATATGCCTTGTTAAGTCCCTGATAAAATGATATCTGTCTGAAATGGTTTCCTTTGCTATACCTCGAAAGTGTTGAACTAACACAGTTTCTATATTTTCATGGGAATTAAGTAGATGACCTCCCTTGTCCTTGATCGAAGAGATCCTATTATGAGATATGTTCACCATGGTGGATCGGTGGAAAAATCTAGTGTTTCTCTCCCCTTATTTTAGCCATTGAACTCTAGATTTTTGTCTCCAAAATATTTCCTCTTGTTTACATAAATTCTCCCAGTCTTGATGATGTTTGGTTACTTGATCATTTCTGACTCTATCAAAGCCACCCATGATAAGGGCTTGATTGAGTTCCTTCATTTTGTCTTCACCAGCTTTTTTCACTTCAAAAATATTGCCAAATTCATTATTGTTCTAGTCTTTAAGTCTGAGCTTGATGTGATTTTGTCTTTTGTGTAGCAGAAACATTCTTGTACCCTGAATATGCAGATATTCTATCCACCATTTTGCAATGTTGCTGGTGAAATATAGGAGGTTGAGCCAAATATTCTCAAATCTAAAAGGTATGTTCTTTGGGGTACCAATTCCATGAACCTCAAGGTGTACAGGCCAATGGTTCAAGCCTCCAAAGGGGAGAATTCTCACTATCATTTCCTTGTCTATGAGCATAAGGTCCTCTGAGATTATGAATCTGTCTAACTTTGAGGCTACTTGAGACTCTCCTCCTATTTTATTGTTCCAAGTAAAGATGCCATTACTCATATCAATGTCAACTAGCTTCATATTATCTATAAAAGTTTGAAATGCTATAGAGTCATTGCTTAAAGTTCTGGTTCCCCCTTTTTTCTCCGAAATTGATTTGATCATGTTGAAGTCCCCACCCATGATCCATGGCACTCTTGCATGTATATCTCTTAGATCCACAAGAGAATCTAGAAACCTGAGTTTATCATCCAGTCTTTGGGGGCCATAAACATTCATGACCATATAAGTCTCCCCATCTCCCATAGGCTGAATAACCAACGATAAATAATTCCTAGATTCCTCAGCATCTATTATGCCAATCTTTTGGGGGTTCCAAAGAGTGAGTATGCCTCCTACTATATTATCTGCTTTGAATTCTAAAAACTCATATTTATTGAGCCATTTTCTATGAATTTCTTTTATTTTTTGAATGGAACATTTAGTTTCCTGGATAAAGATCATATCCAGAGCTTCTTGTTTCATTCTATTGCTAAGTATTCTTTGTTTTCTTTTACTACCTAGACCTCTGATATTCCAAGATGTGAACTTCATTATTAAAGATTTGTAAAGGAGTAGTTGGTTAGGATTTTCATCTTACCTAAATCTATCATTAGCTTTCCACATTCCATCAATAACTCATTCTGCTTTTTTCTGCATCTTTTCTTTCTTGGGTTTCTAGGAGCTAATCCTGGTGTGGTTTTCATAGTTTTCACACCTTCATTGCCCTACCTTTCATTGTTTCTTTTCCTTTCCAACCCTTTAGCCTAAGTTTTCCATAGGAACAATTGTTGTACTCTGTTGAGCTCTTCTTGAGGTAGTGAGTCTAACCCTCCAATGGTCCCCTATTTCAAGAACCCTTCCAGATCTAGGTGTTCTCTATCAAGAATCTCCTACAGTTCATGATCCTCCATTTCCATCTCACTCTGGGTCATTTCTTGGTCCATCTCCAGTTCTCCATCGCTCAACATAGTCTCTTTCTGTTTATTAATATTTTGTATTTGTTCACTATCTTCTTCTTTCTCCTTCTTCCCTGGTCTTCCTTCCATTACCTGATCTAGATTTGTTATCTCTTCCTCTTATTTGAGTACTTGGAACCTATTCAGACTGGTTTGTTTCCTTTCTGTTTGATGCTTCTTTGGTCCCCATTTGCCCCCTTTTCCTCTATATCCTACTTTGTGAAATTTTTCAGTATCTTTCACTATGGTAGCTTTACTTCTGTTCTCTATTTTACTGAGAGGTCAGTCCCTAAATAGGTGCCCATGCTCATGGCACCTGCAACATCTGAAAGGAATATGTTCATAATCTACTGTTTTCACCCATTCTTCATCAAAAACTTCCAAGATTACCTCATCTGGTAGAGCTCCAGAGAGATCCATCTCCACACATATTCATGCGAAGGAAGTATATTTTCCCCTTTTGGTGGCCTCAGAAGATTTGACAAAATGCCCTAATTTGTTTCCCATGGCAGATAACGATTTTGTTTGCCAGTAATCAAGAGGTAGGGAATAGAGTCTTACCCAGACCTGTGTTATAGACATATTTGGGCACTGCAACCACAATCCTATATGTTGATAAAGTAGGGCTCTTTAACCCCTAAAAGTGTTGTTTCATACCCTAAAGGACCATGGTCAACTTATTACATCATTCCCGAAAAGTTCCAACTGAAAAACCATCCAGAACTAGCCAAAACTGGACCATAATGACTGCTCCATAGTCAGGGTGCGATGCATACTAACTTCTACACTAGCCAGGTGTGATGCGTACAGATGAGGCCTTTTGTAGGGTGCGGTGAGCGAGGATGGACAAATGTTCGAGACAGTTTTCTAAGTGGATGCTCATGGAATCTTCTAGAAACTTCTCCTATGACACTTGACTTTTGAATTTTCCCAGGGATGAGTAAGAGATCCAAGAAATCTCCAAGTGGAACCAAATGCAACAAGTGGAATGACACTAATCAAAAACCCAGAGATGACTCACACCCTTGCACACATCTATAAATGGATCACTCATCTGAGAGATCTGGGGGTTGGAATTTTGTAATTTGTAAGGAAGTGCTAATAGTTTGTGGTTAACAAAGAGCATTGTATAGTTGATGTGATCTTTCTTTTCATGAGGTGAAGAGGGCTTTGATGCTAGGAGGATGATGCTAGATCAGACAACTGGATTGTAATCCTCCCTTCTATTTAATAAAGTTCTTTGAGTTTTCTTCCATATAATTGTGAAATTTTTGAATGTTATTTTTTATGAATGCCATTGTATGTTCATTACATTTCTAATCCTATAATGCTTATGATATAATAGATCAAGATGCTTTGACGGTTTTTGTTACTGTGTTTCTACAGGTACTCTTCAAGTGGGATAAGTGAGGAGAGGAGTTGCAAGCTCTATCAAGGGGGAGAGAGATCAAGCAAGGAGTTAAGCAGAAGATCCAAGTTGGTTCCTTCTTCTCTCTCTTATCTATTATACATAGAATAAATACCGAATTGCTTTAAACTGGTTGTTTCTACGGTAGCTGCCAATCCTAGAGGGCTAGTTGATCGAAAAGACACTAGTTTTCCTGGAAACAAAATGGCGACTCTACTGGGGAGAGAATAGATGTTTATTTGTTATTGTCGTTTGATTTATAAACTATAGACGAAGCCTGAAGTTAGCCAGATAGCCTTCGAACTACTCTTGCTCTGCAATTGCATAATAGATGAATGCTGCTTCAGTCAATCTCCAGTTTAGTTTATGAATTGAAAATTTGACTTACAAGCATTCAAGATGCCCTTTTGGTAGCTCAGTAACCTCCCAAGATCATTCCTCTATACTTTTCTCTTTACTGTCCATCATATCTCAGCTTAACTCACTGAAATCAGCTGCAAATTTGAACCAAAACCCACCTTAGTTTCGCTCCCTGGCCCATCGCACTGTCTGTCACTGTCAACCAATATGCATTGCACCTCCCAAGCCTAAAAAGTGAAATTCATCCCTGTTTCTGTGAAGCCCAAGTGTGATGATTGACTGAGCCTATTTCCGTTCTTGAAATTTGGGTTTTTTGTCCTTGTTTTTAGCACTATTTAGTTGATTTTCTGCTTATGAACAATGTCTCATTACTGAAGCCTATTTGCATTACATAAATCAACCTCCATTGATTAGGATTAGTAAATGTTTTTATGTATTTTTCCATCATTTACAATCCTTTGTCGAAAATTTTCTTAAATTGATTTGTCCTTTTGGTACAAAAAGTGTCATAACTGTCATTTTGTGTCAAAAAAGAGAAGTGTCGTGGAGTCTTCCTTCTCTGAATAGTCGATTGAACTTTTTGTCATGTATTTGATTTGATTTGTTGTTATTCAAAGTGTCGAAATCATTTTCTATTCGAAATTGAAAAGTGTCGTTTAGTCTTCCTTTCTATTTTGAAAAAGAAATTGTCGAAATGTCGCTTTGAATAAAATATTTCAGATCTTTGATATACTTAGTTTTCCTTTTTGGCATTTTTCACATTAAGGGGAACAAAAAACAAATACATGCATTTGCGTTTGCATTTTTATTGTGTACGGAAAATGATTTAGGAAAGCGCATTTAGAGTGTGCTCTTTGCTCTTTGTTTGAAATAATCGTAATTTTCTTTCCCTAGTAGCTAAGATTTTCATTGATCAAAATAAACAATGATTGTTTATCATTGTAGATTGCATTTTTAGGAATTTCAAATCAACATCACACGGTGAACCATTGAAAGGAAAAATTTAAACAAGATCAACTCTAAAATAAATCTCAATGAACCTAACAACGCTTTGGAACCTAACGCAACACATCTAGAGGTCTAGGCTAGAGACGTGTTCTGGCGTCGTAAAATCTAGTAACTATCATTTTCATCGAAGGTTGGGTGATTCCTACTTTTTGATACGACAAGTGCTAGCACAGACTTGTGCTCCCCGTACTGTCGAGTATATATTGGGAGACCACAATAGGCTTACATCCTTTATCCATAGGAAGTCATGTCTGTCACCCTATCAATCGCAATGCACTGAACACAGCATTCGGGAAGATTGACTGTCATACATAATTCCTTGGTAATTTCTCTTTAATTCATCACCAAGGTGTATATTGCAGTTTGGCGATTGATTTGGTAGTCCCTCTATCTAGATTTCCAAAGTAGTCACTTTCATTCCTTTTCAACTCTTTAAAAGAAAAGGTCCATCTGAGCACTTATCACTTCAGGCTCATTAAAAATTGAAGGGGACTAGAGTCATCTTTAGCTTTTTCTCAACTCTTAAAAATTGAAAAAGCAATGTGTCAAAGCGTCATTAAAATTTATTAAATTCGAAATAACATCCCTGTTCCTTCATTGATCTTAGGTTGAGATAATGGAGTCCACCAATCAAGGGATCCCTTTTGAATGGAATTCTAGTCCATTTTCTTCTTGGGGAAATATTGGTGCTCCTTATATGGCTACATTTTCCCTTCCCGGAATCACAATTAGCCTTCCACTATTGCTATTCTCAACCTCTGTGGTTCAAAATACCGTGATTCCTTAGCAATCGAATCAGCATCCAGTTGATACTGAAGTTAACCCTTCGCCTTCTACTTTGTTGTTCCTCCCTCCCATTCTTCCTCTTCGCTTGGTGAAAGTAGTGATGCTAGTAACCAGGTGGCTCAGAAGAAGAAGAAAGGGAAGGAGAAGAAGAAGAAGTCAATTCAGCAAGGGGACAACCATGCAGCATCTAGTGAAAATCCACACACTAAACTTTCCAAACCAATATCTCCATGCATAATTTGTAGAGGAGACCATTTTCATCGAGAATTTCCGTGCATTCCTCGGATCTTGAGAGAATGCCCCCCCCCCCCCCCCGTTCGCACCAACAGGTGTCATCAACCTCTGGTGATTGTTGAAAGCACACCATCAACTAGTAATAGTGAAGTTCATGGACAGAAAGGAAAGCTAAAAATTCCATGTAGGTTATGTGAAGGGGACCATACCCTTCCCCATTGTCCTTTTTTGGATGAAGCCAAAAGAGTCTTGCATAGCTGTCTTGCTCCACCGCAGCGACTTCCATCTGGATATAGGAAACTCTCCCCAAGTCCTTTACTAGTTGAAAATCTGACTAACATTACTCAACCATCGGTCGAAACACCTATCGTTGAAAGTGAATCTTCTGAGTCTATACCCGACGAAAGTCAACAGGTCGAGATGGCAGTGGACCCAATTCTATCTTCAGAAGATCATACACTTCCTCAAGAGAGTGAGAATGATACTGTTCAAATTCTCTTTGTTACTTCAGAGTCCGATGAACTTGGGGGCAATCCACATGTTTCTTCACAACAGGAGGAAAATCCCCCAGTGCCCGCTACTCAAGGGGTTAATTCAACCGTTTATTCGGTACCCCCTCCAACTAGTCTAGTCACTTCCTTCGATTGGAATCAACTAGCAATATCCTGCCTTCCTTCTTATGTACCTTTCCGGATCATAGTACAAGTTTACAAAATGATCGTGTCGGGCACTATCATATATGAGGGTGCATCAGTGAGTATCCTTTCTTCAACTACTTGGAAAGCGCTTGGTTCGCCATTGCTTATGCCTGTTACACAAAATCTGTCAGGATTTAACAAAGGAACCAGTTGACCATTAGGGATCCTTCCTAAGTTACCGAGAACATTGGGATGGAAATCCATTCACCTGAATGTGATGGTAGTCCCAGGACAGTGAGATTACAATCTACTCCTTGGATGTGACTATGTTTACAACATGGAAGCTATTTTTTCAACACTCTTTTGAGTGATGTGTTTTCCATATGAAGGCAAAATTTTCACCATTGACCAACTTTCATTTCCCGGTTCAAGCATAGCTCCAAGTCGATCATCATCCCTAAATGGTCCTTGTACATCAACAGTATCTCTCCAACCTTCATTCCATCCACCTGATTGCTGGGAGTAGTCTGGTGAATGTAATGAAGCTTAGGGGGCATGCACCTTTGTCTATTTGGCGGACGAACCCAGCTCAAAAGATAGGTTCCCCTATGGGTTATGTGATTGGTCTGAAACACCATTCACCTTTGTCTACGTTGCGGACGAAGCCAAGGAAGTGTTTTTTTTTATTTGGTGAACGAAACCATCCTACCATATGAGTTTCGCTATTGGTTATGTGATTGGTTTGACACACCATTCACCTTTGTCTATTTGGTGGATGAAGCCAAGGAAGTGTTTTGTCTGCTTCGCGGATGAAAAAATCCTACATAACCAAAGAAGTTTCCATATGGTTACAGGAGACTCTCCTTTTCATCATGCTGGGGGCATGCAAACCTTTTTCAATTTTATTTTTGGCTTTTTAACTTGTTAGCTTCTTAGGTTAGGTGATTGGTCCGACCCACCATCCACCTTCATCTATCTTGTAGACAAAGCAAAGGAAGTGTTTTGTCTATTTTTTGGATGAAATCATCGTACCTAACCTCAGTAGTTCCTTAGAAACTTTCTTTTTAGATTTTCTAGCTTCTTAGTTTAGTCTTTTCTAGTTTTTTAGTTTTTTCATTTCTAGCTTTCATAAAAAGAAAAACTAAAAACTGAGCATATGTTGTTGCATGGTTCAAGCTTGTTAAAAAATCAACCCACCACTAAGCATGGTACCTCAGGGTTCAAGCTCATTAAAAAATGAACCCACCTTCAGTAAATAACCTTTGTGATTGCCATACTATCAGCCTTTTTAGCCCTTGGTTTTGTTCCCACCATCACCTCCATTCTTTTGGCCGATCATACGCTTCCACTTGATTGTTTACCCCTTTTTGAGGAACAGCCACAACGAGTGGTTTTTTTAGCCAAACTCTTCAAATCACCATGTTTTGAGAAGTTCCAAGCTTACCCGGAACCACTTGCTACCCTGAACACCACTTGTTCCTCAAAAATGAGTCCCTGTTAAACTCTTTTCAGACTCGTTAAATATGAAAAGATTGTTGAGTGCTTGTCTTCTTCGGCTCGTTAAAGTGATCGAAAAGTCATCCCTTTTGTATTATTTTATCCTTTTTCGGACTTAAGGGATTATCCTACAAAAAGGAACTGCTGGAGTTTCCTTTTCATCCCTTTTCAAACTCTCTAAACATGAAAAGGACCGAGTTATCCTTGTCATTAAACTTGTTAAAACAATAGCGACAAACTCGCCCACCCAAGGCGAGACAGAGTCCCCATTTCATCCCTTTTCAAACTCTCTAAACTGTCATGAAAAGGACTAAGTTGTCTTTGTCATTAAACTCGTTAAAAAAATAGCGACAAACTTGTCCACCTAGACAAGAACGAGTTTCAATGTTGCTAGACTCACTAAAACATAGCGACAGGTTTGTTCGAAGGGAAAATTATAGAACAAGCATATGTTATCCTCCTTAGGCTTAACAAAAATAAAGAGGTATTGGTCAGAAATGACTGGGGAAAAAGGAAAGAGAACTTGAAGAATTTTTATGGTAGCAGGTCACTTTTGAACATGACACATTCACTCCATCACCTTGATTGAGTCGGGTTGGATTATTCCATTCACCGATCATTTACCCATTGGTATTCTGCACCATCCATCTATTGGGGTTAATGCTACCAAGCCATCTTAGTGTTTCCGATATGTTCAAGAGAAGTCATTCAGTTGAGAAACCACCATCCAGTTAATGCCTCATCCACTGCAATACCTTCACCCTCCATTTTTCATGATTGCCATTCTTGAACCTTGTGTCATCAGATCGTTTTCACCTCCAAAAAATCATTAGCTTCGTTTCATGTCATAGATGTGGGATACATTAAGGCCCTCCTACAATGGGTCACTTCTTGTCGACATCAGCTCATTATCCAAGAATTTGTCTTAGAAACAACCCTTTCAGTACTTTGAGGCTTGCATGCCTCAATGGCAAGTTTCTCACTTCTAGCGACAGGTTGACATCAATGGCCTTCGACCGAAATATTTTGCATGGTGTTCGACATCAGATCATATATTCACACCACATGAATTGTATTGTAGTACCTTGAGGGTCATTATCATTATCAGTGATTCCTCTCATGTCTATTAACAGCTCACATTATTGGCTGGTAATCAGGCGATGTCTTTCCATGTTCGACTTCAGAACATCTCTTCACATGGATCGACTTGTACATCGGGCGAAGATTGAACGAGATTGAAGACCCCAGATCTAGTTTCATCCATCCAGGATGTGATATATTTAGGGATATAAAGACATCAAATGTACACAAAAGCTACACAGATGGTCATCCAAGCTAGGGATGATGAATCTACAATTGAAGAATCACCAGTATGCATATGCAGACGACTATCTTTTCTATGTACATGAAATGAATTTATAAAGTTGAGCATGGGAATTCCCACCTCAAATAGATCATGAAAATTATATTATGATGATGTATTGTATTGTATCTTATACAGGTCACCTTCTAGTTTCAAAAACCTCAAATCCTCTTGATAAAGCATTTCACCTGACATCAAATATTTACGACTTCATGCTTTAGGGGGCAACTGTTATAGACATATTTGGGCACTGCAACCCCAATATTATATGTCGATAAAATAGGGCTCTTTAACCCCTAAAAGTGTTGTTTCATACCGTAAAGGATCATGGTCAACTGATTACATCATTCCCCAAAAGTTCCACCTGAAAGACCATCCAGAACTAGCCAAAAGTGGACCATACTGACTGCTCCATTGTTAGGGTGCGATGCATACTGATGAGGCCTTCTGTAGGGTTCGATGAGCGAGGATGGACAAATGTCCGAGACAGTTTGCTAAGTGGATGTTCATGGAATCTTCTGAAACTTCTCCTATGACACTTGCTTCTCTGAATTCGCCCAGGGATGAGTAAGAGATCCAAGAAATCTCCAAGTGGAACCAAATGCAACAAGTGGAACGAAACTAATCAAAAACCTATATATGACTCACACCCTTGCACACATCTATAAATGGATCCCTCATCTGAGAGATCTGGGGGCTGGAATTTTGTAATTTGCAAGGAGGTGTTGATCGTTTGTGGTTAAGAAAGAGCATTGTATTGTTAGTGTGATCTTTCTTTTCATGAGGTGAAGAGGGCTTTGATGCTGGGAGGATGATGCTGGATCAGACAACTGGGTTATAATCCTCCCTTCTATTTAATAAAGTTCTTTGAGTTTTCTTCCATATAACTATGCAATTTGCGAATGTTATTGTTTATGAATGCCATTGTATGTTCATTACATTTCTAATCCTATAATGCTTATGATATAATAGATAAAGATGCTTTGATGGTTTTTGTTATTGTGTTTCTACAGGTACTCTTCAAGAGGGATAAGTGAGGAGAGGAGTTGCAACCTCTGTCAAGGGGGAGAGAGATCAAGCAAGGAGTTAAGCAGAAGATCCAGGTTGGTTCCTTCTTCTCTCTCTTATCTATTATACATAGAAGAAATCCCGAATTGCTTTAAACTATTTGTTTCTATGGTAGCTGCCAATCCTAGAGGGCTAGTCGATCGAAAAGACACTAGTTTTCCCATAAACAACTGGGACCGAAGTGAAAGTCTCTCGCTCCAGGACAAAGTTCATCATCCACAGCCGCATGTAGAGGCTTGTTGCTGCATAGAAGTATGGCCCTCCTTCAAACACCCTGTCTTTGTCCTCAATATTTGTAAAGACCAGAGTGAAGAAACCCTTTGACCCAATATGTAGGTCTATGCTTCCTTTTGGTTTCCAGTGGTATTTAATCCAAGCTTGTAGTGCCTTCTGAGTGGGACATAATCCCATGAATTTACAAATGATAGCGTAGGTCCGCATGTGGTGCTTGTGTGCCTCCAAAGTAGGATCATTTAAAACTACTCTAGGTGTAACCTCAGCCTTCAGTTGACATGGCCCCTTTTGCGCTTTGTTTTCTGCTCCTTGTTTCTTGTTTTCTTCCTCATTTTCTTTTGTTCTATTGTCCTCCCTTGTTAAATCCTGATCCTCTTCCATGTTCCTTTTCCCTTCTCTTGAAGGACTTATGGCAGTTTCTATTGGTTTCTTACCTTGGCTAGCCATGGCTTGCCTGTAGGAGGGAGTGGAGCTCTCCCCTTTGTGCCCCTCCATGGAGTTCAACACTTGTAGAAGCTTGAAACCCTAGCTCTTCGCCCTCCTAGTTCCAGCTCTCACAAATGTTCATAATCACATTCAACTTCAATATTATTACTTTCCTCTATTAAAAATAATCATTCACCGCTGAAGTATTTTTCATAACAATTGGTATAAGAGCATGTATCTTTGAAGAAGCTTGATTTCTTAAAGGGAGATCCATCAATATGAGTAGTCAAGGGGAAGAATTTTCTATTAAGACGCCTTTGTTTAATGGAATTAACTTGGTATTTTGGAAATCAAAATGAGAGCATATTTGTTGGCACTAGGAGTTGTTGTATGAGAGATTGTTGAAGGTGGATATCAATTTCCAACCTCCATTACCATAGATGATGCAGGGAAGAAACAATATGAGATCAATGCAAAGGTTGTCAATGTTATCTTGGGAAGTTTGGTTGAATTTGAGTTTGTGAAAGTCATGCAGCCGAATGTCATAAAGGAAATATGGGATAAGTTTGTCCAAAGCTATGAAGGTGACACTAATATAAAAAAGTGATAAACTTCAAACATTTATAATTAAGTATGAGACTCTTAGAATGCATGATGATGAAAATATTGGAAGCATTCTCCTTAGCGTGGATGAGATTGTTAACTTAATGGAAAAAATTGGTGACGAAATAAAGGATTCTACTGTTGTTGAAAATATTTTAAGATCGCTAACCTCAAAGTTTAATTCCAAAGTCTCTTCCGTTGAAGAAATGGGGGATTTGAAGAATATCACTATTAAACAACTTCATGGGATCTTGACAACTTATGAGATGAGAAAAGGGGGTACATCAGGTATTAGAGAAGCAACATTCAAAGCCACAAACAAAGGGAAACAAAAATAAGATCCTAAGGAAACATGTTATATTTCAGATGAAGAAGAAGCAAATTTTGTGAAGAAGCTTCAAGTAGGAACTGGCAGGTTCAAAGGTAAGCTTCCTTTTAAATGTTTTTCCCATGGAAGAGTAGGTCACCATGCCACTAAATTTCCTTATAAAGAAAATCATGAGAAAGGGAAGAATGTTCCAAAGACGAATGTTAAAAGAAAGTTTGATAGGAATAAAAAATTTATACTCGTGAACACAATGAATATTCTTCCGATAATGAGGATGATGAATCAGATCAAGATTGTCAATTACTTATGGCATTTGAAGAAAAATGTGTAGATTAATTTGATGATTTCTTTGTGGATGCTCTAGAAATAATTGATAGAATCAAGGTCATAAACAAGAATCAAGAAACGTAAATCAATATTTATAATGAAAAAACCCTTGTTGAATAAATAACTCAACTAAAGATATGTCTAGATGAAGCCAAATTAGTTGAGGAATCTTTGAAGAAACAAATCCAACAAATGGACAGGCACTCTGAAAACTTAGAACTTGAAATTGTGGGTATAAGAAAGGAAATTGAGAAAACAAAGGCTCTAAATCTTAGATTTGCTAAAGGATATGAAACTTTAGAAGAAATCATTAAAGTCCATCGTTCTCCACTAATCAAGATATATCTTGGATATGATCCAAATCAAAATGATGAAACATCAAAATCTATAAAATATTTTGAAATAGGTACAAAAATCTACGTCAATGTGGTAAAAGGAAGCAATCATCATACTTATAGGACTCAGTAAAAGAATGAAGGAACTAATCTTTCCCATGCAAACCAACCTTCCATGAACAAAGGGCAAGCTACTAAAGAAGGTATTATACTACTAGGTATTCTTACTTCAATGGTCAATGCTTCACTTGCCACAACTTTTGTCACAAAGAAGTTCATTGTGTTGCTTATAAAATGATTATGGATAGAGAAGCAAGAAAACAACAGAATGCAATCAAGACAAAGGAATCTTCTTATAATGATTTCTCACCTTTTCAAAATGAAACTGAATGTTATATTCGAAATAAATTTTGTGATGAATAAACTAAATGCAGAAGCAGGATGAATTAATATTATCAACATGAACATAAGAAAATACCACCCAAGGTATGGAAAAATAAAGTTACTTCTTCCGAAAATTGTGGTCTAGCATTATATGTAGGAGATCAAGAGAATCTATCGCAGATTGACAGTATGTGTTCGAAGCATATGATAGGTAAAAGAGATAAGTTCATTCCTTTTAATGAAATTAAGAAAAAAAAAAGTGAATTTTGGTAATAACCCACTTACTACCATTAAAGGAAAAAATATCTATGTGTTTAAAAGAAAAGGTCAAGGATGAGAATGTATTATTTGTTGATGGGCTAAGAAATAAATTGTTAAGTGTTAGTCAAATGTGCGATTAGGGACATGAAGTTATTTTCATATCAAATAATTTTGTGTTAAGAAATTTGATATAGGTAAGATCATAATAAAGGGAACGAAAAATCAAAGAAATGTCTATATCCTAAAGGGCAACAAAGAGTATTGTTTTTTGAGAAAATCTGAAGAAAGCTAGCTTTGGCAAGAATGGTTGGGGCACCTCAAATTTTCCCAATTTTACAAATCAAGTAGGATGGAAGCAGTTTGTGACACCCAACATTTCTCCACCTAAAAATAACATTTGCAAATCATGTCAATTTGGTAAGCAATCTAGAGTTCAGTTTAAAGCTAAAGAAGGTAGTTCAAGTAAACCCTTTGAACTTTTTCACAGTGACTTATGTGGACCTATGAGAAAGAAGTTTCCTTGTGGTGAACAATACTTCATGTTATTGATTGATGAATTTATAAGAATGTTGGGTTGGTTTACTAAAGTATAAAGTTGAGGCATTTGAAAAGTTTAAAATATTAAAGGCTTTGGTAAAAAATGAATTGGATCTAAAAATCATATGTCTTAGATCTAATAGAGGAGAGTTTATATTAGATGAATTTTTTAACTTTTGTGAACAACTTGGCATCAAAAGACAATTTTGCATAGCTTAAAATCCTCAACAAAATGGAATGGCAAAAAGAATGAAAAGAATAGTTCAAAAAATGGTGTGTGTCATGCTTGATGAGTCAAGAACACCTCAACCTTATAGGGGGAAGCAATACATCATCTGTGGATATAATTAAGAAGGCTCATGTTTAAGTAAACAGTGATAAAACTCCATATGAACTTTGATATGGTAAGCCTACAACTATAAAACACTTCAAAATATTTGGAAGAAAATGTTTCATAAAGAAATATGATGATAAGCTTGGAAAATTTGAATCTAGAGTTGTTGAAGAAATCCTACTTGGATACTCTTCCAAAAGGAAAGGATATAAATGTTATAATAAAAGGATTCAAAATATTGTTGAATTATACATGTTGTGATTGTTGAAGCATCCACGGGTACCAAAAAGGAAGCACAAGAAGATGACAAAACTCTCCCTACTAAAATCCAAGTTGTAGAATAAGAAGAAATAGAAGCATCAAAAGAATGAAATGAAAATACAGGTATGAAAAAAAAGACGCCATCAAGGTATGTTCAGAAAAATCATATTGAATCTCAAATTCTAGGTGATAAGTAGGCAAGAATACAATCTAGAAGAAATTTTGTTGGATCATTTTTTCACTTGGCCTTACTATCCACAATTGAACCTCATAATGTGAATAAAGAAAGAAAAGATGAATGTTGAGTTAAGGAAATTCATGAATAAATTGATCAAATAAAAAAGAGACAGACATGGGAACTTGTACCAAGGCATCATAATAAAAATTAAATTGGGACAAAGTGGGTGTTTAGGAAAAATTAAATGAAAATGGAGAAGTAATTCGAAACAAAGTAATACTTGCATGAAAAGGCTATGCTCAAAAAGAAGGGATATACTTTGAAGAGACTTTTTCCTTTGTAGCTATATTTGAAGGCATAATAATTTTCCTTGCATTTTCCAGCTTTCATAACTTTAAGGTATATCAAATGGATGATTAATATGCATTTTTAAAAGAGGATCTAGAAGAAGAAGTTTATATTGAACAAGGTGAAGGATTCATCCTTGGAAATGATAAAAATCTTTTTTGCAAACTTAAGAAGGAATTGTATAAGTTAAAACAAGATCCTTGTGCATGGTATTATCCTCTTGATTGGTATCTTCAGCAACAAGGGTTTAAGAAAGGATTTGCAAACAAATTTTTTTATACCAAACCTCACAAAGAAAAACTTTTAATAGTAGTGGTTTATGTATATGACATCATATTTGGAAGCAATGTTGAATCTATGAGTCAAGGATTTGCTTCAACAATGCAACAATAATTTGAAATGTATTTACTTGGTGAGCTAACATTCTTTCTTGGTTTTCAACTTCATCAAAATAAAAATGGTATATTTCCCTCTCAAACCAAGTATCTCAAGCAGATTATGAAGAAATATGGAATCGAAGATTGCAACCTATACATTAATGGTAACAGGGTGTAATCTAATCCATAATGATGATTCTCCTACATTTAATCAATCCAAATATAGATCTATCATTCAGAACTTGATCTATCTTATAGGTACAAGACCATACATTATGCATGTAGTTGACATAGTTGGAGGGTTTCAAGCAAATCCTAAGGAAATGCATCTCCATGTGGTCAAGAGGATATTCAAACTATATCTGTAAGGAACTCAAAGTTTTGGTATATGGTATGCAAAAAATGAATACTTTTCACTTCATGCAGAATGGGCAGGTAATGTTGATGAGCACAAAAGTACTAGTGGAGGAGAATTCTATTTGGGTCCCCGCTTAGTTTCTTGGCTCAGTAAGAAACAAAGTTCTATTGATTTATCCACTCTTGAAGTAGAATATGTTGTTGTTACCTCTTTCTTTACTCAACTTCTATGGATGATCCAAACATTGCAATACATTGAAGTCAATTCCCTCAACCTATAACCATTCTTTGTTACAACACTAGTGCCATAAGTATCTCTAAAAAGCATGTCATGCACTCCAAAACTAAGCACATCCCAATCAAATACCATTTTCATAGAGAGAAAGTGATTGAAAAAAAAGTCAAGTTGGAATATTTCCTTCAAGGGAACAAGTTTCTGATTTATTTACTAAACAACTTCCATGTGATTCCTTTCAATATCTTAAATATAAATTAAGCATGATTTCAGCCTCTTCAATCTACAAATTGTTCTAACATGCATGAAATTTTCAAGGGGAGTTGTAGTTGTAATCACCAAAGTTTTACTTTCGATATGTAGATCATATGAAAGACAGTCACAAGTATATGGATTTTGTGATCTAGACAGTCACATATTCCTATAAGTAATGAAAAAGGAGTCGCACAAATCCAGGGGGAGCTTCTCATATGCTTCCATAAGTTATTATTGGGTTTCTGGTTATAATATTGACTTGCTGCAAATTGTTAATACTTCCCATACGCTACTTAGAATAATGTTGATTCATTGTAAGGTTATATAATGTTGTTGATGAAATAGTACTTTGGTGCATACACTGATTGATGAGATGGATGTGATCAAGGTTGATGGTGAAATGTTCGCACAGGTTCAGGGTTCATGCTTCTAATACTTCATTATTGGGATTATGTTTTATTGAGTACTCTTTGTTGTGTGATGGCTTTGTGATGAGTTCATATCATTGTTTCTCTATGGTTGTTAATGAGTTACTATTGAAGATACTTATGTTGTTGTCATTATGTCAAAATTATTGGGTTGGTTACATTATTGATTGTTGATACTTCTTAATGCACTTGATGAGGAAAGAATGATGCCTACATTATGTTGTCTTACATACATAGGATGTTCATGATACTATCTACATTGTTGCTATTAGATTATTGTGTTGTAGATTCCTATACGGTGCATGATTGATGACTATCATGGTCTTGCTACCTCACTGTTGAGGTCCTAACTTTTGGTTCTAAGTATCATATATGTCTCTTGATATAAAGGTCATGAAAAGACCCATTTTGTAAAGCATTATAAAATTTATTCATGAATGGGATATTGGGATCAAGTCATGCCATGTATTTAATCCCATTATGTTGGGACATTGATGTAAAATTTGGGTCCAATATGTAAACCCAATATGCTGGGTGTCTAATGTTATCATGAGTAATTGGTGATAGGAAAAGTCATATTTTGTTGAGTCATAAAGTCTTGTACACTTTTGAATATCTTCAGTAGGTTAGAAATATGCTTAGGGGGAGCCTGGTAAGTATGAAGATTTATTGATTCATATTCAACAGATTGCACCTTCAGCGATCAACACTACAAGGGAAGTACTTCATTCAACCTGATTGATCCCTTCTCCCTTGATTTTGAAGGGGGGGAGAAGAATTGGTGTTTGGAGAGAATTCTTGGTGTTTTCATGTGTGTTTTCAGGTGGTGTCAAATTGCCAAAGTGGTTGCCATCAAGTCCAAAGGGGTAGATTATTGGTATTATGGCTAATCTATTGTCCTTGATGCAACCAACTTGATAAAGATGTCAACGTAATGATAATATGATGATTATCGAACTCATGAAAATTGGTACAGATGCTTTAAAGGATATGGAAAAAGAAATGGAAATTCAGTTATAGATGGATGACAAAAGTGAAGTTTGAGAAAGTATATGTGGTTCCTATGAAGAAGGGTCACATACATATGTAGGTCTTGTGAGTAAATTTGGATACCCGTGGTAATTACCATGGTATTGGCCCATAGTAATTGGAGTAGTAGCATTCATTTGATCACATCAAAAAATACTAATGACATTACAAAAGGATTCACCTAAAATATTGGCTAAGGAAAATATATATATAAGGATATGGATATGAAGGTGCTAGGTGTGCAAGTGAACGAGTTATTCATATGTGATTTTATCTAAAATAGATGTGCACCAAGGAGAAAGGAAAAGACTCATATCTGATAGATCTGAAATATTAAATACTAATGAATACACTTGTTTGATCTGTTTATACTTGTAGCTAATATGGTAGATATGTGGCTATAATGATGTTGTAATTTGAATATGTGACAGTAAGGTTTACGGAATGGTAATTATGTTTGCAGTGAAATTTTATATATATGTATGTAGGTTTGTTCCTAAATAGTTGCATACATACAGGGACTTGTTTTTGGGTAGTCACATATATATTATATGATGTACTTTTCAGTGTGTTAAGATTTGGTCAGGGCTTGTAGCACTGGTAGATGATAATTATTGATGACGCATGTTCTATTTGTTGTTTTTTGTCAATGATGTCTCTATGATTTATGTATGACTGTGTCATTTAGGTTGATTGTGGATTGGAATATTGATTGGTAATTATGCCATGGTGTGGTGATTAGTGATTAGTTTCATAGTTGATTCATTGAGTGGTTCAATTTTACAGTGAGATAAATTATTCAATGTTCCATAATATGAGATTTGCATGTAGGTTTTATGTAGAGGAATCACATATATATGCAATTTTTATCAAGAACAACTGCATATATATCCTGAATTTCATTTGTTATAATTGGGTTCTAGATTCAGTGACTCAATGCTTCAAAGATTCAATGGATTTACAAAGATTCATTGGTTCAGATATGTGCTTCAATATTTGAGTTTGGATATTGGTTTGGGGTGATTGTTGATGTGGGTCTAGTATGAAAATTTGATGAAAGGTGGCCTACCAGTTTTGATGATTGGTTGACATGTGTATCCAGTGTGAAACATTCTAAAACTAGGTCCACAATGAGCTAAGGGCTGCAAGCTTTAGAGTGGGGGTAGGAGCTCCCTTCCAGCAGGAGATGGTAAACAATATCAGGGGATTGAATCTCCCTTTTAGTGGGTACTAGAGAACGAGTGGAGATTATAGCCTCCTACAGGTGGGTGCCTGCATGCTGGTAAGATTTTGGGCTAGTACCAAATGTAACGAATATTTTATTTATATAATAAGGAAATAAGACAAAGACAACAACAATGGTGGTTTTCTCCCACATTGGGTTTCCACCGAAAATCCTGGTATTCTATATGTGTTTTTATGTTCTATGATTTATATGTTCTTTTCTGCATTCTTAATGGGGAATGAATTAATAATGCACTGGTTAAGTTAACTCATTGATGAATGATATCTTAAATTAAGTTAACTGGATAATACATTATTTACATTCACAAGAGTTGTGTACATACATTGGTTGCATGAATAACAGTAGCATACAAAATTATGAATATGAAATAAAAAGTTAAAAATATTGATTCATGGTCCCTATCTCAATATTTTTACTAACACTAAAGAGGATAAAAATCCAATTGTCACTTTCTTCATGGATACTACTTGCAAGACTAGGGACAATGGAGCAATTTCCTAGGAAAACATTTTCAATTTCTTTAAACAAAGAATTGTAAGTGAGTTCAAGGGAAACCCTTTAGAATAGGACCTTAGTTCAGAAAAAGATAACCATACCAAAATTTATAGGATGATAATTCATAATTTCCTAACCAAGTTGTCAGGACCATAATTCATAAATTCCTAACCAAGCTACCTATGTTTCCTTACTATGACATGGTACAATGGATCATCATTCACACAAATCTAATTGATAAATGTGTTATTGTTAGTGAATCTGGAAAAGTGTAATAACCCCTAGTTGGTTTACCATGTAAATAACATATAACCAATGTCATGGGACACGTATTCTAAGATAAATGTTGGGAAACACATAGTGATCTGTATCACTTGTGAGTAACGTATGACTATGGAAATTGACAAAGGAATTTCCAAAGGAACAATGGCAATAATTGACATTTTATTGATGAAATAAAGGGAAAAAGGAGAAAATGAAGGTGAAGAGATACATATTTTCATGAGAGGGAAATTCAAAGAAAATTGAAGAAAATAGAGGTCTTAATGATAAAAAGGCTTTTGAGGATCAGTTCAAAACTTTTCTCAATTGACATTTTGTCAGTTTAGTTTTGGAGCTTTTTCTTGTTCTCCCATTCCCTTACACTATTGCACACCTAGAGAAATATTGGAGCATTATTGGATCACTTTGGCATACATTGGATTTGGATAAATAAGGGAAAGGAAATAAGGAAAGTGCAAGGGAACAAGTGGATCAATCCCTTGTTATAGACATTTTTGGGCCATACAACCCCAAGCATGAAATGTCCATAAACCAAGGGCTCCTAAGTCCCTAAAAGTGTTGTTCTAACCCCTAAAGGAACAAGGTCAACAGATTACAGCTTCTCCTAGAAGTTCTCCATGAAAAAATGCTCAGAATTGGTCAAAACATGATCATTTCAGCTACTCCACTGGCCAAGTGCGTTGCATCTCACCTAAGTACACTGTGTGGGTGCATTGCATTTCAGAAATCCCTTCTATGGGGTTCGATGGGCGAGAAATGACAATGGCAGTGTCATTCCGCAAGGTGGAGAGGCAATGGAAGCTTCCAGAAACTTCTCCTGTGACACTTGCCTCTCTGAATTCGACCAAGGATGAGTAAGAGATCATCAATCTCCAACTGGAAGCAAGAACTATCAGAGGGAAGACACTAATCAAATCATAAGCTGTCTCATCTCCATTACACATATCTATATATGGATCCCTCATGCCAGAGATCCAGAGGCTGGAATTTTGCATATTGTAAGGAATTGTTGTTAGTTTCTTGAGGCAAACATCAGATTGTTGGGTGATCTAAGCTTTGTATGAGGTGAAGAGGGGCTTCCTTGCTGAGAGGTTGATGCTGGGTCAGAACAACTGGTTGTAACTCCTCTTGGTTCTTTCTTGTTTATCAATAAAAGCTATTCAAGTTTTCCTCCATGCTCTTGTGTCATTGATATTTGCTGCATTTCTATGGTCAATTTACATCTGATCCTAGATTGTTTATGATTATAGATCCATGTATTTGTATAATGCTATGCTACTGTGATCTTACAGGTACTTTGTGAAGCTGGGCGTGCAAGGGAACAAGTAGCGAAGGACTATCAAGGAAGAGAGGAATCAAATCAGGAGATTAGCGCAAGACAGAGGTTGGTCTTTTTGTTCCTCTCTATCTATAATTTATAAAGGAAAAACGAAAGTAGCTTTACTCTATTTGTTTCTAAGGCAGTTGTCACACCTTAGTGGGATAGAGCAGTTTTGTATAGACACTTTTCCCTATAACAAAATGGCGACTCCACTGGGGAGATGAATTAGTTTGTTTGTTTATCTTTCTTGTTGTCTATTTCATAAACTTACAGGTAGCATTCGAACTGCATTTGCCATAGCAAATGCAAAGTAGATAAATGCTACTTTAGTCCATCTACGGGATCTGTTTATGATTTAAACAACTGATTCACAAACTCTCTGATTGCCCTTGTGATAGCTCTTAGATCCTCCTTAGATCTACCCCTGATTGTTGCATTACTGATTACCTTTTTCTCGGCCAAAACCCATGAACTGAACTGCAAAATGTGACCCGGAACCCAAACAGAGTCTCGTTTCTAGCCCAGCACAGGCACTATTCAGAGAATCTGAACTTCAGTGCACTTCTCGAGTGGAGAAGGTGTGTTGCATTTCAAATTCTCTGTGTTACAGGTGCGCTGATCAGACTAGGCTTTGTGCAGTTTTGGTTTCTGTGATTCATTCTTTCCAGTTCTATTCCTGAATTTTGCTGCCTATGATCAGTATATGTCTGTTTGAAACCCCTTTTTCCTTGCTGTTATTCCGCCTCCTTTGTACAAAAGAATTGTAAATGTTTTTGTGTGTTTGTTGAGTCATTTCAGTTCTCCTTTGCAAAAGTAGCGTAATAGTACTGTCGTCCTTTGATTTGAAACTGTCGCAAGTGTCGATTTCGATCATAGGAAAGAGTTTGATTGCTGTTGATGGTCGATTATCTTGTTACTATTGTTTTTGGCCTAAATTTGTAAATTTTCTAGTGTCGAAAACAAGTATTCATTTCAAAATCGTAAGGTGTTGTGATCGTCTCCATTTTTTGATTTCGAAAAGAAACTTGTTGATATTTGTCGCTTGAAAAGAAATTCAGATTTGTGCATCAACTTTCTTTTTATCATTCATATACTAAGAAAGTCGAAAACAAATACATGCATGTGCATTTGCATATAGACAGTTTGATTGGCTTGATTTAGGAAAGTGCATTTAGAGTGTGCTCTTTGCTCTTTGTGAAAATATTTTGTCTTTCTTTCCTTAGTAGCTAGGATTTTCATTGCATAAAGAAGATAAAATATTGTTTATCATCTTAGATTGCATTTTAGGAATTACATCTACATCTCGCGGTGAACCTGAAAGGCAAACTTCATAAACAAGATCAACTATAAAATAAATTCAATGAATCTAACAACGCTTTGGAACTTAACACACAACATTTAGAAGTCTAGGCTAGAGACGTATTCCGGCGTCGTAAAGCCTGGTAACTGTTGTTCTCACTGATGGTTGGGTGATTCCTCCACTTTGAAACGATAAGTGCCAGTACGGACTTGTGCTCCCACGTACCGTCGAGTATATTTTGGGAGACCCCAATAGGCTTAATCCTTTATCCATAGGAAGTTGTGTCAGCCGCCCTATCGATCGTAATGCACTGAACACAGCATTCGGGAAGATTGACTGTCATACCGTAAAAAGTATTTTGCAGTTTTGCGATTGGTTTCATAATCCCTCTACCTAGATTTCTAGAGCAGTCCCTTTCGTTCCTTTTCAGACTCTTTAATGGAAAAGATCCATCTGAGCACTTGTCACTTCAGGCTCATTAAAAATCGAAGGCGACTAGAGTCATCTTTTGTTTTTTCTCGACTCTTAAAAATTGAAAAAACAAGTTGTGTCAAAGCGTCTAAAATTTATTTTAAACGGAATAATTATCACCTTTCCCTCGTTGGTCTTCGAAGTTAGTCTCCCTTCATCGCAAGTTCTTATAGAATTGCTAGGAAATCTTTTGGATAGACTATATATGTTTGAACAACCGTCGACATCTAGGACTGTGTCATCCGACACAGCAGCAGCAGAACCTCCTGCTGCTACTCCAACAATGTTCGTCGGTATACCATCTGTCCCGGCAAGTTATCAACAACAAGCCGGAGTCCTATCAAGGACTGTTTCGACGACATGGTCTGTTCCTATTTCTTCATCCGGATTATCATCTGGTATTTCTTATGTTGAAACTCAACAAATTGATCCAATGTGTCTTCAAAGGCCAATCTACCCTTTAAGTACTGGATTGCCACCATATGGAGGACAATATGCCTTTTCATTGTTCCCCCCTGGAGAACAACCATATGGGAGTTTACAACAAAGTTTGGGTCAAACTGGAATTACATCCAGCGGTTGGGTACCAATACTGCCTCAGCAACCAAGGGTTGTATATTCAATGCAACCAGTCCACCCTGTGTCGAATATTCCCACTATACCTGTTATGGTGACTGTGTCACAAGTACAAGCGCTACCTATTGTATGTCAACCCCAAGTTTCTCAGGTTGCAATACAACAGCCTCTTGTCTCGACGACTCAATCACAACCTCGGGTTAGTGCCTCCTTATCTGGAGCGACTCAGGCTCAAACAAGTACTATGACTCCTCATCTTGGTCAATCATCCAATATTGGACAACAACAAATGGTCCAACAACCAGGGCTGGTTCAATCTCAACAACCGCAATTCCAGCAATCATATCAAGGACCTGAGCAACAAGTCTTTGTAAGTAATGGGCAACTGCATTTCCAAAGCGGTTATCAACAACCATACTATAATGATTATGCCCATCAACCTTGTCAAAGTTGCCAGCATCAAGTACATTATGCTGGTATTCAAAGACCCACTGCTCAGGCGATTCCATCTTATCCTGGGTATGCTTCGCCTAACCTAAATCAACAGTTACCCTTTGTAGCAACTCTAGAATTACTAGATCTAAACCAGCTGACGAATGATCCAATTGCTTATGCCCCTTGGTGGCCAGCGATTCCACATAAACTTCCGTCAGATATTCCTAAATTTAATGGAAATCTGGGTGAAGAGCCGTCGAATCATGTGATGACATTTCATCTGTGGTGTTCATCAAACACCCTAAATGATGATTCAATTAGGCTTTGCCTTTTTCAGAGGACGTTAACTGGTCCGACAGCAAAATGGTATATCGAATTGCCGAGAGCTTCGTTTGACAACTTCAGTACCCTAGCCACAACCTTTTTAACCCATTTTCAGTTACCAATAAGGTACGAAACAGAAACAGAGCTTCTTACCAATTTCAAATAGACAACGGCCACTCACATATCCGATCATATTCATGAGCGGCGACGTCGTCGTAGAATGGTAAAAACGTACGTTCCTGATTAGCTTTTAGCTGAATGGTTTATTAAGTCATTATTACCTTCCATTACATAAGATGTGGCAAAGGGAGGAGTCATCACTGAAGAGCAAGTTATTGCTCGTGCGCAATATTTAGACTTGATTTATACTCAATCTGGCATGCTCTACGATAAATCCCTGACGCTCCCAGACCAGAATTTTCTGTTCCACCTCCTCCTAAATCAAACAATGACTCTCATGCCGGCGATGGCTTGATTGGCGCAACAGAAACAAAATCGAAAAAGGCTACATCGAAAAAGGCCCGAAAGATTTCTAGTCAAAATGCAAATGAGGAACTTCTTGCCTCGGAAGTAAATGTCGTGTCGACCGACAAGGGCAAACAACTGAAGCAACTAGGGGCAAGAAGAAAAAGAAAGGGAGAAAAAAGAAGCAGGATGAGTCATCTCCTGAAAAACCTTCTACAAACTCTTCTGGGCAAAGGAAACCCCCTGCGGGGTGTCATATATGTGATGAGGATCATTGGACGAGAGATTGTCCACATAAAGTTGAACTTAAGAAACTCTTTAAGAGTTCAAAAACCTCAGCAGTATTGACTGATCCGTTTCCAAACCCAGGAACCAAACAGGTTGCTAATCAAAATGCTTCCCGATCCCAAGTGCTTATGTTGTCTATCTCAAAGCAGGAAAATGATGCTTTGACAAGGAATAAAGATTACAAGAATCCACAGCTGTCGAATAACAAGGCTAATGAACAACCTAGTAGTTCGACAACAACTTTGACCGAAGTTGTGCCACCCATCATTCCTGAACAAATGATAAAGTCGCCAAAGGGAGTAGTACACAAATCGACATTTAATCCTCATGCAAAAATAGCATAGAATTATAATATAATAGAGGACCTGGCCCAATCGTCGTCCGCTATGTCGACACTTGAGGTACTGCAAAATTGCCTCTCCCAAGAGCAAGCTTTATTATCAGAAATAGGTGGGATTGACCCAATGGATTCCAATCTTGTGGCCTTTGATCATAAAGGATATGACCCTTAGTTACCAGCTCAACTAGCTTTCCTTATTCAAGTGAAAGCCCTCAACAAAACTGTTCATCGAACAATTATTGATGAGGGGGCATCCACATGTATTATGTCGATGAGTTGCTGGAAAAATTTAGGCTCACCACCCTTGTCGCGATTGTCAACAATGTTAAAAGCATTTGATGGATGATCATACACTCCATACGGGATTTTAAGTAACTTGCAAGTTGAACTGGGGGGTAAAACAATAGAAATTGATGTTGAAGTAATCGACGGAAACCTCGATTACAACATCCTACTAGGAAGGCCCTGGATATATGCCATGGCCGCAGTTGTGTCGACATACTTCAGGAAGATTGCATTTCCCTTCCAAGGAGGAATTACAATCGTCGACCAACAAACATTTCTCCCCAACAGTTCACAAGTTACGAGAAGCATTCCAATGATCCATGGAAGCAATCATTTGCTCCAAAATATCGGAGTAGGTCTCCTAAAAGGCCCTGCCTTAATGGGTACTTTTGCCCTACCGCCTCCGAGTAATCTGGCGGAAGTGGCCACAGTGGAATATGAAATCTTCTATATCTAATGGATTCAGAAGATTCCTAAACATTTTGTCAGCATGGATCATCGCCATTTTAGAAATATTGTAGCAATCAATTTTCTTGGCTGGGTGGCAAACCCAAATCAGCGCTCATCGAGTGTTTGGATAGATAGGTCTAAGGAATATGGCACCTCTTCAAATCCTTCGTCGCATGTACATTCAACAGACAAAGGAATCATTCATTCAATGATAGGAGAGGCACCATGGGAAGATTACCACCATCGCTCCCGTCTTCCAAATTACCACGAAGATTATTCCCGCAACCTTAATCATCCTTCAGTTTTTTATTCTCTATCAAATACTGTAAATATGGTGGATTCCGAGGACGGTTCTTATCTCGTGTCAACCTCGTTAAAAAATGAAACAAGGAGTCATGAGGATAGTTCTTTTACTGTATCAACCTCATTAAAAAATGAAACAAATCCCCTTTCCAAATCTCAAAGGTAAACCTTCATTCCAACCACCAATTTGAATGCAATGAAGCTTTGGGGGCATGCACCTCGATTTGCGTTATTATGTTGGGGGCATGCAAACTTATCACGAGCAGTGTTACTGTAGGGTTCAAGCTCATTAAAAAATAAACCCGCCACGAGCAGTGTTACTGCAGGGTTCAAGCTCGTTAAAAAATAAACCCGCCACGAGCAGTGTTACTATGGGGTTCAAGCTCGTTAAAAAATAAACCCGCATTGAGCAGTTTTAGCGTATAGTTCAAGCTCGTTAAAAAATAAACATAAGCCATGAGCAAATGTTTCCCCCCGCGTTTAAGCTCATTAAAAAATGAACTATTTTTCGGTAAATAACCATCGTGAATGTAGAATTTCAGTCTTTAAAAGCCTTGGTCGTGTTCTCATCATCACCTCCACTCTGTATTGGCCGATCATTCACCTCCATTTGATTGTTTACCCCTTTTTGAGGAACAGCTCCGAAGAGTGATCTCACTAGCCATCCTTGTAACACTGCCGTGATTGGAAAATTCCAAACCTTACCTGGAATCAGCTGCTACACATTTTATCACTCGTTCCTCAAAAGACGAGTCTCCTTTAAGCTCTTTTCAACTGACTCATAAAATATGAAAATATTGCCGAGCCATTGGCCTCTCCAGCTCGTTAAAGGGACCGGAAGTGCTATCCCTCCTCTAAATTTTAATCTTTCTGGACCTGAGGGATTATTACACAAAAATATCGAGCGCTTGTTTTGTTCGGCTCGTTAAAAGTATCGAAAATTCATCCCTTCTATATTTTTTTATACTTTTTCGGACTTAAGGGATTAGATGACGAAAAAGGAATTTTGGAGTTTCCTTTACGTTCCTTTTTAGACTCTCTAAAATTGAAAAGGACCGAGTTATCTTTGTCGTTAAACTCGTTAAAATTTTAATAGCGACAAACTTGTCTATAGACGAGAACGAGTTTCACTATCGCTAGGCTCGTTAAAACGTAGCGATGGGTTTGCCCGAAGGGCAAATTATAGAACAAGCACATGTTATCCTCCTCAAGCTTGATAAAAATAAACAGGTACTGGTCAGCAATGACTGGGGAAAAATTGGGAAGAAAACTTGAAGAAACTTTGTTGGTAGCAAGTCGCTCTTGAACATGACACTTTCACTCCGCATCCAAGTCGGGTTGGGTTGTTTCATTCACCAGTCACATCACCATGGTCCCATCATACCATCCACATTTGGGGTTAATGCTACCAATCCATCACGTCAGTGTCGCCGATATGTTCAAGAGAAGTCATTCAGAGAATTCACCTGTGTCTCACCCACTACCATACATTTATACTCCATTCTTTCATGACCGCCACCCTGAACCTTATATCACCAGATCGTTTTCACCTCCATTAAAATCATTTGCTCCATTCCGTGTCATTGATGTGGGATTCATTAAGGCCCTCCTGTGACGGATCGCTTCTTGTCGACATCAGCTCATTATCCAAGAAGTCGATCTAGGAACACCCCATTCAGTACTTTGAAGCTTGCATGCCTCAATGGCAAGTTTCTCACTTCCAGCGACAGGTTTACATCAATGGCCTTCGACCGAAAGATTTTGCGTGGTGTTCGACACCAATTCCTTTATTCACACCACGTGAATTGTGTTGCAGTACCTTGAGGGTCATTATCATTATCGGTGATTCCTCTCGCGCCTGTTAACAGTTTACATCATTGGCTAGTAATCAGGCGATGTCTTTCCATGTTCGACTCCAGAACATCTTTCACATGGATCGACTTGTACTTCGAGTGAAGATCGAACGAGATTTAAGACCCCGGATCTAGTTTCATCCATCCGGGCTGCGATATATATTCAGGGAAATAAAGACATCAAATGTACATCATTGCTGCATAGATAATCATCCAATCATAGGGATGATGGCTCTACCAGAATCATCAGTCTACACTCAGACGATTTTCTGTCCTATGTACATGAAAATGAATTTATAAAACTGAGCATGGGAATGCCCGCCTCAGCTAGATCATGAAAATATTATGAAGATAATGTATTGTATTGTATCTTATTACAGGTCTCCTCCCAGCTTGAAAGAACTTCGGACCCTCATAATAAAGCATTTCACCCGACATCAAAAGATTAACGACCTCATGCTTTAGGGGAAACTGTTATAGACATTTTTGGGCCCTACAACCCCAAGCATGAAATGTCCATAAACTAAGGGCTCCTAAGTCCCTAAAAGTGTTGTTCTAACCCCTAAAGGAACAAGGTCAACAGATTACAACTTCTCCCAGAAGTTCTCCATGAAAAACTGCTCAGAATTGGTCAAAACAGGATCATTTCAGCTGCTCCACTGGCCAAGTGCATTGCATCTCACCGAAGTACACTGTGTGGGTGCGTTGCATTTCAGAAAGCCTTCTATGGGGGTGCGATGGGCGAGAAATGACAAATGGTAGTGTCATTCCGCGAGGTGGAGAGGCAATGGAAGCTTCCAGAAACTTCTCCTGTGACACTTGCCTCTCTGAATTCGACCAAGGATGAGTAAGAGATCATCAATCTCCAACTGGAAGCAAGAACTATAAGAGGGAAGACACTAATCAAACCATAAGCTGACTCATCTCCATTACAGATATCTATATATGGATCCCTCATCCTAGAGATCCAGAGGCTGGAATTTTGCATATTGTAAGGAATTGTTGTTGGTTTCTTGAGGCAAACATCAGATTGTTGGGTGATCTAAGCTTTGTATGAGGTGAAGAGGGGCTTCCTTGCTGAGAGGTTGATGCTGGGTCAGAACAACTGGTTGTAACTCCTCTTGGTTCTTTCTTGTTTATTAATAAAAGCTATTCAAGTTTTCCTCCATGCTCTTGTGTCATTGATATTTGTTGGATTTGTATGGTCAATTTACATTTGATCCTAGATTGTTTATGATTATAGATCCATGTCTTTGTATATTTCTATGCTACTGTGATCTTACAGGTACTTTGTGAAGCTGGGCGTGCAAGGGAACAAGTAGCGAAGGACTATCAAGGAAGAGAGGAATCAAATCAGGAGATTAGCGTAAGACAGAGGTTGGTCTTTTTGTTCCTCTCTATCTATAATTTATAAAGGAAAAATGAAAGTAGCTTTACTCTGTTTGTTTCTAAGGCAGCTGTCACACCTTAGTGGGATAGAGCAGTTCTGTATAGACACTTTTCCCTGTAACATCCCTACAACTGGATTTCTTTGTAGGTAACACATTTCACGCATAATTTCTTTGTTGATTTATGGATTCATGGTATATGCAAGTGATTTTACGGCTTTTTGTTTTCATTAGCATGGATATATTCCTAGATTGGCAGTGCTTTTAGCATTTAATTTCCATTTCCTATATATCCATGGTGTTGTGGGTTTTTCTCTTGATTGTTTTTCTTATTGGTGCTTATAAATATTTATGGTTGTGGGTTGGAAAAAAATCTATGGAAGCCCTGGAACAACTTGGGTTGAGAGTTACTAGTCCTAGAGCCTAGGTTGGGGAAACCTCTCAAGAGCCCTTGGTGGGTTGAGATACTAGTCCCTAGAGCCAGGTTGGACAAACTCTTTAGAGCCCTAGAAGGCTCTACGTTGAGTTACTAGTTCTTAGAGCCATAGACAACTTAGATAGAGACTGATCTAGTCGGTGTTAGTGATGTCTGACCATGAATATGGAATAAATTTGGTCGAGGGTTAATGTGGTTTGGCCTCTGGAAGCCTTGGTTTGGTTTTGTCTTATTTTATTCCATGATATCCCACATTCATAATTGGAATATGGTGTGGGGGTGATTGCATCAAAGACAAATTTGGTTCACCCCAATCTATGATCAGGTGGTATGTGAAAGTCCTTGAATTGGTTGGTATTCTCTAATGTTAGTATGATTCATTTTCCTTATTGTGATCTATGAGAATCTATAGTGATTTTGTTGGAGATATTATGGCTGAGTTACCATGGCTTATATGTTGGTTGTTTTCTGGTTACATGTTGGTTATATGATGTGTGTCATCTATGGCTCTTTTCATGAATTTTTTAGTTATGTATTGATTGATGAATGTATAGAATAATAAGCATTCTTGTAGCTATGTCTTGAGGGCATAAACACTTCTTGGTGTTTGTCATATAAATCTCAGACTATTATGTTTAGATATGGATTCATTACATGTAGCTTCTATGTTTTCCATGTGTTTGGAAAAATGTATAGTGTGTTCTAGGAAGTATAGTTCAAGTTCCTTATTCAAGTTTGGATGTTTATATTTTTCCTCATGTCAATAATGATTTTGGAAAGTCTCAGATAGTCCTGGGTAGTGGTCTAGAGGCTGTCTTGGAATTGTGTCTTAGATCTCGGGACCGCACCCTCTGAACTATAGATTTTGGGCTATAACTACATGGAAGAAATTTCATTCTTATAATTGTAGACCTATAACCACACCCTTCCCTTTTTTTGCATGAATTTGGGCTTAATATGTGAGAAAAGTAGCCTCGACTTAGGTTCGGTCACCTGGGGTAGTCCTTTGGTCTCTTAATATCCTGTAATCTCGAGTGATGTTTCTGAGAAGTTAGTTGTAGGCCCCACTTTCATAACTGAAGCTTGGAGGTTGGGTCATGCCATATTAACTCTTTGTCTCATGTTTATCCTGGCAAGCTTATGAAGTTTGGTAAATGTGGGAGGAAGTGGTTACATGGTGGTATTAGAGTGGGTTTCTATTCTATTTGGGTGATATCTGATACCACAGGGTGGTATCATAGCATGGTTCAAATACTTGGACTTGATGGGATAGATGCATGTTGTTATGCATGCATTATCATGGTTATGGTTATCATGCATGAGGTCATGGCATGTAGTTAGTATTATCACACATGATGTTGACATATATATCTATCTATCTATATATATATATATATATATATATATATATATATATATATATATATCATGCTATTCTATATTGATTTTGCAGATGAGATAGCCTCCCCTGAACTTCACTAAGGTATGTTGGTTATCTCACATGCTGCGTTTGGAGGAAGACGAGGATCAAAGACAACAAGAATAAGGGTGGATTACAATTCACATGATTCTCCTTATATATTAGCTAATCAACATGCGGAAGAGTACTCTTGTGACATAGAAGATACCTTGATAAATTAGCAGTTGCAAGGTAGATAATGACAAGATGAATTAGTCGCAAGAAAGACTTTCTAGGGAACAGGAAAAGCAATAAAAAGTAAAAGCAGACATCCTTCTGAGTTTACCTAATTTGCAGAGATAGGGACAACCATGGATTAGTTATGGACAAGACAATATGACTAATGGGGCATATGGTAGGAGATATCGACCAAAGCATATGTCAAATAGAGTTGACACAATCAGAGTGGCATATGGATGGATACACCTAATAGGAGAGGTAGTGGTTATGTATTTTATTCTATTTCTATATTAGAGAAACATCATGGTCATCATCGTTATCATCCTTCCAGGAGGAGTGAGAAGCAATACTTTTTGTATGAGTTCAAGAGAACCAATCCTACTACATTTGATGGAGAGATGAAGAAATCGGAAGATGTAGAAGCATGGTTACTTTGGATGAAGGCGTTCTTCAAGTTGCATGCTTATGCAGAGAATATGAAATCGAAGATAGCCATTTTTAGTCTCAAATGGAAAGTAGACATATGGTGGGAAGGTGTAAATCATGTTAGAGGCATCAAGAGAAAGGAGTTGAGTTGGAATGATTTCAAGGGACTTTTCAAGAAGAATTACTTCTTAGAGAGATACTATGATAGTAAGCCTAAGGAGATCTACGAGTTGAAGATGAGATATATGAAGGACAAAGAGTATATGAATATGTTTTTGGAGCTCTTCAGGTATGTTCCATATCTTAAGGATGAGAAGATGAAGATTCAAAGATTCGTTAGTGGATTGTCTTTAGCATTTAAGGATCAAATTGAGTATGATGAGTCCCAGACATTGGAGCAAGTAATCAGAAAGCTAAAGCATTGTTATGATAAATATAAGTGTAAGTCAGAGCCTAATTAGGGTTGTAAAGGTAATGAAAATACTAAGGGAATGTGGGATAAGAAGTGAGGAAGACCTTACGATGCAGGTAACAGAGACAATGTTGCGCCATGCAAGAAATTTAGTGCAATTGATAGAGGTCAGGGATTTGAGTCTGAGGATTAGAGCACAAGTAATGGTAGCAATCCTTTGTAGTGTTGGAATTGTGGAAATGACCATTGTAGGAGACATTATCCACAAAATTAGTGTAGAAAACCTCATATTTACAGTGATAAAGATGCACAAACAATTGGAGATGTTGGATAGAGCATTCCTCGTATTTATGCAACATTAGATAATAGGCAAGTTCATTATTAGGCATCTATTATCAAGATGGAAGGTAAGATTTGTGATCAAGTTGTTTTTATTTTGATGGACCCTCTATCTAACTATATAGTGGATAAGTGTTGCTTGAATAAATAAGTTCATGCAAAGTCTTGGTTTGTGCAATTGGCTACAGTCACCAAGAAAAGAGTTCATCATTGGGTAAGATCTTGCGCATTTGAGTTGAACAATATGTCTACATCATTTCATCTAAATGTGCTTCCACTGGGATGATATAATATGTTGTTAGGTATGGATTAGTTGTGCATTCACATGACTAATGTGGATTGCTATGCTAAGGCTATTGAGTTCCTAGATGATGACGAAGAGAGGAGAATATTACAGGGTAAGAAGAAACCTACATAAGTGAGAATGGATACAACTATGCAGGGAAATCATAATAGTAGGAAACAATGTGTATTATTTGAAATTCATAGTTCCAGTGAAGAAAGGAAGGATGTTGAGGATGTTGAAGCCTTGAAGAGCTATCTAGTTTGTAGTAGTTTCAATATGTATTACCAACATATCTTTTAGATTTACAGTCTCAGAGGGAGGTGAAAATTTATATTGAGTTGATGCCAGGAGCAACACCAACATCTAAGGCATCATACACGATGATCACTCTATAGTTGGTTGAATTGAAGTTGTAGCTTAAGTAAATGATTGAATAGAGATACATTAGTCCAAATGTGTCACCTTGGGGTGCACCAATGTTGTTTTTGAAGAAGAAGTATGGTACTCTCAGGTCGTACATTGACTACAGGTAGCTGAACAAGGTGACACTCACAAAAAAATATACTTTACCACAAATTAATTACTTGTTCGATCAGCTGAAAGGAGTAGTGTTGTTCTCGAAGATTTATTTTAGACCAAGATATCATCAGGTACACATTAAAGAAGAGTACATCTACAAAACCACATTATGGATCACGTGTGGGAATTATGAGTTTTTTGTGGTTCCGTTTGGTTTGACTAATGCTCCAACTACTTTCATGTGTTTTATGAATAATGTGTTGTGTCCTTATCTATAAATGTTTTTGATAGTATTCATTGATGACATATTGATACATTCTAAGAATGAGGAAGAGCATGTAGAACACCTAGCAACGGTGTTAAATTTTTTGAGAGAGAATCAGTTGTTTGTAAATCTTAATAAGTGTAGTTTATTTTAGACATAAGTCCATTACTTGGGGCATGCAATTTCTGAGGAAGGTATAACAGTGGACCTAGAAAAGATAAGAGCTATCATGGAATGGGAAACTCCTAGAAGGTTAGATGAGGTCAGAGAAATCATGGGACTAGAACGTTATTACAAGAGGTTCATCAAGAACTTAACATGGGCTACCTATCACATTACATCTTTGCAGAGGACAGGAAAAAAATTGAATGGACAAAGGAATGTGAAACTAGTTTTGAGAAGTTGAAGGAGTTTCTTACAAATGCTCCAATTATAAATAATGCAAGTCCAAATAAAGAGTTCATGGTGTGTACAGATGCTTGCAAGAGAGGACTTGGTGGAGTCCTAATGCAGGAAGGATAGGTAGTATGCTATGATTGAAGGAAGTTGAATGAGCACGATCATAAAAATGTGACTCACAATCTTGAGTTGGTAGCCATCATTCATGCATAAAATATGTGGAAGCACTATCTTCTTGGAAGCACTATCACGGGCTAAGATACTTGTTTGAACAACCTAATCTAAATGTTAGGAATGCTTGATTGTTGGCCATACTCAGTGAGTTTGACTTCAAGATCATGTACATTAAGCATAAGGAAAAGAGGGTTGTAGACTCTCTTAGAAAAGGAGTGTAGGCAAATCAAATTGCAACTAGGAGTTCATATGGGACAAATTTGTAGTAGCGGATCTTCTAGACATGGTAGCAGGATGAGAGGTACTCATGGCTTAAGCAGATATTACACTTGCAGAGTATAGGTGATCAAGATGTGTATTATCATCTCACAATAAATGGTTTGGTGAATGTTTAGTGACATGATCTATGTATGGGAAAATAATGAGTTGAAGAGGCTTATCTTGAGGGAGTTTCATGTCAACCTGTATTCAGGCCACCCAAGATATAAAAAGACTCTAACATTTCTGAAGAAGTTCTTCTATTTACCGAACATGAAAAAGGAAGTGGCTAAGTTTGTGGCTATATGTTTCTAGAGTGCAAGCATCTAGGTGGTTTATTGTAGCTAATTCCAATTCTAGAATGGAAATGGGAGGTCATTTCCATAGATTTCATCACATATTTTTTGAAGACATCTAGACAACATGATTCCATTATGGTTGTGGTTGACAGATTTACTAAGGTATCTCACTTCATTCTAGTGAAGTCTAATAATTCAACTAGTGAGGTAGCTCAGGTCCTCACCAAGGAGGTAGTGATACTAGATGGTGTTCCTAAGAAGATTGTATGTGATAGAGATGCGAAGTTCACTTCTAGGTTTTGGAAGGAGTTGTTCACATGTTTGGAGACAAATTTGGCATTCAATAGATCTTATCATCCATAGAAATATGAATAGGCAGAGAGGGTCAACAGGATACTGGAGGATATGTTGAGGATGTATCTCATGCACCAACAGAGGAAGTGGGAAGAGTATCTTCCACTCATATATTTTTCATATTAAAATGGGTATGGGCAGAGTTGTAATACTCCTATCTGTTATAGCCTAAATCTACCTCAGGCTGAGAAAGGCAGGTCTAGGGTAACATCAAACCACGCTTAACCTGGTAGCCAGCCCTACCAGGTCAGGAGAGGGCTCTCTCCTTCTCAATCTCAAAAAAATTTAGCAAGTAAGGCTTGAGATGACTGATATTAATACTAATTTTAGGCTAGGTATGTGCTCAGAGGAATTTGATTGGTTTTAATGGTTGGTTGCTAGATTGGATGAGGAAGGTAGCTTTGGGTCCGAGAAATCAACTCAGATTTGCAAAGTTTTCTATGGGGCGAGGTAGGAAAGTGTTTTAGCGCCTTGAAATGAATGTGATGGTGGGTCTAAAGACTGGTGAGGAGTTGGAGAGGGCATGCAAATGTCATGAGTCATCTTCAAATAGTAGAAAACATGTAAAACTAAATAAACCCCAAGGTAGAGCACTGAAACACCGATGAATTCCACCTTTTACACTTGATTCATTTAGTTATGCAGAATAAGAGAGATGATGGCACACATAAACATAAGATCAACTAAATTACAAAGAAGAAAACAATGCTAATTCACATTACCACAAGAATCCCACAAAATGCTGTAAAACCCTGGTTTATTTCCTTGCCAAACTATAGAAATGACGTACAAAGTAGCTCAATGCATCCACAAGAGTCTGACCCTGACAAATGACTAAGAAAGTACAAGATATAGACATCAAACGACCTATGTTATCCATCAGGGGTCGAATCCATGAGTCGAGGATCTATTTCAACAACATCAAAACTAGGAACTAGAAAATAGGCAGTGTAACAACTTGCCTCTAAAACTATGGAAATAGATTCATTCATCTTAAAACCAACTCCAACTGATGTATCTACCTCCTTAAGTAATTTTTCATCATTTTTAGATCATAGTAGATCAATCCACATCATATTACATCATGAATTTACCAAAGAGAGAAGAAAAAGTCAAACTAGTAGAAAACTAGGCAAAATTTTAAGTTTTTAAGCAAAATTGGCTAAATTTTTCTTCATGCGCAATGCCCTGAGCTTGATGCACAACGCTTTTTCTTGGCCACTTTGGAAGGCTTCCTGAAGTCCAAATCTGGTGTAGGATAGCTCGTTGGAAAGCCCTATCTGTCTAGTTTCTAGAACACTTTGGATTTTCTAATGTGGAGGTCATTTTCCCCTTCAAAAGTGGATTCTCCCAAGACTAGTTCCTGTGTGTCCAAAAAGAGGCTACCTAAATGTAGAGTGCTGTTACTATCTAGATATCAAGAAAATTGTCAAATTGTAGCAATAAACTAGGGTTTGTGGGAAAATGATGAATTTGAGGGATATGAGTGATGGGAAGCATTTAATAAGGTATATTAAGGATAGGGGAAGGTGTATGAACATCAGGACACAAGTTTTATTGATAATTTGGCCATCCAAGAAAAATTACCTTCAAAACCCTAGGAGAGGGAAATGGGCCTTCCACAAGTACAACTGAAGCACGAACAAGGTGTAAAATGACCCATGGGGACCTGAAATGATGATGACAACTCTTTGAATGATGGTACACTCAGATGAATGGTGACATGGACTGACACTTGGAAAACTTTGGAAGGAGTGAAAAGAAACCCTAGGCCTAATATCTAGTGACCAAATTTTATTTGAAGACTCACTGAAATGAAAAAATTTGACTTTGACACCTTAAAATCATTTTTTAAGAGTATGTTTGATCACTAGAGGAAGGCTTCAAAGACTGAAACTAACACTATCAACTAGAGTGATCTAGTGAAAAAGGTATTGAATGGATTGGATATGTTGGTAGAGATGGACCAAGAAATAAGTTATTAAAAGTAATTTGAAGGAAACACAGGATAAGAAGAATATTTATGCAGATCAATATAGGGTATTTAAGGAGTTTCGGGTTGGAGAGCATGTGTACTTGTGCATCAAGCCCAATAGGAGCTCCATGAGGATTGGGTCATGTCCCAAGCTAGCTCACCGATATTGCGTGCCTTTAAAGATCCTTGAGAGGATTGGACTAGTGGCCTACCAACTTGCAGTATGTATGAGAGGGAAATTCCATGATGTTTTCCATGTTTCATTACTTAAGAAGTATGTCCAAGATGTTGATCATGTGATTGATTAGTCTGTATTGTAGGTGGAACCATATGGATAATTCGGACGAGAACCACAATGCATATTGCAATGGAAGCAACTCATGCTCCATAAAAAATCAATTGAGTAGGTTAAAGTGCAGTGTAAGCACTTTGGGGCTGATGAAGCTACATTGGAGATGGTTGATCAAATGCAGGCTATGTATCCTTCTTTATTCGTTGGTTGAGTGGATTTATATTAGTATATATGTTTGATGTTGTGTTGGTTATATGTATATGCATATGTATGTGTAAATACCACATTGATCTTTGTTACAAAGCTCCAATAATCATTATGGTGTTCATGTTATAATGGTCATGGTCTTGGTAGTGTGATATGATGTAAATGTTGCATCAATTTGTATTATAAATCTCCATCGAAAACATGTCTTTTTCTTGTTTATAAGTGTCGTTGAACACCAAGAAAGGTGGTCCCCTAAGGGGGAGTGGTTTGTAATAGCCCGTAGTTGATTTACCATCTAAATAAAATATAACCAAGGTCATGTGAAACGTATTCCAATTTGAATGTTGGGAAAAACACAGAGATGGGTATCACTTGCGATTAAATTGTGGCTATGGAAATTGGAAAAGGAAAAGTGTCAGTAATTGGCATTTTATTTATGAAATAAAGGAAAATAGGAGAAAAGGAAGGTGAAGAGACACATATTTGCACGAGAGGGAAATTGAAGGAAAAACGAATAAAATAAAGGCATAGATGATAAAATGGATTCCGAGGATTAGTTCACAACTTTTTTCAGTTCATTTTTGGAGCTTTGTTCTATTCTCGCATTCTCTCACACTCTTGCACACTTAGAGAAATGTTGGAGAATTCTTGGAGCACTTTGGAATACCTTGGATTTTGATAAAGGATGAAAAGTAAATTTGGAGAACCCAAGGGAACAGGTGGATGAATGACTATAATTGGATTGATTTGTAGATAACATGGTATATGTGTGATTTCCTTACTGATTTATGGATGCATGGTATATGCATGTGATTCTTTGGTTCTGTGTTATACCTGGCATGGATATTTTCCTAGATTGATAGTGGTTTTATCATTGCCTCTCCATTTCATAGATAGCCATGGTGTTGTGGGTTTTCCACTTGATTATTTTTTTGATTGGTCCTCATAATTCCTTATGGTTGTGGGTTGAAACAAATTCTCTAGAAGCTCTTGAACAACTTGGGTTGGGTTAGTAGTCTTGGAGCCTAAGTTGGTGAAAATGCTTTATATCCCTTATTGGATTGAGCTACTAGTCCCTGGATCCGGATTGGACAAATGCTATGGAACCAAAAATCTTGTGGGTTGAGTTACTAGTTCGTGGAGCCTTAGATAGATTGGGTAGAGACCAATCTGGTTGGTATTAGTGATGTATGATCATGGAGTTGGAATCATTGTGGTTGAGGGTTGAGGTGGTTTGGCCTCTTGAAACCATTGTTTGGTTTTGTCTTGGTTTATTCCATGAGATCCCACATTCATGTTTGGAATATGGCAGAGGGTGATTAGCTGATTATCTTAGTTTATTCCATGAGATCCCACATTCATGCTTGGAATATGCGCATGAGGGTGATTAGATGATTGTGTTGGTTTATTCCATGATATCCCACATTCATGCTTGGTATATGGTGAAAGGGTGATTAGCAAAAAGATATATTTGGTTCAGCACAATCTATGGTCAGGTGGTAAGTGGAATTCCTTAACTTGGATGGTATTTTCCTTTATTAGTATGAGACATTTTCCTTATTTTGATCTATGAGACTCTGTAGTGATTTTGTTGGTGATATTATGGCTGTGTTTCCATGGTTTCTATGTTGGTTGTTTTATGGTTATATGATGGTTATATAATGTGTATCATCTATGGCTCTTGTCATGAACCGTTTTGTTATTGATTGGTTGATGAATATATGGACTAATTAGCGTTCTTGTAGATGTTTGGAGAGGGAATAAATCCTTTTTGGTGATTCTAAAACGAATTGCAAACTATCATGATCTGTTACACTAAAAAATGTCACCTTGACTACTTACAATTAGTATGGCTCAAATCAACAGTCATGCTACCCTCTTAGGCAAGTCTCATACCTCTGTTATCCATCTCAAACTCAAAGAAGAGAGAAAGTCTTGTAAAAACTATGTTTATCTCTGGGGTCGCAGGTTCTCTCTAGCCTTACCTGCGGGGACGCTGACCAGGTTCACAAAATCTGCGTCCATGGACGCTCTGTATGTTAAGGGACAGGTGCGTCCCTCTGTAAAAGGCAAAATGCGCGAGTTTTATCTTGAAAAAGTTACTTGTGGTTACTTCTAGAACATTCTAGAGGTCAGTTTGATGAAATGGATGCGCCTCCAGTTGGTTCATGTATCTCTATTAAGGGGGAACTTATCCCATCAATAAGGGAGCTATCCCACCCAAAGAGGGGGATAATCCCATTGATAGTGGACCTGAATAACCTCTTTACAGCACTATAAATAAAGGCATTGAGCCAGAAGGAGAAGAGGTTGGAGCTATACATTTTCTTTGGGTAAATGCTGCAGGATTTAGGTCTTCCATTAGAGCCTTTGTGAGGAGAGATTGTCTTCACTTGATTCTACTTGGGAGAGGGTGAGCTTTGTCAAAGTAGAGGAAAACCCTTGATGGACCCTGGGAGGAACTTGCACAACACCAAGGCCAGGTTGTAAGAGTTTCTTTGTTTCGTTATTAATACAAACTGGTTTATTTTTCTCAATAGCTTGTGTTAATGAGTTATTTCATGTGTTCCTTGGTCTGCATGTTGAATATATGTTTTATTATATGAAATGCAAGTGCTTGGTAATTGTTTGATTGTTTGTGGTTGCAGGAATTGACTTGAAGGAGGAGCTCATCCGGATCGTCAAGAACGGACTTCAGCAACAGCGTTTTGGAATAAGGTAAGCCTAAACACTTGTAGTTTTCATGTTGTAAAAGGTGTATTTAGAGAAAGATCACTCCATTTTGTCTTGTTTGTCATTAGAACGTCTTAGACTTCTAGGAAGGTCAGTCGTGTCCGCACCCTTGACAGATTCTGTGTGACAAATTGGCGACTCCGCTGGGGAATCCATTAATGAGAGAGTCTTTTCCTTTATATGAACTTTGCTTTGAGAAAATCATTTTTATTTTCTGGTTTTTGACTGTGAGAATTAGTATTTGGGTGGCTTAGCTTTAGATTTAGTTAGATTTGGTTTTTCTTCATTTTTCCAGAAGGACGCACCCTCTTAGTACTGCACAGTGCGTCTTTAGACGCACTGTTGCCGTTTGCACAGAGCGGGGCCGCACCTGTGACAACGGGTTGCCTGCGTCTTCCTGTAAACTTTAAGAAAATTCCATTTTTGCTTTAAATTGCTTTTAGATTTTGTTTTTCCTTAGTGTTTTCTGCCCAGATCCTTTAGTACCCTGTCAAGAATTTTCACCTGAACTTGTTTTGTGAGCTTTGAGTGTTTTAGTGGTTTTCAACGAAGTTTAGACCTAGGGTTTGATTTTTGGAAAGGCTTTGTAGTGACTTTGATAGTAGAAAGTTGTCCAGCCTTAGATCTCTCTGGTTAGTCAACCTTCTTAGAAGTCGGGCCTGTCGTAAAGTCTCCTTTTGTGAGCAACTTGCCATTTGAGTTGTTTTGGGTCAAATTTCGATTTACTTGTTTATAAAGTATTGATTTCCATTTTACAAAAAGAACAAAAAGATTAGAATTTTGTTTTGACTAGTTTTTGGTTCTGCAATAAGCTAGTCCTTGATTTGATTGTGATCAAGTAAAACACCTTAGAAATAATCATTGTTAGTTTTGGCCTCGTTAAGATTGCTTAGAGTAAATTTGCCTTTAGTTTGCTTACGAGTGCATTTTCATAGATTTTAAGAGTTGTTAAGATTGATTTTTGGTTATATTAGATTTATTTGCTTTATTAAAAGAAAAATACAAAAACATCTTCTTAAAAAGTCTTGTTTCAAGTAGCTTTTTGTTTTTGAAAGAAGAAAAGAGTTTTTCGTGCATGTAAAGAGAAGTTATGTTTTTATGCTTGGAAAAGAAAAACGAATTGTTTCTTTGATTGTCTTCAATTAAGAAGTTGCTTTTATAAAGATTGCATTCTCTCAACTTTTTAGTTAAGCAATTCATCGAAAAAGTAAAGTAGTGGATAAATCATTCTAGGTGCATTTTGTAGTGGTTTCGAGTCGAGTCAACACACCACTGGTTTCACTTCCATCACCTTTTGACTTAAGAAACAACCTTAAAAGTAACGCTTAAATTAAAATCAATCTAGTAATCTTTATTTTTCTAGGGCTCTGAAGCACCAACATAGCTTAGGCTAGGGTCTTGGAGTAGGTGAGTACTTAACTCTCCAAGACTACAAAACCAAACAGATAGTCTATCTTGAGTAGAACAAATCCAATTGTTTCAGTTACATTCTGGGAAAGCTCCTCTTAAAGGAGAAGCACGAGCTCGTGTCCGAACCAGTGAGGGGATCATTCCTCCCTCGTTGGGAACGACGCCAGGCAGTACGTATTACAAACGGTAAACCTCGGATTAACCATTGTCGAGGAGCCAGGGGTCACTTATCGGTAAACCTTGGATTGTTGTCAAGGAGCCGGTAAGGGGATTGGAGCTTGCTACTCTGCCCTTGCGTGCTGTCGGAGTTTAGACTGTTCCCCCAGGTGTAATTGTTGTGATTGGTAACCTTAGTGGCCATAATATCTAGGATTCTACCCAAGGTGACGGTGGAGGGAAGGTCCCACTGTACCTGGAGCAGACGTCGGTTATACTCACTTGGATTTTCTGGGGGGTTCGCTTCACTTCGAGACGGTTAAAGTGGAGGAACTTGGTCCAGTCTATTCATTAAGCAGGTTGCCGGGGTAACTGTTCCACCCACCATTTCTGTACTGAATCCTGCGAGGTTGGGCCTAATCACCAACTAGCGTTTTTGGCCGGAAGAAGACTACTGTTTGTGTGTGGTTTGACGCTCTAGATTATTTAGGCGTGTGCTTCAAATTTGATTGGTTCTTTAGAAGACTTTAGGTGGTTTGATTTGAAATTTTTTACTTTGTTTTCGTGTGTTGTAGTTAAAATCTTTAATTGTGGCGGAATTACCGAGACAGTCCCGTAGACTTCGGGGCAAGTCTCCTGAGATTGTTACCGGAATAGATTTGTTAAGAAAACTCCGTAAATCACGGGGTGAATCTCCTGAAGACATTCCGGGTCATTTAGAAGGGTTAAAGGTCCTTGTAACTCCTCCTAGTGGCAGTAGAGTAGGATCACCTGAAGAAGGAGAGTTTTCCTTGGTAGTCCATCCAGATTACCAAAGTTTAGAAACAGGTTACAATCCCGAAGCTGTTACAGTTTCCGAGCTTGCTGGTAGTTTTTCATCTGCCAGTGAAACAGGCGAAGAACCTGAAATTTCAGAACCTGTTACTCCAACTCCTAGTGTTCCTGATTCACCAAGAATAGAAAGAATTATCACCGAAAATCTTCCTGTTGGATTAATTGCTATAGAAGAACTTGTTCCAGAGGAAGAAATAGGCGTTTCTGATTCTGAAGATCTAATTACCCTTGATCTAAGGGAGCGTGAATCCATCTTTTACAGTCCTCCTAGAAGTGAATCTTGGTACCTTGCATTAACCAATTTTTTAGACAACTCAGTAGGTTTTTCTACACCTCGTACTCCGGTTCCACCTAGAGGAATTCATTCTCCTGTAAATATGTCTGGTCAGTCATCTGTGTTTTCACAAAGTCCTGAATCATTTTTACATGGCGGTCCTTCTGTTCCTACTGGGTATCAATCACTTTCTGGTACTTTTGCGGGAGCATCTCCTCAACCCGTTGATCATGGGTTATTAGTTGGAAACAGTGGTAATGTACCATTGAGTATAGGTGACGTTTATATGATGTCAGGTTCAACTCCCATTAACCAACCTCAAGGTGGCCAATTACCGCCTGGGGGGCAACCTTCGTTAATGCCTGGGGGGCAACCTCAAGGTACTTCATTCGTGACTGGGGGGCAACCTCAAGGGTATCAACCCCAAGGGTATCAACCCCAGCCTCAATATGTACCCCAAAGTCAACCTCAGTATCAATATCAACCTCAAGAATGGCAACCTCAAGGATGGCAACCCCAAGGGTATCAACCCCAAGGGTATCAACCTCAAGGATACCAACCTCAAGGTCAAGGTCAACCCCAGTATTCGTATTTACCTCAAGGTTATCAACCTACGGGTCAATACCCTGGTCAAGGTTATCAACCACCTCAAGGGCAATCATATGGGACTGCACCTTACAGTTATCAACCCTATCCTCAATACGGCTATGGATCTCAGTATCCTCAACCTGTTACGAGTCAATACCCTGGAATGTTAACATGGGATCCGTCACAGGGTCAACAGATGTCGCAACCAAGTATACAGTCGGTACCTCAAGCAGGACAACCTGCAGTTCCTGGTCCACCCCAGCAACCGCAACCTGTCCAGTCAAGTGTTCAGACCCCTGTAACTTCCGTAGTTACTCAGCCGCCAATTGCACCTGGTACTCCACCTCACACGGCTGCAGCAACTACCGCTTCATCTACCATGCTTACTTCTGGAGTATCGGCAGCTCCGGTTTCTACTGTCCCTGTAACCACTCCTCAGACATCTGTACCGTTGTCTGGACCCACGGTTCAAACCACAGTCCAGATGCCTGCAGGCCAACCTGGTACAAGTACGGTTGTTACTACTCAACCTCAATTTGTTCAACCTCCGTACCAGGGACAGTATCAACCTGGGCAAGCTGCCCAACAACCGGTTTACCAGTATCAACCGTATCCTGGGTACACTTATCAACAACCTCAGCAACCCCAGTACGGTCCGGTTAATCCTGGTTTTCCAGGAGGATATAATATCCCAAATGCGACTCCTGTTCCTAGTTATCCTGGATATCCTCCTCCTGGGGCTGGTGTTGTGACTCAGAGTTTTAGAGATCCTAACCGGCAGTTACCGTTTATTGCAACTTTAGATTTACCCGACTTGACGCGCCTAACGAACGATCCAATTCAATATCTTCAGTTCTGGCCGCCAATGCCAAATAAGTTGCCCAGCGATATACCCAAGTTCGAAGGTAAGTCTGGAGAGGATCCGTCTAATCACGTGATGACTTACCACCTCTGGTGTGCATCAAATTCCATCTCAGATGATTCCATCCGCTTACGTCTTTTCCAGCGTACACTCATTGGTCTCGCAGCCAAGTGGTACATTGAGTTACCACGGGCCTCTTTTTACAACTTTAGCCAGTTAGCTACCTCGTTCTTAACTCATTTTCAGTTACCAGTCAGATACGATAATGGTACAGAGTTATTAACTTCGCTAAAACAATCGACATCCACGTACATTTCTGATCACATCCATGAGTGGAGACGTCGAAGAAGATTAGTGAAAGTTTTTATCCCGGACCAAATCTTAGCTGAATGGTTTGTCAAATCATTATTACCAAGAATTACTGAAGATGTAGCTAAGGCCGGAGTAGTTACTGAGGAGCAAGTCATTGCTCAGGCACAATACCTTGACTTAGTTTACACTCAGTCGGGTACGTTACATGAGAAAATTCCGGATCTTCCAAAGTCAAACCAAATCGCTGCTGCTCCTTCGGGATCTCATGCCGCTGATGGTATGATTGGTATCGTGACTACGAAGAGTAAGAAGAAGTCTTCCAAGACCTCCAATACTCCAATTATCACTTTGCCTGATTCTCCGACAGGAGAGTCTTCTCCTCCTGAACTTACCGCCGACATTCACGCTGTAGAGTCATCTACGGCCAAATCAAAAAACGGTGGAAAGAAGAAAGGAAAGAAGAAGGCTAAAGCAGACAAGGCTCCAAAGGAGAAAACGGAAAAGTCGGAAACCAATGACGAAAAGCGCAAACCTCGCTATCCTTGTCTTATTTGTGAAGAAGATCATTTTACGAGAGACTGCCCTCATCGGGCCGAGGTAGTGAAAATAGTCAAAGGTTCTCCCACTCCTGCTGTGTTAAAAAATCCATTTCCAGAGCAGGAGAATAAGATGATAGGTTCTTCTTCGAATGCCAGTGAAGAACCCATTTTGATGATGTCTCATGTCAGGATTGCGACTCGATCGCAAGATTATGGTAGTAAGGCTCCTGTTGATGGTAAGGAAGCAGAATCTTCTCACTCTAACCCATCAACCTCAACTCCTGGTTCCGATCCACTACAGATCGAAAAACCTAACCCAGACTTAGTGATTAAGCCGCCCGCCAAGGGTGTACTTCGAAGGTCTGCTTTCAATCCACATGCGAGAGCAGCCCAGAATTACAACATTGTTGAAGACTTAGCTGTTTCACCTTCAGCAATGTCGGCACTCGAAGTGCTGCAATCATGTCCAGCGCAACGAAAATTGCTTTTGTCGGCTATCGGAGCTGTCGATGTTCAGGACCCGAACCTAATGATCTTTGATCTAGAAAATAGTACACCGCGTCTCCCCCATCAAATGGCTTTCCAAATTCCAGTGATAGTCAAAAACAGGCCTATTCATCGGACTGTGATTGATGAGGGAGCTTCTACGTGTATTATGTCGATTCAATGTTGGAGATCGCTTGGTTCTCCTTCGTTGAACCAATCCCCCACCATCCTTAAGGCCTTTGATGGCCGTGGGTTCCGTCCGTTTGGTATTCTACAAGAATTGCCTATAGGGGTCGAAGGTAAAACCGTTAGTCTGGATGTGGAAGTGGTTGATGCCCCTCTAGACTACAACCTTCTTTTGGGTCGAAGTTGGTCATATGCTATGACAGCGGTCGTTTCATCGGTCTTCAGAGTCATTAAGTTTCCACATAACGGTAAGATCGTGACTATTGATCAGCTGACATACTTTTCATCCGACCCAACCTCTTCAGAAACTATCCAGCATGTTGGTAAAACGACAATCCCTTATAGGGACATTGGTGTAGGTTTAGTTAAGGATTCCGGTTTACTGGGAACTTTTCCTCTCCCTCCACTCAATGCAGACCCTTCGTTTGCAACGATTCATATGATCACGTCAGAAAACATTATTTATGATGATCCTTGGTATGTTCCATCTGACTCTGAGCTAGACTCACTCGGTGATGTTATGCCGTTGAGTCCGTATGAGATTGCTTATGAAGCTCTTATGTCTTTTACCGACTTTCATTCAACCGACCAAATGAATGTGGTCAGTGAAGAGTCACTTTTCACCTCACCCTTAGAACGGATAACGTTTCCCGAAGAAGTGTCATCTGACGAACAACTTCGCGAAATCCTAAGTGTAGATGATCTACCATGGGAAGATCTCCATCACAGATCTTCGTTTTTACCTAAGGATGATGCATTTGAAAATGATTTTTCATCTATCTTTACCGCTGAATATGTCAAAGACGCTCAGGATCCAACGAAACATTCTGATTCAGAGCTGAATTTAGGGAATATTTCTCGTACTATTCCCATTGATATTTCAGTGAAGCCCGGAATCGAGGAGAACATTCATATAGGTGCCGCATGTACTGAAGAAGAAATCCAAACTTACAAGGCCCTATTCCAAGAATTCCGCGACGTGTTTGCCTGGTCTTACGAGGAAATGCCGGGAATTGATCCTGCCATTGTTATTCATGAAATAAAGACCTACCCGGATGCTAAACCCATTCGGCAACGGTTGCGTCAGATTCACCCTCGAAAAGCAGCTGCGATTAAAGCAGAAGTCGAAAAGCTGTTGAAAGCAGGTTTCATTTATCCGATCCCGTTAACGGATTGGGTATCGAATATTGTTCCCGTCAATAAAAAACAAGGAACAATAAGAATCTGTATCGACTATAGGGATATCAATCGAGCTTGTCCAAAAGACAACTATCCTACGCCTTATATCGATCAAATAATTGATGATTGTGCCGGAAGTGAGATGTTTTCCTTCATGGATGGTTTCTCAGGCTATAATCAAATCAATATTCTACCTGCCGATCAACCAAAAACGGCATTCATTTGTCCATGGGGGACATTTGCTTATTGCAAATTACCTTTTGGACTTAAGAATGCCGGGGCCACTTTTCAACGGGCGATGTCTTATGCATTTCATGACATCAAGCACATTGTGCAACCCTATCTCGATGATTTGCCTGCTCATTCTTTACGTCGAGCTGATCACCTTGTCCACCTACGAGCAATCTTTATGAGGTGTAGGCATTATCGAATTCGGTTGAATCCCCACAAGTGTGTTTTCTGTATAGAAACAGGTCGATTGCTGGGATTTGTTGTTTCAAAAGCCGGCATTCGCGTCGATCCCTCGAAAGTCGAGGCTATCATCAAATTGCCTCCTCCTTCGAGTTTGCGCCAACTCCAAAGTTTGCAAGGGAAAGCGAACTTTTTACGCCGATTCATCCCAAACTACGCCGAGGTCACTAAAGGTTTTACACGGTTGTTGAAACAGAACGCACAATTCTTTTGGGACGAGATTGCCCAACAATCTTTTGATGCACTTAAACACGCGTTGACCCATGCACCGTTATTGCATCCTCCCAACTACAACCAGGACTACTTCTTATACCTCGCAGCTTCGCATTCCACCATTGGAATGGTGTTAGTTCAAGAAGATGAATTCAAAGCAGAGCATGTGATATATTATCTTAGTAGAACCTTAAATCCCACTGAGTTAAAATATTCGCATGTGGAGAAATTGGCCCTGGCAGCCGTTCAAGCTGTCCAGCGTTTTCGTCACTACATTCTTCTTCGCAAAACTACAGTTATTTCGGATTGCAACCCTATGATTTATATTTTGACAAAACAACTGCTAGGGGGCAAGTACTCTAAATGGATTGTTATCCTGCAAGAGTTCGACTTGGAGTTCGAGAAGTCCAAGTCTAAGAAATCTTTAGTTTTTGCGGAATTGATGTGTGATTTCCCGAGTGCTGACACAGAGACTGTGGCAGAGGAGTCCATTGCGGACGAATCTTTGTTTCTTATTAGCACTTTAGATCCATGGTATGGGGATATAATCATCTATCTCCAAACCCAAACCTTTCGGCCTGAAGCTTCCAAGGAAGACCGTCGAAAAATTCGGTTTCGATCCCAGCAATACAGAATTATTGGAGATACACTTTATCGCCGGGGGGCAGACTTAGTTTTTCGACGTTGTTTAACTCACGAAGAGGCTGAGAGAGTTTTGAATGATTGTCACTCTGGAGCATGTGGCGGTCATATGTCTGGGTATGCCACAGCTCAGAAGGTGTTGCGCGCTGGCTATTTCTGGCCGTCTATGTTTAAAGATTGTATCCTTGCCGTCAGAACATGCCACAACTGTCAAGTGTTTGATCGAAAGATGCGCGCTCCACCTGCTCCTCTCCACCCTATAATTGCCGCTGGTCCATTCGCCAAATGGGGCATTGACTTTATTACTTGTAACCCTCACTCGGCCGGGGGGCATGCGTATATCATCCTCGCGGTTGATTATTTTACAAAATGGGCCGAGGCGATGCCTACATTCGACGCAAGCGGCAAGACAGCTGCAGTTTTCGTATTCAATCATATCATAACTAGGTTTGGTGTCCCACAAGCAATCATTACTGACCATGGGAGCCATTTTCGAAACGTCATGATGACTGAGCTTACAAGCCAGCTTGGTTTGCGCCACGATAGCTCTACTCCTTATTATCCGCAAGCCAACGGTTTGGTTGAGTCAATCAACAAAGTTCTAGTCATCATGATTCGACGGATCATTGGTATCCATCGAACGAATTGGCATAACATGTTATTTTCGGCGCTATGGGCATATCGAACTTCAGTGAAAAATTCAACAGGTTTCACCCCTTTCCAGCTAGTTTATGGCTTAGAAGCTGTGTTACCTATTGAATGCGAAATCCCATCACTTCAAATGGCTGTCGAATTACTTCCAGCTACTTCCGAAGAGGAGAAACGGTTATTATACTTGGCTAAATTAGATGAGACTCGACGTGACGCTACTTTAGCTATCGAGACTCACGCGAAACGAATGAAAGCTCAGTACGATAAAAATGTAACCCCTCGAAGTTTTTCGGAAGGAGACCTAGTACTATTATATGATCAAGCTAACGATAAGCTAGGTGCCGGAAAATTCGTTCCCATGTGGCATGGGCCCTACATTGTAAAGCGAAAGCTAGCAAAAGGGGCTTATGAGTTAGTTGATTTTGATGGGGACTCTTTGGGTAAACCCAGAAATGGACTTTACCTAAAGAGGTATTATGCTTAAAATGATGGGTATGGAGAAATTTTTAGATAGGTTAGATTTCCTTTCTAGCTAGCAAGTGTGTTAGTTTAGTCAGTGTGCTTAGCTTAGCGAGTGTGGTTTTTCGTCATTATTCTGGCTTATCTTGGTTTTACTCTTGATATTGTAGATGTCGACGCCTCTCCAAACATACATTGGATTTGCTGATGGTGCTTGTCGTAATACACGGAATATCTCTTCCGCAGCTTGGGTTATCTATTCGCCCTCTGACGAGTTAGTTTCTATGCATGGGGTAAGCCTCGGTCAAACAACGAATAACATTGCAGAATACAGTGCAGTGGTTGAATTATTATCCGAATCTATTTCATTTGGAATTCGACGTTTGATAGTGAGGTTAGATTCTGAACTTGTTGTATTACAGCTTAATAGAGTTTATGCCATTAGAAATCCTGTGTTATTAAGGTTGTTTTTGAGAGTGCGTCTCTTGGAACGTGAATTTGATTACATTGAATATCAACATATTCCAAGGTCTTTGAATACATTAGCAGATGCAATTGCTTCTCGAATGTTGGACAGACATTTACGATAATCATGCAAGTAAATTTAAAAACATTTCATCACATATGTTAAACAAGATAAGCCGGTAATAGTGATATATATAGATAGAAGTGTGTCAAAAAATATATACATCGTCTTCGATCATAGGTTTAAAACACCTTATGATCGGCAAAATGATAGTACAAAAAGTCAAAAATGTCACATGTGACTACAAAAGTGACTAGTCAATCACTGGTGGTGCTCTCTGTACGACACCACTGCGCGGGCTACCTTACGCAAAAATCTCCTAAACGGTCCAGGGACCGCGACTACGAAGCGCTGAAGCCTGATAGGAATGTCGTCCATAGTAGTCTCAGGTATATCTGCCGTGAGACGCTCTAGATCATGCTCCAACTCAGCTAGTACTTCTGCTGTCGCATCCTGTGGGGCCGGTACCGGTGCAGCTGGATGTAGTCTATCATAAGGCCGGAGGTTGGCTGGACGCTGTGGACCAACATCTGCATTTTGAAAAAGTTTACTATTAGTTTTGAGACGATATATATAAAAAATACAAAAAATACATAACTAGAAAACTTGTGAAAATAAAAAGTACCTCTGTCGTCCCATTGTTCTCCCTGTGGAAGAACCATGTCCGGATCACCTCTGAAATCCATTCCGGCATACGGAAAATCCTGTATCACAAAAAGCTGGCCCTCTAACCAGTCAAAATAACTATCTGAGAATCGAACTACTGTCGCGCCCTCGTCAGGATGCCGGGCCATCACCGCAACCCATCGTATCAGCTTTGGCTGCTGAGGACCCAAGATATCAACAGTGAGTTGCTGAGGGATCAGCATTGGAATTCTCTCCAAGGCAAAGCTCACGACTATAGGCCCATATCCAAAAGTCTTTAGTCGTCCGTTCTTTGCCTTGGTCAGTTGGCTCTTCATATGAGCCGACACAGCTTCACACCAGTTGAAAATGGTGCCTTGGTAACAGTCAATTGCCATCCGCATTTGGGATCCGGAAGCAATGTGTAAAGCGGCCGCGCCGCAAATTCTGGTAACCGTGAACGCTATGACTTTGAGTTCCGGTAGAGTGATGTGTTTTATCTCTATGCCTTTTGAATGGTGAGCCCCACGTGTGCACCAATCCTCGCGGAGACTATCAAGGGATTGGCCACCCGGCCTAGTCCCCGCAAGACTGAGTTGCTCACCTCTGTTTGGCAAGCCAGTGAGAAAGTATACATCCGAGGGCTCTATCTCGAGCTGGTGCCCTCCTATGTAAAAGCATTGTTCTTGTACGTTCCATCGCTCAACCAGCCATTCCAAGAATCTTACCTGGCCCCTCATGCCCGGTATGGTCCAATATTTGTATAATCCGCATGCTCTTAGGGCATCCAGGGAAGGTTGATGATTTATTGCAGCTTCATCTTCCTCTACATGCTCTCTTTCTCTCCAGTCTAACATGATTAATGCCCTGCATATCAAAAATGGCAATTAGAAATTGATTTGGGAATTTTTGGTGGTTTTTTGAGAGGGTTGGGGTTTTGAAATGCGCGTTTCTCGGAAGACGCACCCCGGCTTTGTAGCACAGGGCGCCCGGACGCAGCTGGCCTGAAGGCGGGCTGCGTCTTCCGACCGTTTTCCCGTATGAGAAAAAGTCGGGGGACGCAGGTCACCCGAAGGGCACCTGCGTCCGCCGAGAGGCGCATTCCAAAACCAAAACCCCCCCAAAAAATGAAACTAAAACCTAAAAATTGATTCTAAACGGATAGAAATGCAGAGTAGGATGTGTAAAATACCTGGATGAGACGGCGTTCGATTCCAACGGTCAGATTTTCCGCAGCGACCACGGGAAGTTTCTTGTCAAAAGCTCCTTTTTCAACCTCAACAGTGAAACGGTAAAAATGACATGGTAAAAGGTCTTTTTATAGGTTTTTTGGATGAATTAGTTCATTTTTTACCATGAAAAGATGTTTTTGAATGTATTTTTGCCTATTTTAAACAGGTATGAGTAATGTGTCGCTTTTGTGCAGGACAAAGGGATTTCGAGGGAAATTGTAATTTTTCACAAACAAAAATATCAGAGTCATCTTTTAAGCCCTTTTCTGACTCCTAAAACATGAAAAGATCGCCGAGTGTTTCTTTTACACTCGTTAAAACGGAATTAAAAGACGGTCCCCTTTTAGCTCTTTTCTGACCGCAAAATCAGGAAAAGATTGCCGGGTTTTTGTCGTTTCAAACTCGATAAGGAAATAAAACGACGTGTCCTTGATCGCTTTTTACTTTTCAGGTTGACGACACTATTATGAAAGTACTCCTTGGTCGCAAGATCAAGCGGTTCCCCCAGGTATTATTTTATACTTTTTCGGGCTTGAGGGACACAAATATACGAAAAAGTTCAACGTGGAGTCTCCTTTAGTTTTTTCAGACTCTCTAAAATTGAAAAACGCCGAGTTTCTCCTATACTGGGCTCGTTAAACTTTTACAGTAGAGGACCTGTTCAATTACAAACAGGAACGAACCACTCCTTCCTAGGGTTCGAATTTAAACTAGGTTGGACTCGTCCGAAGGATGAGCTTATAATCAAGCATATGTTATCCTCCTCAAGCTTGTTAAAAATAAAGAGGTACTTGCCAGAAATGGTGGGGGAAAAAAGAGAAGAATGAACCTGTTTGTCACCTTTTTGTCTCAAAAGAAACTTTATTACCACTCTTGAACACGACACTTTTCAGTCACCTGGGTTGGGAAATCTTTTACCTCACAGTTGACCAAACCACTTTGAAAGTCTTTAACCGGGTTTCGGGGATTAACTTTGAGTTATTCATCACCAAGCCATCTGTTGTGTCGTTATGTGTTCAAGAGGTCTGCAAGCAAAACTTTCATCTGCAAAATACTTGTCATCCATTTGACCATCCCTGAGTCAGTCCTTACAGCAACATTTCTTCAACTTGAACAATGATTTCGTGTTGCAGGCTTGCCTGCAACGGGTCGCTTTCTATCGACATCGACACATTATCTAGAAAGATGACTTAGGAATCGACAGTACCTTGAAGTCTGCATGCATCAATGGCAGGTTTCTCGCCTTTGACGTCAGTTTACATCATTGACTTTCGATCAAAGGATTCCGTGAAGTGTTCGACATCAAAACATCTATTCACATTTCACGGGTTGTGCTTGGTACTTTGAGAACCATTGACATTACTGGTGGTTTCTCTCACGCTTGTTAACAGTTTACATCATCGACTGGTAATCAAGTGGTTTCTAACATGTTCGACATCAAATCATTTAATCACATGGCTAGAATCGTACCAATTCGGGAAGTAGAAGTGAAGACCCTGGATCTAGTTTCTACCATCCAGGCTGCGAGGAGTTTTGTATTCATTATCTATGTAGACTAATCATAAACAGATGGCTGCGTCCATACTGTGTCTACAAAAGTCTATAAAAATGATGTACTGCAAGATCATTCCTGTATCAGAATAGTTAGTCCATTAGTTAAAGTTTTGAATCTGAGTATGGGAATGCCTACCTCAGTGATGATATAATCTTATCCATGTATTTTGTGTTGAAAATTGCAGGTTCCAACCAGGCCATCCACAAGACAATCCTTGAAATGATAAAGCGCTTCACCCTTCCTAGAATTACAAAACCCTATTCTATTCCAGGCTTCGCACTTTAGGGGGCAATCTGTTACACTAAAAAATGTCACCTTGACTACTTACAGTTAGTATGGCTCAAATCAACAGTCATGCTACCCTCTTAGGCAAGTCTCATGCCTCTGTTATCCATCTCAAACTCAAAGAAGAGAGAAAGTCTTGTAAAAACTATGTTTATCTCTGGGGTCGCAGGTTCTCTCTAGCCTTACCTGCGGGGACGCTGACCATGTTCACAAAATCTGCGTCCATGGACGCTCTGTATGTTAAGGGACAGGTGCGTCCCTCTGTAAAAGGCAAAATGCGCGAGTTTTATCTTGAAAAAGTTACTTGTGGTTACTTCTAGAACATTCTAGAGGTCGGTTTGATGAAATGGATGCGCCTCCAGTTGGTTCATGTATCTCTATTAAGGGGGAACTTATCCCATCAATAAGGGAGCTATCCCACCCAAAGAGGGGGATAATCCCATTGATAGTGGACCTGAATAACCTCTTTACAGCACTATAAATAAAGGCATTGAGCCAGAAGGAGAAGAGGTTGGAGCTATACATTTTCTTTGGGTAAATGCTGCAGGATTTAGGTCTTCCATTAGAGCCTTTGTGAGGAGAGATTGTCTTCACTTGATTCTACTTGGGAGAGGGTGAGCTTTGTCAAAGTAGAGGAAAACCCTTGATGGACCCTGGGAGGAACTTGCACAACACCAAGGCCAGGTTGTAAGAGTTTCTTTGTTTCGTTATTAATACAAACTGGTTTATTTTTCTCAATAGCTTGTGTTAATGAGTTATTTCATGTGTTCCTTGGTCTGCATGTTGAATATATGTTTTATTATATGAAATGCAAGTGCTTGGTAATTGTTTGATTGTTTGTGGTTGCAGGAATTGACTTGAAGGAGGAGCTCATCCGGATCGTCAAGAACGGACTTCAGCAACAGCGTTTTGGAATAAGGTAAGCCTAAACACTTGTAGTTTTCATGTTGTAAAAGGTGTATTTAGAGAAAGATCACTCCATTTTGTCTTGTTTGTCATTAGAACGTCTTAGACTTCTAGGAAGGTCAGTCGTGTCCGCACCCTTGACAGATTCCGTGTGACATGATCACATATGAATTCATGACCTATAGCTTCTATGTTTTCCATGTGTTTAACGAAATGTGTGATGTGTTCTAGGAAATCTAGATCAATTTCTTGATTCGAGTTTGGATGTTAAGATTTTCCCTCATGTCAATAATGATTATGGAAAGTATCAGATAGTTCTAGGTAGTGGTTTGGAGGTTGGCCAGGAATTGTGGCTTAGATCTCGGGACACACCCTCTAAACTGGATATTTTTGGCTATAACCGCATGGAAGCAGTATCATGTGTGAGGATGGAGCCCTATAATTGCACCCTTTCCTTGTTATGCATTTTGTTGGGCTTAGGATGTGAGAAATGTAGCCCTAAATTAGGGTCTGGTCATATAGGGTGGTCCTTTGGTCCCTGAGTGTCCTGTAACCTGGAGTGATGATTGTGAGAGGTCATTTTTTGGATCCACTTTCATAATTGAAGCTTGGAGTTTGGGTAATGTCATCATAACTCTTTGTCTCATGTTTATCCCATTAGGCATGTGAAATTGGGTAAATGTGGGAGGGGGTGGTTAAAAAAAGTAATTTGTTCTTAGAGGCTTAAAACTCTTAATAAAATATATAAGTTATTAGCCCTAGAGGTTGATTTAAAAAAAAAAATTATATGTCTAAGTTCTAGGGAAAAAAATTAGCTAAACATAAAATGGATCCTAATCAATGCATTAGAAAGTGGGTAATGTATCACCAAGGTTTCAAAGCCAAAAAAATTAAACTATGTCCTATTAGATAATTCAAACATTCTCATTCACTTTTTATTGTAACTCTCTTTACACTATATTGTTATTCAAACCCAAATCAGAGAAGAATGTGAGCCTTTATTCTATTATATTATCCAGAAAGACAAGATTTTAAACTGGTCTAGTATTTTATCACATAATTTGACTAATGCAATTAGGGAAAAACTATCTTCCTCTCATGGTTTTGGGTGACAATTTAACATGTATCCTTGTCTGTTGGAAATTGTAACAACGTTTTCATCATTTCCATCACTAAAATGGTTCTTGATAGAGTAAAAACAAACCTTTTCCAAATATTTTTCCATTCTCTCCAACAACCAAGCTTCAAACCACTTTTATGATATTTTTAATCATTGTATTCTTCCTTTGTACCAGTTGTTGCATAACCAATCTCCTCTTGGACTCAGTGAAATGTTATAAATGCTCTACATGACATAGGACATTAGTTAATTGAGGAAACATTAAACTATTTTATGATGTTTGGATCTAACATGTGACACCCCTATGTTAATTATGATATTTAAAAAAAATAAAATTGTAATTGAACATCACAACGTAATATCCAATTTCTACCAAAAACATTGTTTTCATATAATAAAAATCACTTCTAATGAATTTTGTTCTCATTTTGGTCATTTTGCCAAGTTGCATGAATATTGTGTTTAATTTTAATCAAGTTTCAACACTCTAATTAATGCCAAAGTTAAAATAGGAAAATATTCATGTGTGTAATAAATTAATGGCGGATTAGTGTTTTAATTAAAATTAATTAGTTACATTTTAATGTTGTAATTAATAATACATTTGTAATTTTAGTATGAATAATTAAATATTTATTTCATTATTAATAATCCGAGGATAAGGGATGCAAGATAGAGTCTAAAGGGATAGGCTATGACATGAATCACTATACCCATCTCATCTAAAATTTAATGACTAAACCTCGTGGCTAGGAAGGGGCCGATATGATCAGGTGGACAATAAATGCCAATGGTTGTGCTATTACAAATGGGTTCCCTCCTCATAAATCCAAAGGATGGTGTGTTGAGGAAGGAAATGTAGGGTCTAAGGGTTTCCCTTGGCCACATTTCTTAGGAAAATCAAACTAGCATAAAAACCAAAACGAATTAAAAACTTGGGGGAGGGGGAAATTTTTAGGTCTGGAAAGAGTAAATTTATGAGGAAAAACAATGTTGGAATAAATCACAGAGAAGAATCACTTGCATGGAATTTTTGTTTCTCACTCTTAATTCTCTTTACCTAGAATTTCCAAGCTTGAGCATGTAGGGAGATTGTTTGAATGTAGTAGTCTTTGGCTAAGAGATCACTTGTAAAATGGTTCATTGGTGCTTGCTATGTCTGATAAACCATTTTGTTTGTCCTTAGCTAATAAACCATTGACAAGTGACAATATCCCCTCATCTCAGCTGGTGAATTTCCCAGAAAATTGGAATTCCTAGACTCTAGGCATGACACAAGGGTGGCGAGTTATGAGATAGAACACTGTAACTACCTGTGGTTGGGAGGAGTGAAGTCCTTCTCTAATCACTAGTGGGATTTAATTTATATAGATAAGTAACGTGTTCTGGCATTACTTATGCATATTTAACTCTCATGTAATTATTTTTCTTTGTCAAACACTCTGCGAAATATGTTGACAATGGAAATATCTTAAATTCTTGGCTCGTTGATTTTTTTGAAAAAAACAAATTTTACTTATCAGAATTCATTAAACGATTATAATTTCTTGATTTTAATGGAAGCCATTTGTATGGAATGTCACCACATGTGTAAATTGCATGAGCATGAGTGCATGCATAGACTAGTCAAGGATATATGTATTGAAATGATATTTTTATTATTTCTAGTCTATAAAAATATTCCAACAATTTATCTTGATTTATATTGGAATTTTGACCTTGATATAATTAAATCAGTTCCCAGGTCTCTTATGTAATTCAATGGTTTATAAAATTTGATGCTATAGATGTGGTCATATGTCAAGCTTGTCATAGACCTCTCGCATCATTATAACTATGTTAATATTGTCTTTTCGTATCATTTTAACTATATATATTGATACATCTTACCATCCATTCAATTTCATTATATTAATGTTTGGCTCTGTTGTTTTGTCATATGACTTAATTCTATTAAGGTTTAGAATTTCCACCCTTCCATATAAATTTAACTACATTGAAGTTTAAATGTTAACCCAGGCTTACTACTAATTTAGTCAGACCTCACATGTTATCTTGTTAATATATATTGTTTGTCCACACATTTCTAATGTGGTCGTGTGACCCAAACTTAGGTAGATCCACTAGGTATAAAGTACGCCAGATATGATATGCCACCTTTGTCTAACTCATGATATATTCTACACCCACCATTAATTCATTGAGTGTAGTAAATCCTTGCCATAGCCCTAGACCCCCAAACCCCCAATGAGGTGATGGGTAGGTATGCCTAACTATCATATATACCATCCTCACTTTTATATATGCCTTATATCCAAGTCTGCATAGGCCAGGAGTTCCCATGGTTATGTTATGATTATATATATCTATATATATAACCCATGGTTGATTTCCTATGCAAATAAATAAAAAATTGAAACGAAGGTCATGGGACATGTATTACAAGTTGAATGTCGGGAAAAAACATAGTGATGGGGATCACTGGTGATTAATAAATGGTTATGGAAATTAGGAAATGAATTAGCATAGGAAAAGTGGCATTAATTGATATTTTATGAAAATAATGGAAAATAGGAGAAAGGGAAGGTGAAAGGTCACCAAATTGCATGAGGGGGAAATTGGAGGAAAATTCTTATGAGTTGCCTCAATGATAAAACGGTCTATGAAGATAAATTCACATTTTTTGTTAGTTCAATCTGTGGCACTCTCATTCTATTCTCTCTCTCTCATACTCTTGCACACTTAGATAAATCTTGGAGCATGCTTGAATAACTCTAGTTTTCATTGAATTTGGAGAAAAAAGGAAAAGAAAAGAAAGAAAGTGCAAGGGGACAACATGATGAACAACTACAATAGGATTTCCTTGCATGTATGATTACCTCTCTAGTTTTTGCATGCATGAAATATGCATGTAGTTATTTGGTTATGATTTTTTATTAGCATGGAGGATTTCCCAGATTGGCAGTGGTTTTTCCTAGCCTTGCCATTTCTTGGATAGCCATGGTGTTGTGGGTTTTTACACTTATTGTTTCTAATTGGTTCTTAGGTTCCTTATGGATGTGGGTTGAGTTAGTAGTTCTTGGAGCCATTGGTTGGAACACTCTGGAATCCTAGAATAACTTGGGTTGAGTTAGTATCTTAGAGCTAAGTTGGACAAACAATTTGGAGCCCTTGATGGGTTTAGTTACTAGTCCTAGAGTTGGGTTGGACAAACGCTTTGGAGCCCTAGAAGGTTGTGGGATGAGTTATTAGTTCCTGGAGCCATGGTTGGGACAAATGCTCTAGACCCCTAGACAACTTGGGTAAAGACCGATTTGTTTGTTGTTAGTGACATCTGACTGGGAGGTGGAATCACTGGTCGAGGGTTGAGATGGTTTGGCCTCTAGAAGCCTTGCTTTGGTTTATTCCATGAAATCCCACATTCATGCATGGAATATGGTGCAGGGGTGATTGACTGAGAGAGAGATTTGGTTTAGCCCAATCTATGGTCAAGTGGTATATGCAAGCCCCTTCGTTGGATTTTACATATGTTAATAAGAGTTGCTTTCCTCTTGTATTTTCATGAGTAATTATACTTTTTATTATGTGGATTTGATGGTTTCTCTATCATGGTGTATATGTTTTTCATTTGTCAGCTATATGTTGGTTATATGATGTATATTGGTTATGGCTCTTGGTCTTTTTTTATTTGTTTATGAATTGTTAATGACTACATGAGCTAATATATGTTATTGCAAATATTATGAGAAAGCATTAGACCTTCTTGGCAATCATCAGATAAGTATCAGACCCCTATGTTTAAACATGCATTCATGACCTGTAGATTACATGTCCTTAACATGTTTGACGAAATGAATGTCATGGTTAGGCCTGGTTAGCTCAAGCCCTTTTTACAATTTTGTATTAATACTTTCGTCTTGATGTTATTATTGATTTTGGAAATTCTCACTAAGTTCTAGGCAATGGTCTGGAGGCTAACCTATAATTTAGGCTCAGAATCTAGGACCGCACACTCTGAACTAGATATTTTAGGTTGCAACCGCATGGATGCAGGCTTGTGCATGTGGTTCGAGGCTTCCAACAAAATGTAGGGCTTTCTGTTGGAGGGCTTGGTGATTGACGTTAGATAAAAGGGTGTCTAGTTCATGTTTTGGCCACTCGGGGTGGTTACTCAGCTTCTGAGTGACCTGTAGCCCCTATAGGTTGTTGTGAGATGTCAATTTACCTTCCACAGTTGACCCCACTTCCTTAATGGGACCTAGGAGGTTGGGTCATGTCATAGTAGCTTCTCCTCTCATGTTTACCCTGGAAGGGTGATGAAAATGGGTAGATATGGGACATGTGGTTATAGAATGGTAACAAATTTCTTAGGTTCAACACTTTGACTGGATGGGTGGAATTTGTTTGTTATGCATACATTGTGATTTTAATTGTTGTAAGTAGTGTCGTCATGTAGAGGTTGATGATGTCAATGTTGATGTGATTTAGATATTGATTTCATGTGTGTGTGTGTGTGTGTGTGTGTGTGTGTGTGTGTGTGTGTGTGTGTGTGTGTGTGTGCTAATATGGATTTATCTTACAACTTAGATAACCTCCCTTGAACTTCACTAAGGTATGTTAATTATATTTGGTTTATCTGACATGGTATATTGGCAGGAAGTAGAGGCACAAAGATGACACGAAAAATGGTGGACTACAGTTCACATGATTATCCCTACAGATCATACGAACAACATGCTAATGAGTACTCCCCTAACATAGAAATCACATTGAGAAGTTTGAAAGAAGAGATCAGGAGTTGTAAGGTAGATATTGAAAAAATAATTCAGTCAAAGGAAATACTTTATAGGCCACTTGAAAATCCATGGAAAAGCAAGAAAAGGTTAATGGAGTGATTCTTCATAGTCTATCAGATTTGCAAAGACAAAGACTTCTTAGGATCATTCGTGGACAAGAGGAAAGGACCAATGGGGCATATGGTAGGAGGTCTCAGTGGAGATACAAGTTTGATAGGGATGATATAGTCAAATATGGTAGGTTATTGGATACACTTGAAGTTAGTGTAAAGATTTCAAAAAGGTGTACGAAACGTAGTTCACTTATGTCACTGGTGACAAGTGACCCTAACAACAAGAGTGGTTTTTTACGCTTTAGATATACAATGAAAAAAGAAGAGAACCTTACAACAAACAAATCATGTGCAAGCTAAAACATAGAATAAAAAAAATAATTGATGTAATAAGCCAATAGAATAAGAATTAAATGATTAATATTGTATTAATAACATTTGTTGAAGGAGATCTACAACATGGATTTGTAAATCGCCCTCTATGGATGGGTCCTTTGATGTCCTTGTGCTTCAGTGATATGTTTCTCTCTCTCAATATGAAGAAAACCAAAAACAAAGATATAACTCAAGTGGGAGCTCAAATGGCATTAGATGATAATGGTGATGATGATAGTGATCGTGGTGAAGAATGAATGGAAAACCCTCTTATTTATAGCAAAGTATTGGGTCAAAAGTAAAACCCAGGATGGGACTTCCGCATTCCACCCAAATGCATAAAGGCTGAGCCAAATCTCTCTTCAACCATTCACCCATGTGCCATAATCCAAGCATGAATTTTGGATCTCATAGAACACATCAAGCAGAGTCATCTAGGGCTTCTAGAGGCCATCCACCTCAACCCATAAAACAATGATTCCACCTCACATCCAGACATCATAAGACCATCATCAAATTAGTCTCCATCCAAGCCTTCTAGGGCTCCCAAGTGTTTCTCCAACCAAGGCTCTAGGACTAGTAACTCAAACCACAACTTTTACCGAGCTCCAGAATGTTTTTCCAACCAAGGTGCCAGGACTAGTAACTCAACCCATCAAGGGCTCCAAAGCATTTGTCCAACAAAGTCTACGAGACTAGTAACTAAACCCAAGTTGTTCTAGGGATCAAGAGAATTTGTACAACCAAGTATACAAGACTAATAACTCAACCCAAGCTAAGGAAACATGAGAACCAACCAAAAACAAAATAATGAAAATAAACCCACGATCACCATGGCTATCCACAAAATGGAAAGGCTAGGAAATCCACTATCAATCTCGACAACACTCCATTCCAATGACATATCACAACCAATAAACCACATTCATATGCCATGCATGCCAAAACTAGTGGAGAAATTATACATGCAACTTGGTACCTTCATGAAAATCTAATGTAGATGTTGATCCTGATGTCCTCTTGCGCTTTTCCTTCTCTTCCTTTGCCTTCTTGCTCCAAGAATCCAAGTATTCCAAATCCACCAAGAGTGCTCCAAGAAAAATCGAAGTCTCTAAGAGTATGAGAGAGAGAGACAATAATGAGAGAGCTCCAAAACTAAACTGACAAAAAGGTTACACTAAACATGCTTGAGCCAAGAGTTTTCCAATTGATCCTCAGAAGAATTTTTATGAATGAGGCCTCTATTTTCTTCATTTTCCATTGTTTTCCTTCATTTTCCTCCTTACATGCAACCTGTGACCTTTCACCTCCCTTTTGTCCTAATTTCCATTATTTTCATAAACAAATGTGTCAAAAATGCCATTTTTCCTTTCCAAAGCCTTAGCCATTGCCTTTGCCAATTTCCTAAACCATAATAAACAGAATCAACACCCATTATGATGTTTCCCCCACCATTGATCTTGGAATACATGTCCCATCATTATGGCCATATATATATTTTTACATGGAATTTTTCACTAGGGTTGCTACAAGGTTGCTAGGGAGAGGACTACTAGGAAGATGTATCATACTTCTTCTGGGAAAATTGTGATGGTTGAAGCATGCAAACAATAAAAGAGTTAGGCTTAGTGGGAATAGGCGATGGACCATAATATTCCCTGAGAAATGAAGAGTCTTTATGGATCCCAGGGGAGATCTTGGTTAAAAAGGGTATGGAATTATTACCTGTCATCGAAGAAATGACATTATGAGGAGATGTTTTAGATTTAGGATTGTAGAATGTCAACTGATCAATGGTGATGATCTTTCCATTATGACGTAAGATCATTATGTTGAAGATGGAATATGTGACTGCTTCCATTGCATAAACATGAAACTACAACCAAGAAATAGGTTATAGTCAAGAGGGGTGTCGATAACTTCAACACCAACCATGACTTGTTTTCCGAAAACCAAGATGGGACAATCTTGATAGATACCAAGGAGTTGCGATGGGTGACCATCATATGCACAAAGAGTGATGATAGATGGTGAAAGGTCACAATAACTAACTTGTTTCTAGACAATAGGGGCCATCGTGCAAGTGGATGCGCCTTCGTCAATGATACACTACTAAACAATGATGTTCTCAATGGAGACAAGTATCTGTAAAGTATCATATGGAGGAAGACAAGGATGATCCACAATGTCAACATAAAAAATGATCACACAATTATGTGAAGTGTCCACAACACCTAAAGTAGACAGTAGAGCTTTTCATTGAGATGGGCAAATTTAGGGAACTTCTAGTGCTGACGTAGCAGCGAGAGATTCTGCTAGGTCATATACTATGCTATAAGTATGGGTGGCATGATAATTGTCAACATTTTGACATAAGGGACCTTTGGTTATGTTTTAGGGAAACTGAACCTTAGCTTGAGGGATTTATAAGGTATTTTTTGGTGAAAAAATAGGATTTGTTGATACCTAAGGTTGTGCATCGATCATTGAACTTTTCAGGAGGTTTTTTATATTGGTCTGACCAAGTTTTAAGGTTCACATCATTGGAGTTCATGATGAGAACTTGATAATATCCAATCCCCGAATGTTGAGAGGGAGGAGGTGGAGGATTTTGGCTAGGATGCGAAGCGACATATCCTTGGTGAGAGAATGGGTTAGTAAGCACCTCCAGCTATGTAGAGGGAGGTGTGGAAAAAGTATAGTTTTCTTTCCTCTAGAGGCAACTTCCTCATCTTTCCATGCTTTGTAAATCTCAAGGAGAAGGGGACAAACATGAGCATTATGGCCATAATTACTATAATAAGCACAAGGTTTATTGGTTCAAAGGGCCTTGTTCCACTTTGAGTATCTTCCCTGATGCTAGCTTGCAGTATTAGATTGTTCAACCTTGTTAGCATTATGTTGATGGCCCTGGTTTTCTTTATTTCCTTAATATTGAGGGTTTTTGTTATCTTTCCCTTTATTCCTTCTCATGGGATTGGAAGGAAGGGAAACATTTTTCTGAACATAGAATTGGCCTTCAAGAGGTGATTGTTCCTTTGATAGAGGTGGTTGAGGCAAGGGAGGTTGAGGTACTCGTTCCATTGAGGTTGGAGCACTAGGTAGTGCATATGGACAATAAGGATTCGTGGCAATTTTTTGTTAACCAATATGAGTAACAACCTCTCTGGAATCTACTTATGTGATGGGAAAATGCATATGATGTACTCATGCCATGGTAGGCATTAACCCATGAAGGGTCAAGAAGGGGATAAGCATAAGTGGAACTGGGTCCCCCCTGAGGTTGGCTATAACCTATAGGTGCTTGACGATATGGATATGGATGTCAGTAAGCTATATATTTGATAACACCATTCACAACATGAGATGACCTCAATGTAGATGAAGCACCAAGCCTAGGAAATTCAGGGAGGACAATGTAGACATAGCCTGATTGGGCATAGATCATATCACACTTCAAAATTATATGGAGAGATTCTTCATCAATTGAGGGAATTGTGAAGCTACATTTTTACCAATGGGGTCCAAGAGTTCTCACAAGAACCAATCTATGTAGATACAATCCTCAAATTCCATAGCTTTACATAAGTTTCACCTTCTGCGTCATTCTTGTAGCTGATCAGAAAGGTGAGTTGAAATGTTTTTAAGGAATCAGGTAAGTGGAAATATGATAAAAAGCCATTAGCTAGAGTCACAAATGTTGAATGAGAGTCATGGGGCTTGTATACATAACATTTTACAAAAGCTCCAGTGAGAGTGCGTTGGAAAGAGCATAAAGGAATATAATCATTTGTGATATAATTGGAGGAGCACCGCATATTAAACGAGTGGACATGGTGGTGGGATTCTATTTGCAATTCCATTTGAACTTTAGTATATTTGATAGGAGTTTGGTCGACATAGGTGCCCAACTTAGGGTCGTGGTCAAGAGGATCATTAATAATTTGATTCAAATCTAAAATACTTAAACTAGCCATGTCAGGTAACGGGTTTGGGAAGGAGCCATTTCTTGTGAGGTTCCAATGTTACCTCCAAGATGAGGACCCTCAATATTACTAGCATTATTGACGACAATTCCTCCATTATTGGTGCTCGTGGTTGGACTAGCATTATTGCTATAATTGACACTAGACATGGTAGTGGCTCAGGGCTGAGAGGACTTAGAATCAAAGGATGAACTAGATGAATCAGAAATACTATAGTTTGTATGTGGACTGGTGGGATGAACCTGACTCATTGAGCAAGTGTTAAAGGATGTCCTAAAAAAAACTGAGCGTGAAGCATTAGAGGAAATTTTAGCCCAAAAGTGCCCATGAAGTTTTCACATAATTTCCATGTCATAATATGTAAACCACTCAAAATCCTTTAAATTTAAAAAAAGGTACATGTAAATATTTTGGAGGGAAAAGAAGAAAACTACTTTTTTTTTAATTGTATTTTTGGCTTATCTCCTCATAGGTTTATTCAAATTTCAATTGTAGAGATTCTTTGAACGTGGGATTATATTTTGTATCCAATGAGTATGCATCATGCATACTTTCGAGAAGAACCACATAGATAAGAAATTGAAGATACATTAAAAAAGCATGTTCAACACACTTTTTAAATGTATCCTCATTTTTTTTCAATGTGGGCCTTCTCAAAAGTATGCATGGTGGGTAATCATTGGATGAAAAATCTAATTATACATCCAATGAGTGTCTACACTTGAAATTTGAATAAACCTATAAGGAGATAAGCCAAAAATACAATTCAAAAAAGTAGTTTTCTTCTTTTCCCTCCAAAATATTTACATGTACGTCTTTTTAAATTTAAATGATTTTCAGTGGTTTACATATTATGACATGGAAATAACATGAAAACTTCATGGGCACTTTTATTTTATTATTTTTCCTTAGGAGGCCACTTTTAGGTTGAAATATCCTCTAGTTACCACATAGTTTCCATGAAAAATGGCTAAGGGGGACTATGATTTCAAGACAATATAAACACTGAAGGATAAAGGATGAAGTGGAAGAAGAAGAATATCAAAAGGAAAGCAAACACCTAGTGCAATGGTGCAATGGTGCAAAATGGCAAGCTAACTACAATTTATTACTACTCTAATCCAGGATAGAATGTCCTATTAAAAAAATGACCTCTAACCTAAAGGTTGTCTACTCCTCAAACAAGTTTTAGTACAATGTTTCTGATGGCCTTCCAAAAGACTTCCTACTTGGTGGGTATGTGTTGGGTGTGGAGCTTGATTATCTTCTATATTCAAAGGTATCGCCACATTGGACCCCAGTTCGAAATGGGGGTGGCAACGTCGCCTGTAAAATATTCGCTGCAGGGGGGGTCCAGGGGGGGCGGCTGCGACCTTTGGGAGCCCCCCCCCCTGGCGGGGGGTTTCGGGGGCAGCACCCCCGAAGCTATAAACAGCTGTAAAATTGCCTTGTAAAAGTATAGCAATTTCTAGTCAATCTAGGCCGTTCATTAGGCGGATGATCTAACGGTAGAACTTATGTTTAGTTTAGGGTTTTTTGCCCTAGAAGGCAACCCCTCTCTTTGTATGAGGGTATTGTATTTGAGGCTGTGTGATAGATGTGTATTCGGTGAGCGGGAAATAGAGAGGTGAGACTGTGAGAGAAAACAGAGGATATTACAGTGGATCTGATGTAGGTTGTGTCTCTTCATTTTGCTGGATAATAGAAAGGAAGGACTGGCTGTTCGGGGTGGACGTAGCCCAAACTGGGTGAACCACGTATATCTGTGTCTCTCTTGTTTTATGCGTTTTTTGTGTTTATATTTCTGCAATATTTTATGTGTTCCATTGTTCCGTAATATATAATTTTCTAACGGTATGATATCCACAAGCAGAGTCATCTAGGGGAAGGTAAGGTAGAGGGATGGTAATATTAGTCCATGATACACCAATATTTGGATTCTTTCCCAAAACCTTAGTAAATATAGATACCAGGAAATATATAAAATATGTGGAAGTATTCCTGTGGTGTTTTTTCATAGCTTAAAAATTTAAACATCAAATTATTACTTGTAAACAATAAATAATACATGATTGAGTAGCTCAATTGACAACCTTCATGTTATGATGTATTTTATAAATTATGAAAGACGAGGTTCAAAATCCCATCACTATTTACCTCTTATATATATATATATATATATATATGTATATATATATATATATGTATATATATATATATGTATATATATATATATGTATATATATATATATATGTATATATATATATATATACATATATATATATATATGTATATATATATATATACATATATATATATATATACATATATATATATATATATACATATATATATATATATACATATATATATATATACATATATATATATATATATACATATATATATATATATATATATATATATACATATACATATACATATACATATACATATACATATCGATATATATACATATATATATATATATATATACATATACATACATACATACATACATACATATATATCTATATATATATATATATATAGAGAGAGAGAGAGAGAGAGAGAGAGAGAGAGAGAGAGATCATTGTGTAATTTATTGGAAAAGTAACATATCTTTTGTGTGAATTGGGAGAGATGTTACAATCATATTTTCCAAGAAGTGATCCTTGTTCTAGTTCAAAAAAGAATTATTATCTCTATCATACTTAGTTTTACCTAGTTTTATCTTCTATAATGCAACACTCGAGGTACGCTTCAACCTTTATTGTATCATGTGACATTTCACCTTTCTCCTCCTTAAGACCCAACCATATCTCTAGCCTTCTTCCATTTCTTGTAGCAGGTTCATCACTATGTTGAGTTGTTCATTTAGCTCAAGTAACCCTCTATTAATTTCCTCTTGAATCATCATTTCCTTCATGCAATTTTGTTCGGCATAATATTTTCCTCTACTATGGATTACACTTGAACCTTTGTAATGTCTATCAGTAGTCATCATCCTGCCTCCTTCGTGGGCTTCCTCTTGCCCACCGTGAGTTGCAATCAATCTCTAGTAACAAGTTTTCTCCATTGACATGTCACCTAAATACCTCACCAAGCCTTCTTTATAGCTTAGCCTTTTGGTATTCTTGTGGTTTTGTCTTATAGAACCTCCTAAGCACTCCTTACTCTTCTAGGATTCTACACCTACTACTCACATTTCCTGTTCTCTAGTATTCTCTTTGAAGGATTTTTCTCTCCCCTTCTCCTTTCCAACGTTAGGTAGAACTATTATGTTGTAGCCTTTTTGTTGCAATCGTTCTTGGCCAAAATACTTAATAACACTACTTGTTCATTGTTATAGCTCACTTTGTTGTAGTTAATACCACCATGTGTTCTTCCACTCCTACTTATGCAATTAGTAGCTTCTTTCTAAAATTAAAACAAAATATAAAGACCAGATTACGCTCCATGTATCCTCATAATGAGATTCAAAAACTCTATAATTCCTCAATTCTTCCAATACTATTGCTTGGATAGAATTTCATCATTCTTCTTCAAATATTATGGCTCTACCTTGAGCCTCAGTGTCACAATCTCTCCTTGTGTTCTTGCTTAAGTTCCCTTTCCTAAAATTATTCTCAATATCCTCTCCCACTAACTCGTCATTATTCCTATATCACTAGCTATCCTCTGTCTTCTCTCTCTATGTGTCTTTTCTTCCTAACAAGCATTTTTCGTAATTTATGCTCCTTGAATCACTATCTCCTCTAGAAGAATTCCTTCTAACTTATTCTCTAGATGTTATTTTCTTACGGCCACTTACCTTTTATCTATATTGCCATGGAATATATTATTTTTCTGATACCACTTTATTCATCTAACTTAATGTCTTATTTTGAAACCAAAATATTTAGGATCCTCTTAACTTGCGAGATTCTGTGAAAATTGTAGTATGTTCAATCCCCTATGCACAAGAATGAGGTCCACCAATATCCCTGACCAATATCCAAGTGCTATTGAACTCATGCACCCGTGCCTAGGGGCTTATACTCATAGAATTTATTGGACTACTTACTTCCACATAACCCTCATGATGACCAAGAGCTCCAATTTTGGATGGGGCCTGTTAGCTCTGCTATACAACGCCAATTATCTAAGGTCAGGGACAAGCTTGGTCTGCTTGGTTGTGCTCAAAAGAAGCCCACAATGGTCACTTTCTCCTTTTCTTCCACTCTGCTTATTCTTCTAAATCGTCGTTTCCCCTAGTTTCCTCCTAAACCCAACATATTAACCCCTTTTGGCTTTGGCACCCAAGCACAAAGCCCTAAACCGCCATAAAACCTCAACCATATGACTTTGCGCTGTCATAACTCGCCACAGTTCATCTCTGCCATTGATCTTCCCTACCGAATCCAACAGCTCCCATCGCGTCCATAAAGTAACCCACACGATATTTTCTTCACCGTTTGATCATTTCCATAAAGATCCGACGGTATTCGCTTTCATCGCGCTCACAATTGATTGAACATTAGCGTGCTTAAGAGCGGTTTTTCTCTCTCATCCACCACTATGTGTCAATTGCTGAGTGGAATCGTGCGGCCCCATCCTTTTACCGTATAACACCAAAAAGCGGTGCAATCAATACCATTTCTGCTTGACCAAACCACTCCTGCCCCATTAACTCCCACGCAGTTCAGTTGCCCGATGACCGTTTGATCTGACCACCAGAGATCTAACGACCCCGATTTTCCCCGCTCTCACCTCAGCCGATATCCTCCATCAAACCATCTCCGCCATCCATTTCCTCGATCCGAAAATCATATTTTCTTCCCTCCCGACTTTTTGTTGCCCATGCATCCCACGTCCTCCAACTATGTTGTTGCCCGAAGAGGAAGATGACCAATTTTTCAGTACCAATTATAGTCACTCCCAAACAACCATCTTTAACCAAAGTAATGGCCAAGGGAGAAAGGGACAGAGCACAACCCTGTAACTGCATTTATCAGTTATGGAACTCCAAGGTATGAGCACTCCAACAGCCTAAAGGGACAGCACAGCACCTAAGCAGATCAGATTCACTCACTGCAGCAAGCAAACACACTGAGAGACTCCATTAGGTAGCTAAATGCAGTTGGTGGTCAATTATGACCCCTCCATACCTTAATGGCTAAGTGCCCTTGTAATGTAAAGCTATAAATACTTAGAAACAAGATGTAATCAGGGTTGGTGGTTAGCATTTGATGTAAGGTTCAACTTCTGGAGACCGTAGATATTTTGTCGCTTGCAGTGTCTCGTCTTCATTTTCAGCTAATACAAGCTTCTTTTGCTATTAACTACTTAGTTTCATTTTCCTCTGTTCTAAGCTTGTTCTTGATATGTTGTTTTCTCGATCTTTTGAGGTTTAGCACTAAATAACTGTCATCTTATCTGTGTTAGATTGTTGAAAGTATCACTGAATAAGTTACTCAGGTTTCTTTCTATCTAATGCAAGAGAGTTGTCCTCCTGTCTGTGCATTAGTAGAATAGATTTACAAGCTTCTTTACTAGTTGCAGCCGGCCACCACATGGTCTTGTGCATCTGCTGGTGTGGTTAGTATTCTCCATATTCACCCAATATCTAAACTATGAGCATTTGGTGGTCTAAAGCCTTGTAGTCTAGGGGTGTTCACGCATGTCTGGAGTGAAACAAAATAGAAGTGTTTATCTGGCTTGAATAAACAATAGTCCTTCCATTAGACCTGCAACAATAAGTTGAATTTATATGTTACCAGGCATCTCCGAGTTACAACCTAGGAGAGTTTCTTGGAATCCTAACATAATTGGTGTCATTGCCAGGGAGAGGAGATTGAAGCTCAGCTTTCCTGGGAGAACAACAGAGATCCAACTTTGATGATAGACATAGTCTGGACACATTTTTGGTTGTAATCATCTATCTGGATACTCTACTAGAGGAAGAACCTTTTGGCGACTCCACATCACAGTTCTAGCTCAGTGTGTGAGGCATACTCAAAGAAATCCTCAGAAATCACCAGCTGACCCAGTGCCTAACCGTGAGAATATTGTCAAGCAAAGCAAGATTTCAAGAAAAGAAGAATGAGGATCAGGTAAGCCTAAACAATATTATGTATCTCTGCAAGAAAGGCTTGTAGCCGAGCATGTACATGTTGAAAACATAAAGCCTAGCACTATCAATGAAGAAATATTTCCAGAGATTCATAAAGCTCCTTGTTTAATAAGTTCCCCTTTGGATCTCAGTCCAGAGAAAACCTCCCATATAGTCCATCAGTTTCCTTCTGCCCTGTCATTCATTTCTCAGCCTTCTGTAATCGAAATGACCAATACCCTTCTATTTGTCCCAGTCATGGTGGGCCAACAAGCACCTACCAAAATGGAAAGAATCATAGCTGCTAGGTATGGACACTTGGTCCTGCCTATTCCTTTGAATGCCATGTCTGCAGGAGAGTATCAAAAATACATGCCTAAGTTCACTGGTACAGAGGGGGTAACAGTTGAAGAACACCTTGAGTCATTTTATAGCTATGCTTATAACCTAGATATGAGTGAAGATGATGTGTGGATGAGGGTTATTGTCCAAAGCCTAGATGGAGAGGCAAGAAAATGGTTCGGAGAATTAGCCCCTAGGTCTGTATCATACATTGAGGCCTTAGATGATGTGTTCCTAAAGCATTGGGGGGATAAGAAAGATTTGCTCTTCTATCACACTAAGTTTGGAAACTTACAGAGGGAAAATGGTGTGTTGTTGTCTGATTTCAATAAGAGATTTAACCACATGTACAGCAGGATACCAGCTGAAGTGAAACCCACCCCTACCTTTGCTACACTCACTTATTCCAATGCCTTCGATTATTATTTCTATTTACTATTGAGGTAGAGAATATGTGCTTCTTTGGCTGATATGCAAGATGCAGCCCTAGAAGTAGAATCAAACATCAGGGGTGCAGAAAGGCTCGAATGTAAGGGTGATAGAAGAAGACAGAGGGGTGAGCCCTCATCATCCTCAAATCCTAAGATCGATAAAATGGCCAGGATGATAGAGTCATTAGCCTTTGAAGTTTACAGGTTAAGGTTGGTGCAACATTCGAGGAAAGGACAAGCTCCTAATACCTTTTCTCTTCCAAATCCAAATCCATATAGAGAAGCAAAGGAACAGTTGCAGATTGTGCAAAGAAACAGAGATGCAAACGAAGACCAAAGGGTGAAGACCCTTTTTCGGAATATAGTCATAGAAGAAGAGAAATTTGAAGAAGATGATGAGGTCCATGGTATGGAAGACAAGGGCAGTGCCCCTTTTCTAACTAAATCTACCTATGAGAAGTCATTATTCAAAGGCCCTGCTCATAATTTTGTTGTCCCTGTAGGACGAAAAGCTTATAAGCAAACGCAGCCAGCAGTAGATTCCATCATCCTTGAAGTTCTAGCCACAGAGGTAAGAGGCCTTGAAGGTTCCCTTTCTTCTTTCAGCTTTCAATCAAAAATTTAGAAGCCATGAATACTCATGCCTCCAATTGAACCAGTGAAGAATGAGTCCTTCAAGAAATATGTCCTTGAAGATGCTAAGCCTAAAGCCAACCCAACTTCCAATGACTATGCCAATCTGCAAATTGGCCAACCTACTATTCTTCTCAACCCATTGGTAAAAAAGTGTGAAGTCAGCTCCCCATAATCTTATGTTTCTCTGTCTGTTCAAGAGACAATCCCTCATAATGGCACCCTAGGCACTGGAGCCAGCCATAATTCAATGCCCAAGGCTGACATGGATAATCTCAGTCTTGATATTCCAAAGCTTACCCAGTTGGCCTCCACACAGCTTGAAAGGGCAGTTTGCCAGATCACGGAGGAAGAAGGTGCACAAATTTGGGACAACTCCTTGGATGGTGCTTGTTCCAAGAAAGCTGTAGGAGCAGGTGAAGCCTTTGGGTCCCCCACACAAGAATACATTGATTCACCATTTATATTAATTGTGCAGACCACACACAGTCGAGTAGACAGTGCAGGTGTACAAGAGCTTCCACGAAAAACATCTAAGGGTGAGAGCATACAAAGAGGGCTATAAACCATCTCTACCTGATAAGGTCAAATGGCCTAAACGTTTTGAGGCAGGTGATCAAATCAACCCGATTTTGCAAGTCTTTGATGGATTGGCTGACATGCACATTGACCAAGAGAAGGAAACCTTTCATAGAAAGGTAAAAAGGGTAAATTCTAAGTATGGTGACTGTTTTCTCAAATGGGATGCACTGAAGGAAAGGTAGGGAGAACCTGGTAAATTCAATGCTCTGTGAATAGGATAATTCATCATTGCTTAGGTCCAAGGGAACAACGCTTTCATGCTGCGAAGTATGGAAGGAGAAGCAATTTTGATGGCCCAGTTAATGGGCGGTTTTTGAAGAATTATGCTATTTAAGGCCTGTAGGCATCAGCATTGTAAATATGTTGTTTTTATTAGGTTTTAGTGTAGACTTAATTAGACTCCATGCCAAATGGAACCCTAGGAATTATTGCTAATTTTGTTTTGTATGAAAGGTAGTGGTCTGTGGTTCCTGAGACCTGATAGGGAGGATCTCATCCCCAAAAGGAGCCAATGTTAGCTCTGTTATACAACGCCAATTCTCTAAGCTCAGGGACAAGCTTGGTCTGCTTGGTTGTGCTCAAAAGAAGCCCACAATGGTCACTTTCTCCTTTTCTTCCACTCCACTTATTCTTTTAAATCACTGTTTCCCCTAGTTTCCTCCTAAACCCAACATATTAACCCCTTTTAGCTTTGGCACCCAAGCACAAAGCCCTAACCCACCATAAAACCTCAACCATATGACTATGTGTTGTCATAACTCACTGCAGTTCATCTCCGCCGTTGATCTTCCCTACTGAATCCAACAGCTCCCATCGCATTTGATAAAGTAACCCACATGATCTTTTCTCCACTGTCTGATGATTTCCATAAAGATCTGACGACATTCGCTTTCATCGCGCCCACAATTTGATCGAACGTTAGCACATGATGAGAGCGATTTTTCTCTCTCATCTGCCACTACGTGTTGATTGCTAAGTGGCATCGCAAGGCCCCGTCCTTTTACCATCTAACGCCCAAAAGTGGTGTGATAAATACCATTTCCGCTTGACCAAACTGCTCCCACTCGATTAACTCCCGCACAATTCGGTCGCCCGATGACCGTTCAATCTTACCACCGAAGATCTAATGGCCCCAATTCTTCCCTCTCTCACCTCAGCCAATAGCCTCCGTCAAACCATCTCTACCATATGTTTCCTCGATCGGACGGTCATATTTTCTTCTCTCCCGACTGTCCGTTGACCATGCATCCCACGTCCTCCAACCATGTTGTTGCCTGAAGAGGAAGTTGACAAGTTTTTCAATACCAGTTACAGTCGCTCCCCAACAACCATCTTTAACCAATGTAATGGCCAAGGGAGAAAAGGACAGAGCATGACCCTGTAACTACATTTATCAGTTATGGAACTCCACAGGTACGAGCACTCCAACAGCCTAAAGGGACAGTGCAACACTTGAGCAGATCAGATTCACTCACTACAACAATAAAACATAGTCAAAGACTCCATTAGGCAACTAAATGCAGTTGGTGGTCAATTATGACCCATCCATACCTAAATGGCCAAGTGCCCTTGTAATGTAAAGCTATAAATACCCAGAAACAAGATGTAATCAGGGTTGGTGGTTGGAATTTGATGTAAGGTTCAACTTCTGGAGACCGTAGATATTTTGCCACTTGCAGCGTCTCATCTTCATTTTTAGATAATACAAGCTTCCTTTGTTGTTAACTGCTCACTTTCATTTTCCTTTGTTCTAAGCTTGTGCTTGATATGTCGTGTTCTCGATCTTTTGAGGTTTAGCACTAGATAACTATCATCTTATCTGTATTAGATTGTTGAATGTATCACTAAATAGGTTACTCGGGTTTATTTCTATCTGATGCAAGAGAGCTATCATCCTGTATGTGCATTAGTATAATAGATTTACAAGCTTCTTTACTAGTTGTAGCTGGCCATCACATGGTCTTGTGCATCTGCTAGTGTGGTTAGTATTCTCCATATTCACCCAATATCTAAGCTGTGATCATTTGGTGGTCTAAAGCCTTGCAGTCTGGGGGTGCTCACGCATGTCTGGAGTGAAACAAAATAGAATTGGTTATTTGGCTTGAACAAACATCAATCCTTCCATTAGACCTGCAACAATAAGTTGAATTTATATGTTACTAGGCATCTCCAAGTTACAACCTAGGAGAGTTTCTTGGAAACCTGACAGGGCCCTCAACTCCAATGGTTGTGATTAACTTAAACAAATGAATTCACAAACACAAATTTCCTACCAAGTGGGATTGAAATCCTATGGCCTTAATCAAATGATAGAGATCAGAAATAGTGATGGAATGTGGGGGGGCTCCCCATGTGACTCTAGCGAAGAACAGTTTACACTCATTCCTCCCTTTAGTGTTTCAATTTCTCAATTGGATTGTGGAGAATTCTAGGTGGAATCCAAAGGTTTTTCGGGGGTATCCCCTATGCTATAAGGAGGGAGGAGTCCAAAATTATGGAACACTTTTGTTTTAATTGACATATCTAATTAGATTTCTCATAAATGAGGTTCTTCCTCACTAGAATGTTATGTTTTTCTTACATGATTCACGCTCATTTAAATGTTAATGATCTCACACTGCCTTCACTCTTGATCTACTAAACTGATTTGAGGGTGTTGGTTGTAATTCAACACTAACTTCATACACACACTCGGTGGTATTTACGTGCACCACTGTACAAGATTCTTCTCTCATCCACTGTCCTAAATGCTTGACCCTACTTGATATTAATGATGAGTATCCATGGAATGAACCTTATATTCTAATAGAATAGTCTTGAGGGAATTGACCCCTGGTTATCTAATAGAACACTCATTATATCAATGCTAACTCATACATCTATCTCTGATTCGAAGAGTTACTTGGAATATATATGGAACAAGGGTGCATGAGTTCTTAGGAAACATGTGTTTAGAAAAAAAACATTCTATTATTAAATAAGAGGGTATTTACATAAAATTTACATGGGTTTTTCACTGATCCGCTATCATGCACCTCTCAAGCTCTATTTGATAAACTATATATCTAACTACTAGAGAAAAAATATACACCAAAATAATGAAGATTCTTTATGGACATCTATCCCTATTCATAAAACTATCTCACAACTTAGTTGGACACTTTTTATTGTTAGAAAGGTCACTTCAAAAAACTAGCAGGTCAACCTAGTAGCCTAATAGTCTAGATCATTTCTAGAATTAGGAAACTTGTAACTACTTCAAATTACATAATTTTATACAAATTTATATTGGGAAATATATTTTACCTCTGGATATTTTGTGACCCCCTAAGGGTCTAGAAAAAATGAATTTCCTAAGGTTGACTCTCTTGCATCATAAGGCAAGTCAAGGGAATGAGTTGTTATGTTGAGACCAACCTTGGTTAACTTGTCAGCTAGTTTGTTTCCTTCTCTGTGTGCATGAGAGTGGATGGGAGCTACAAACTTTTACAATATTTATATGATGTTACCTATTTGAGCTTCCAAACTCCAGCTCTTATATACTTTGGAAGGATTTTATCCATATTGGATATTGCGGAAGATATTGATAATGGTATTGTAATATGATATTGATAATGATATTGATATTGCAAAAGATATTTAAATGTTAATGATCTCACATTGCCTTCACTCTTGAATTGGTGAGATGGGTTGAGGGTGTTTGATGTAATTCAACACTATATTCATACACACACTTGGTGGTATCATAGCCTGATTTTAAACTTAAACCAACCCTTGTTGTTTGGTGCAGTTATGACTGATTCCAAATTATTCACGTCCACCATTGTGCAAGATTTTTCTCTAGTCCCCTGCCTGTAATGCATGACCCTACTTGATATTACTCACAAGTCTTCATGGATTTAGTCAACTTAATATCATAATAGAATGGTATTGAGGGCATTGACCCTTGGTTATCTAATAGAACATTCATTATATCAACACTAATTCATACATCCCTCTCTCATTCAGAGAGTTACTTTGAATGTATTTGGAACAAGGGTGCACACATGCTTAGGAAAAATATGTTTAGAAAAAAAACATTCTATTATGCAAAAAGATTATATTTACATAAAACTTACATGGGATTTTCACCAATCAACTATCATGTACCTTTGAATATCTATCTAATAAACTACTAATCTCTATTCTCGAGTGATAAGCCATACTCCTTGAACTCTACCCCCTCTAGCTATGCATAAACCTATATATCTAAATAATAGAGAAAAAAATATACACCAACATAATGAATATTCTTTTTGGACGTCTATCCATATTCCTAAAACTATCTCACAACTTAGTTGGACACTTGTTATTGTTAGAAAGGCCCACTTGGGAAAAATACTAGCTCGACCTAGTAGCATACTAGTCTAGATCATTTCTAGAATCAGGAGACTTGTAACTACATCAAATTACATAATTTTATACAAAATTGTATTGGGAAAAATATTTTACCTTTTGATATTTTGTAATCCCCTATGGGTCTAGACAAAATGGATCTCCTACGGTTGATTCTCTTGCATTTCAATGCAATTCTAGGGAATAAGTTGGTATGCTGAGACCAAACTTGGTTAGCTTGTTAGCTAATTTGTTTCCTCCTATGCGTACCTAAGAGAGAATGGGAGCTACGATTTTTTACAAGAGTTCTATGATATTACCTATTTGAGCTTCCAAAATCTAACTCTTATAGACTTTGGAAGGATCTTATCCATATTGGATATTGCGGAAGAAATTGATAATCATATTGTAATCTCCTTCAATAAATAGCTTGTAAAATCATTTTTGTATAACAATTGAGAAAACTTTCTCTTGTTCCCAGATTTCAATAACATTATTAGTGTTGAGGCCCATTAAACATACATAAACATGTATAATATTCCCATTAGTGTTTCAAAAGACTCCATCATGACCGGATTTGGATAGATCTCCTTTCGCGGCCTCATCGAAGTAAAGTTTAATGAAGTCCTCTATAGTGGGGGACCAAAAGGAAGGGTTGGAAAGCAGGAAATTGAGGATAGAGGGATTCTTCCATAAGGAATAGGGGGAGAGGCCCATTTTGGTTAGAATTAATCTTTTAGGTTGATTGCACTCCCAATATTTGGAGGACCAAGGAAGAGAAGAAATGTTTTGCCTTATTTTATTTAGGATAGCTTTCCAAATAAACTCCATGGAGGCCTTGATATTCTTAAATGCTCATATATTACAATTCTTCCAAATATCCCATAAGATGAATCCTAGGATGACTTGTCATGCTCTATTGATAATAGGATTAGTAAAAGGGGATTCATGCCACAATTGTAGAGTGGAGAGGACATTATTTTTTATTTTTTCAATCTATCAAAAGAGAATTGCAAGGTGGTCCCAAATAGATGTCGAGAAGTTGCAAATGCTGAGAAGATGATTGGAATTTTCTACATTAGAGGAATAGAGAAGATAGATTATGTAGTATACCTAGGGGGGATAGTATGGGGCACAGAGGGAGGTACCCAAGGGAATAATGTAATAACTGGATGGGCCATAGTTAATAAATAAAGTGGTTAACCCACATCATGTAAGGGACCACAAGTAGTTAGCAATAATGTGGTAAGCCCATTGTATTAGATATATGGTATTGAAAGAACCATGGTAATGATGTATGGTATTGTATGTATGAATCATATATAAAGGCTAGAGACTCCCCATGGATAGACATTAAGGATTATTATATTGGAATGAATATGGCTTGTGGAGTGTTCTCCTTCCTTAAGGAGTGCTTGTATGGTGTTGCCCTACCTCAAAGGTTTCGATCAATAAAGAAGAATTTCTATATTTTGTGTTTGTAATTATCATGAGATTATTTATAGTTATTGGGTATATTTGCATCATATATGTTTAGGTCAGATCGATTACAAGTGGTATGAAAGCACTTTCTTGGGCAAAGAGGAGAGATATTTTTTTTTTGCAAGAATTTTTTGGGCGTCGAGTTTGTAGAACAGATCTGAAACTCTTGGTGCAAAATTGTAGAATCTAATTACAGATATGGATTCTTTGCAAAAAGAATACCCAAATTATAAAAAAAATTCAACCAAATCAAAGTCCGGATATGAGGGAGATATTGCTAATTTAAAAATCAGCTGTGTTGCAAAAATTTTGCTACGAACATTCGTGGAAGACGGATCTCTAGTTTTTTTTTTCATTTTTGTGGGGAATTATGAGAAAATAATTACATATGTAAGATCCCCTTGAAATACTACACAATTTAAAGAAAAAAATCGATTGAATCAAAGTCCGAATGAGGGACATATCACTGATTTAAAATCAACTCTTTTTTAGAATTTTTTATGACGGCGGGACAGTTGCACCGCAAATCTGAAATTCCAGAGTGCCTAGATTGGGATTTTTATCACATTGGAAGATGCAAAATGGTCGTTCCATTTCCAAAAATAGATCATAGTAGGGATTTTGAGCAATATTGACTGAACTATGGGCATTTTAAATTTTCGCTAAGTGATTTTTTCAAAACCATCTTCGTGGCTTCTACCAAGATGTTTTTTACAGGAGAAGATGATGGCCCTCCTATTGAAGAATACATAAGAAGGGAAAAGTGAGCATATGGGATAAGTTGGAAAATTTTGGTATTGCTTGGTTTGAAAGATGAAGCTACCATATGGTGGATATCACTTGACATCAAGAAGTTGAACAAACTTTCAGATGAAAAATTTGAAAAATTCCTTTTAGACAAATGGTCTCACGCTAGAAAACAAGATAATGAGAAACACGTGGAGTTATTTTCTACTGGTACCTCCTTATTATAGGTTCATGGATGTATTCACAAGGAGAAGATCATTGTGTCTAAAAATCCTAGTTGCAAGAAAAATCTTATAAATGTTAATTTGGCAAAAAAATTGCAAGTTCCAACAAAACACATGGAAAACACACAGGTTGATAATGAGGATGTTCAAGTTTATAAAGATTTGAAGATTTCTATGGATAAGTATGTATTTCATTTTGATTCTTATGATTCAGATATGGATAATGTGGATGTTGTTTTGGGATACCTTTGGATGGAATCTGTTGGTACTATCAATATTAATGTGCAGAAGAAATTCCTCAAGCTTTGGTATAAAAAGAGGAAAATTACGTTACATGATATTTCCATCAATAAATAGGTACAGTCCAAGGACGTTGAAGCAAAAAATGTTACTGGTATGGATACATCAGATGAGAAGTTTGTGGTTGAAGTAATACTAGAAGATAAGAAACAATTACAGGCGCCACAACATGTACCAGATACCCATCAGGCTCCATTAGGTGGTGATTAAAGAAAGATACATTGTTGGTTAAAACTTTAGCATATTACCACCCACATCACCCCACAAGAAAGCAACAAACATGATGGAAACAAATTATCCATAACGACAACAACCCCCACATGACAGATAGAGAGGGGTGATGATCCACCCACAACACATCAACATAAAAGAACGACCAGGCTCAGCCTCCATCACAAGCGAGCGAGGCACTAGCTAGATCGAGGGTTCACCTTTCTCTTGGATGGATAAATGCACGTGCATGGTATGAGTGGACTAATATTTTGAGTAGATCTTATTATTTGTGTTCTTCTTATGTTTCGGTGACAAAACATGTTTAACGAGGGTGGAATGTACTATACCTAAAGGGGATAGTATGGGGTACCGAGGGAGGTACCCAAGAGAATAATGTAATAATGGGATGGGCCATAGTTAATAAATAAAGTGGTTAACCCGCATCATGTAAGGGACCACAAGTAGTTAGAAATAATGTGATAAGCCCATTGTATTGAATATATGGTATTGAGAGAACCATGGTAATGACCCATGGTATTGTATGTATGAATCATATATAGAGGCTAAATACTCCCCATGGACAGATGTGAACGATTATTGTATTAGCAAGCATATGGCTTGTGGAGTGTTCTCATTCCTTAAGGAGTGATTGTATGGTGCTTCCATACCTCAAGGGTTTTGATCAATGAAGAAACATTTCTATATTCTGTGTTTGTAATTATATTGAGATTATTTACAGTTATTGGGTATGTTTGCATCATTTCATATATTTGCAGGTCAGATCGATTACAGGATGGATAGAGCAGAGGTGTTGATACAAAATTTCATGTTCACATATGGGATGTGAGGAGTAACCAACTTCAGAGTTGCGCATAGGTGAGAGGGAATACACATTACTTCCTTGATTAGATGATTGATGGGTGGGGATGAGAGGACATTCAACCATAAATAACTAGTGGCCCTCCTTCTAGTGCCAGAGATGTTGATGGTGCTAGACCCACCAACATTTAGGGGATCTCCCGAGTATGCAGTCCCACCTAGAACTCACACCATTTTGTGTATGAGTCCCATCTGGTATGATAACTAGGTTTCAATTGTCTTAAAGGTTTTCCTTAGCTCTTCCTTGTTAGCACATGAGAGTGGTCTATTTTGTTTTCGAGCAACGAGGTCTGCATGCTTGGTGAGTGCTTAGTGTTACTTATGTCAAGGTTATTTAACTGTAGAGGGAGAGGGTGGAAATGAGTCTCAAGCCGAAATGGAATATTCCCAACTCTGTTAGAGTCACGCAACACAAAGAGACATGCATAGGTTCCAGCTGAGTAATCCACACAGATCTGACAGTCACAAACACACAATGAATGGATAACACGTACAACACCCAATGGAATAGTCCACACAAGTGCGACGGTCGTTATAACAAGTTTATGAGAATGGTTTTTTTGAGTGTCTAGTGGGATATCCCACATGGGCAAGAAAATATTAACAACTTATAGAACACATTTTCATAAGCATTTGTATTATAACAACCAAAATAGTTCAACTATGTTAATGTAGGTTAAAGCAACATGCATTTCAAGTGTCCAAAGAATAGTCTTACAAAAAATACAATACATGTGTGAAAATGTGTTGGCTTGTTATTAGGCTTATAATGTTCCAAGGCACATCGGTACACCATCACATCACTAACCTTGATAGCGGGGCATTGGAGCCATTGCTCACTCCTCAAAGAAAATAATATAGCCTCTAAAGGCTATGTGGGAGGAGCCAAGTTCAAAAGTCCTTTGCATGTACAAATGAGGGGTATTTATAACCAAGGGTAAAACTGGCCCTTGTGACTATTCGACTTTCGTCATGACCGTTTGACTTACATGACTCTTCAACTTTACATGACTCTTTAGATTTACATGTGGATCTCTTGGACTTCCACATTACATTACATTGAGTACAATAGTATGGCCCACAGTAGTGATGTGATTGATATTACTCATGACATGACTCAACATGACAAAGCTAGTATGTTCATGCTACTACTGGTGTGCATGTCGAGCTGCAGGCTGCTAAGTGATGGATGTGCTCTTGGTGTATCATAGCTTCACCTCTGCATGGTAAGGTGTGTGAAGACTTCAATGGTCTTGGTGTTCACTTGATGTTGCATGTGCATGTCTCTCCTTCACTTGTATTTGGCAAGCTCCATGTATTTTTCCATTCATGAACAAGTCTCCTCGCATGCACTCCTTGTTCATCTCATTCGTCGTCGCACCATGTCTCATCCATGTACCTGTATCTGCAATAACTCATGACGAAACGACATCAAATCCAGAAATCTCCTAGTCTACCATGGTGTATTGTTTTCACTTTCAGATGCAGCTGACCGAGAGAGAGGACAAGGCTCTTAAACTATGTGGAGCAAATTTCAAGCCAGGATGTGAGCTCTGGGTGATGTCCATGAAAATTGTGCAAAGGACATTGGGAGGCTGAGATGGGCAATCCAGATTAGCAGTGACTGTCTACGGGATCTGGCTCGACTAGACGGCAAATCTAAGAAATTTTTTGATGAAGACAGTGCAGGCAGGAGGCGGAGACTGGCAGCAAAAACTACAAAATCTCTTTGGGGAGTTAGCAGCGAGCTGTGAGAAGCTGCTGGCAAAAATTGTGCAATTTCTCCGGGGAGCTAGCAGCGGGTTGCGGGAGGCAGTTGGAAAAAATTGCACAGAACTTGGAGGTTTTCCTGCTAGAAATTGTGTGTAGTTTCTGAGCTGAGCGAGATGCTATGTAGTTGGGAGAATTCTCATGAAAACTACGTTTTTTTCAAAAGGCACAGCAAGCTGGCTGCCAGGGTGACTGGATGGAGATATTGTGCAATGTTTGAGGGTAGTGCAGTGAGAGGCAACGGGTGTCTGTCTGGGATGTCTTTGAAGCTTCTTTAGTCAACAGAAGAAGTCATTCTTGGTAGCTTCTGTGCAATTTTTTGGAGGAGTGAGGCCTAGGGACACTACCAGGTCAAACTCTCTAGTTGACCGGCTGGAGGCTTGGATGATTTTATTGTGGGAAACCCATATTGAAATGGATTTACAAAGAAACTTCTACGTTTTTCTAGGTGACATTCAATCAGGTCGACTCAGGATTGCACGGTACAGACTGCATGGGAAGAAACCTCAAGCTTTGTGTGATTCTGGGCAGTAGTACATCTTCATTGAGGGTTGAAACTACATAGTGCGGATTAGCAGAGGTTCGGTTATTGTGGTTGGTCCAGTTGAAATAGCTTCAACAAAATGACTAAGTGTTTTAACAAGTGACTTCGTACATGTATGACCTTACGAACACACACTCAACATGACTTGACAACAAGACTCCTTGAACCATCAAGACAACATACACTCAGTGTGGCTAACCGACAGTATGAGCAATAAGCATGACACTTGTGATAGATCGTTGAACGACTGCGACGACACTTGTGTGACAGTGCATACAACTTCGTGTGTGAGTGCGACAGGTGTTTACATTGCAAATACAACTTGTACACATGAATAGGGACCTTGTGCATCACCAAAACATTGCTAAAAGCATGAAATTGTGACCAACATGCAAAAATATGTCTAATGAACAGTCAAGCCAAGAGGGTGAAAGGACTCAACAAGCGCTCACGGGATGAGCCTGAGTGCTTGCAAACATCAAAGAAAGACCCAAGGAAGGCTTCAAAATTTTATGCAAGACAAAATTTTGGAGGGTTTTTCATCCACTACAACACTACCATTACTAGCTACAAGTATAAACAGATCAAGAAAGTGTATGCATTAGGCATTACTACTCTTTCAGATCTATCACATATGAGTCTGCATATAAATAACTAATTCACTTGCACACCTAACACCTTCATCTCCATCTCCTTATATAGATTTTGCCTTAGCCAATACCTTGGGTAAATCCTTTGGAAATCTCATTAGTATTCGTTGATGGAATAAAATGAAAATCACCACTCCAATTATTATGGGCTAATACCATGGTAATGACCCCTGGTATCCAGATAACCATGGTTCAGATCGTATGCGACTTTTAGTCACAAGATTGGCATATGTGCATGATCCTTCTTCATAAGAACCATGTATACTTTCTCAAACTTCACTTTTTTCATCCATTTATAACTGAGTTGTAATTTCTCTGTCCATTTCCTCTATAGCGTCTATACCATTTTGCATGAGTTTCAAAATCATCATATTATCACAATATTGACATCAACTACATATTTATCAAGCAAGTTACCATCAAGGATAACACATTAGCCATAATGCCAACAATCTCCCCCTTTTGACCTGATGGAAAGCACTTTGGTATTTGGACACCACCTGCAAACATCTGCAAACACACCTGCAAACGCCAAGTCTTCTCTCCAAACCCCAAGATTCTATCCCTTTTTGAGATCAAGGGAAAAGGGCCGAATCGGGCCAAATGAAGAACTTTCCTTGTAGTTCTCATTACTATGAATTATGAATTCTACATACTTATCATGCTCCCCCTAAGCATATATTGAATCTTCAGAAAATATTCAGTAGAGTATAGTACTTTATGACTCAACCAAGAGTTACATTTCCTATCACCAATGATTGATGATTACATCAAACACCCAAACTATTAGGTTTACATATTGGACCCAAATTTTACATTAATGACCCAAAATAATGGGATTACATAAATAACATGACTTGGCCCCGATAGCCCATACATAACTGAATTTTACAATGATTTTCAACATAGTTCTTTTCATGAAATTTACATCAAGAGACATATATGACACTTATAAAAAAAATAAGGACATCAATAATGAGTTAGTAAGACCATGATAGTCATCAATAACCACCATGCACCGTATAAAAATATACAACATAAACACCTGCTAATAGTAACATAGATAGAATCATGAACATCCTCATAATGTAAGATAAGGTAGTGTATCATCAATTTCTCCATCAAATTTATTAAGAGGTATCATCAATCAATACTGTAACTGTAGCATAAGAAACCCAAACATTCTGACATAATGACAACAATGTAAGTATCTTCAGTAGTAACAACAATAACAACCATAGAGAAACAGTGATATGTACTCATCATAAACCCATCACGCAACATGGAGTACTCAAGAAATCATAATGCCAATAATGAACTATTAGAAGCATGGAAGATGCTCCCCCTGAACATGTGCTAACATTTCATTGTCAACTTTGGTCATCAATCAACATAGGCACCAAAAGAATTGTTTCAAAAGCAGCAAAATATAACCTTATCATGAATCAAAATTATTCTTAGTATATGGGCAATACTAATAGTCTACAATAGGTCAATATCAGAACTATAAATTCAATTATAACTTATGGAATTGTATGAGAAGACCCCCCTGAATTTGTGCCACTTGTCTTTTATGATTGAGAGGCATACACGACTGTCTAGATCAAAACTCACATATACACAAGACAATATTTCGTATGATCCACACACATAAAGTGAGTTATTGATGTTTATAGTTCTAGCTCCCCTTAAACATGACATACCTATTAGAACAATTGACAGAGTAAACTGCAAGAATCATTCTTAATTTTGGTCTAAGATTTTCAAAGGAATCACGTGGAAGAGACTTGGTAAATAAATTTGCAACTTGTTCCTTTGAAGGAACATATTCCAAGTTTATTTTTTCTTCAAGCACTTCCTCTCCAAGAAAATGTATTTTATTGGGATGTGCTCATTTTTTGAGTGCATGAGAGGATTTTTAGAGATAGTTATGCCACTAGTGTTGTCATAGAGAATAGGTACATGTGTGGACAAGAGACTTGAATATCTTGTAATTTTTATATCATCCATAGAAGTTGAGTAAAACAAGTGGAAACAACAACATATTCTTCTTCAACAGTTGATAAGGCAATAGAAATTTGTTTCTTACGAAACCAAGAAACTAATCGAGGTCCCAAATAGAATGCTCTTCCACTAGTACTTTTGCGGCCAAAAACATTACTTGCCTAGTCTGCATATGTGTATGCATGAAGTGAGAAATCTATGTTCTTGGGATACAATAGATAGAAATATTGAGAACCTTGCAGATACTTGAATATCCTCTTGACTTCTTTGAGATTAGTTTCATTGGGATTTGATTGGAATTGTCCAACTATGCCAAGAGAATGCATAATGTTTAGCCTTGTCCCAGTAAGATAAAGAAAGCTACCATTCATAGATCTTTATTCAGGTTGATTAACTGTGGGAGAGTCATCATTTTCACTGAGATTGCATCATGTTACCGTTCGTGTGAACATAGGTTTAAATTTTTCCATTCCATACTTCTTCATAATTTACTTTAGATACTTGGGTTGAGATAGCAAGATGCCATCTTTAGTTTGATGAACTTTAAGACCAAGAAAGTATGTTAGTTCGCCAAGTAAACACATTTCAAATTCCTGCTGCATAGCTAAAGTAAATCTTTGACTCATAGATTCAATATTTCTTCTAAATATGATGTCATTAACATAAACCACTACTACCAAAATTTTGTCTTTGTCATATTTGATATATAAATTGCTATATGTGTGTTACAGGGAAAAGTGTCTATGCAGAACTGCTAATCCCACTAAGGTGTGGTAGCTACCTTAGAAAAAAACAAAGTAAAGCTACTTTCGTTTTTCCTTTATGAAAGATAGATGAGAAACGAACAAAGGAGACCAACCTCTGTCTTGCACTTGACTCCTAGTTCGATTCCTCTCTCTTCTGATAGTCCTTTGCTACTCGCTTCCTTGTACACCCAGCTTCACAGAGTACCTGTAGAATCAAATTAGCATAACACTATACAAGAACATGGATCTATTATCATAAACAATCTAGGATTAGATGTAAATTGACCATACAAATGCATAAAACATAAACGACACAAGACTATGGAGGAAAACTTTAATAGCTTTTATTGATAATCAAGAAAGAGCCAAGAGAGTTACAACTAGTTGTTTTGACCCAGCATCATCCTCTCAGCAAGTAAGCCCTTCTTCACCTCATAAAAAGCTTAGATCACCCAACACTATGATGTTGTCTCAAGAAACCAACAACAATTCCTTACAAGATGCAAAATTCCAGCCTCTGGATCTCTGGGATGAGGGATCCATATATAGATATCTGTAAGGGAGATGAGTCAGCTTGTGATTTGATTAGTTTCTTCCCTCTGATAGTTCTTGCTTCCACTTGGAGATTGATGATCTCTTACTCATCCTTGGTCGAATTCAAAGAGGCAAGTGTCACAGGAGAAGTTTCTGGAAGATTCCATGCCTCTCCACCTCGCAGATTGACACTGCCATTTGTCACTTCTCGCCCATCGCACCCCATAGAAGGGATTTTTGAAATGCAACGCACCCACAGAGTGTACTTAGGTGAGATGCAACGCACTTTGCCTATGGAGCAGGTGAAATGATCCTGTTTTGACCAGTTCTGAGCAATTTTTCATGGAGAACTTCTGGGAGAAGCTGTAATCAGTTGACCTTGTTCCTTTAGGGGTTAGAACAACACTTTTAGGGACTTAGGAGCCCTTGGTTTATGGACATTTTATGCTTGGGGTTGTAGTGCCCAAAAACTATAACAGTTGCCCCTTAAAGCATGAGGTCGTTAATCTTTTTGATGTCGGGTGAAATGCTTTATCATGAGGATCCAAAGTTCTTTCAAGCTGGGAGGAGACCTATAATAAGATACAATACAATACATTATCTTCATAATATTTTCATGATCTAGCTAAGGCGGGCATTCCCATGCTCAGCTTTATAAATTCATTTTTATGTTCATAGGATAGACAATCGTCTGAGTGTAGACTGATGATTCTGGTAGAGCCATCATCCCTTTGATTGGATGATTATCTGTGCAGCAACGATGTACATTTGATGTCTTTACTTCCCTGAATATATATCGCAGCCCGGATGGATGAAATTAGATCCGGGGTCTTCAATCTCGTTCGATCTTCACTCGAAGTACAAGTCTATCCATGTGAGTGATGTTCTGGAGTCGAACATGGAAAGACATCGCCTGATTACCAGCCAATGGTGTAAGTTGTTAACAGGCGCGAGAGGAATCACCGATAATGATAATGACCCTCAAGGTACTACAGTACAATTCACGTGGTGTGAATAAAGGACTTGGCATCGAACACCACGCAAAATCTTTCGGTCGAAGGCCATTGATGTAAACCTGTCGCCGGAAGTGAGAAACTTGCCATTGAGGCATGCAAGCTTCAAAGTACTGAAAGGGGTGTCCCTAGATCAACTTCTTGGATAATGAGCTGATGTCGACAAGAAGCGATCCGTCATAGGAGGGCCTTAATGAATCCCACATCAATGACACGGAATGGAGCAAATGATTTTAATGGAGGTGAAAACGATCTGGTGATATAAGGTTCAGGGTGGCGGTCATGAAGGAATGGAGCGTAAATGTATTGCAGCGGGTGAGACACAGGTGAATTCTCTGAGTGACTTCTCTTAAACATATCGGCAACACTGACGTGATGGATTAGTAGCATTAACCCCAAATTTGGATGGTCTGATGGGACCATGGTGATGTGACCAGTGAATGAAACCACCCAACCCGACTTGGATGCGGAGTGAAAGTGTCATGTTCAAGAGCGACTTGCTACCAACAAAGTTTCTTCAAGTTTTCTTCCCAATTTTTCCCCAGTCATTGCTGACCAGTACATCTTTATTTTTGTCAAGCTTGAGGAGGATAACATATGCTTGTTCTATAATTTTCCCTTCGGGAAAACCCATCGCTATGTTTTAACGAGCCTAGCGATAGTGAAACTCGTTCTTGTCTGCTATGGACAAGTTTGTCGCTATTAGGTTTTAACGAGTTTAACGACAAAGATAACTCAGTCCTTTTCAATTTTAGAGAGTCTGAAAAGGGACATAAAGGAAACTCCAAAATTCCTTTTTCGTCATCTAATCCCTTAAGTCCGAAAAAGTATAAAACAATACAGAAGGGATGAATTTTTTATACTTTTAACGAGTCGAACAAAACAAGCGCTCGATCTTTTTGTGTAATAATCCCTTAGGTCCAAAAATATTAAAATCTAAAGGAGGGATAGCACTTCCGGTCCTTTTAACAAGCTGGAGAGGCCAATGGCTCGGCAATCTTTTCATGTTTTACGAGTCAGTTGAAAAGAGCTTAAAGGAGACTCGTCTTTGAGGAACAAGTGATAAAATTGGGTAGCAGCTGATTCCAGGTAAGGTTTGGAATTTTCCAATCACGGTAGTGTTACAAGGATGGCTAATAGGATCACTCTTCGTAGTTGTTCCTCAAAAGGGGTGAACAATCAAATGGAGGTGAATGATCGGCCAATACAGAGTGGAGGTGATGATGGGAACACGACCAAGGCTTTAAAGGCTGAAGTACTACATTCACGATGATTATTTACCGGGAATTGGTTCATTTTTTATTGAGCTTAAACGCTGGGGGAAACATTTGCTCATTGCTTATGTTTATTTTTTAACGAGCATGAAGTCCGCTTTAAAACTACTCGATGTGGGTTTATTTTTTAACGAGCTTGAACCCTGTGACAACATATGCTCGTGGCGGGTTTATTTTTTAACGAGCTTGAACCCTGCAGTAACACTGCTCGTGATAAGTTTGCATGCTCCTAGCATAATAACGCAAATTGAGGTGCATGCCCCCCAAGCTTCATTGCATTCAACTCGATGGTTGGAATGAAGGTTTACCTTTGAGATTTGGAAAGGGGATTTGTTTCATTTTTTAATGAGGTTGACACAGTAAAAGAACTATCCTCATGACTTCTTATTTCATTTTTTAACGAAGTCGACACAAGATAAGAACTATCCTCGGAATCCACTGTATTTACAGTATTTGATAGAAAATCAAAAACTGATGGATGATTAAGGTTGGTGGAATAATCTTTGTGGTAATCTAGAAGATGGGAGCGATGGTGGTGATCTTCCCATGGTGCCTCTCCTATCATCATTGATTGAATGATTCCTTCGTCTGTAGAATGTACATGCGACAAAGGATTTGAAGAGGTGCCATATTCCTTAGACCTATCTATCCAAACACTCGATGAGCATTGATTTGGGTTTGCCCCCCAAGCCAAGAAAATTGATTGCTACAATATTTCTAAAATGGCAATGATCCATGCTGACAAAATGTTTAGGAATCTTCCGAATCCATTAGATATAGAAGATTTCATATTGCAGGTTTCCACTGTGGCCACTTCCGCCAAATTACTCGGAGGCGGTAGGGAAAAAGTACCCATTAAGGCAGGGTCTTTTAGGAGACCTACTCCGATATGTTGAAGCGAATGATTACTTCCATGGATCATTGGAATGCTTCCCGTAACTTGTGAACTGTTGAGGGAGAAATGTTTGTTGGTCGACGATTGTAATTCTTCCTTGAAAGGGAAATGCAATCTTCCCGAAGTAGGTCGACACAACTGCGGCCATGGCATATATCCAGGGTCTTCCCAATAGGATGTTGTAATCGAGGTTTCCATCGATTACTTCAACATCAATTTCTATTGTTTTGCCCCCTAGTTCAACTTGCAAGTTACTTAGAATCCTGTATGGAGTATATGATGGTCCATCAAATGCTTTTAACATTGTTGACGATCGCGACAAGGGTGGTGAGCCTAAATTTTTCCAGCAACTCATCGACATAATACATGTAGATGCCCCCTCATCAATAATTGTTCAATGAACAGTTTTGTTGAGGGCTTTCACTTAAATAAGGAAAGCTAGTTGAGCTGGTAACTCAGGGTCATATCCTTTGTGATTAAAGGATACAAGATTGGAATCCGTTGGGTCAATCCCACCTATTACTGATAATAGAGCCTGCTTTTGGGAGGGGCGATTTTGCGGTACCTCAAGTGTCGACATAGCGGACGGCGATTGGGCCAAATCCTCTACTATATTATAATTCTATGCTACTTTGGCATGAGGACTAAATGTCGATTTGTGTAATACTCCCTTTGGCGACTTTATCATTGGCTCAGGAATGATGGGTGGCACAACTTCGGTCAAAGTTGTTGTCGAACTACTAGGTTGTTCATTGGCCTTGTTATTTGACAGTTGTGGATTCTTGTAATCCTTATTCATTGTCAAAGCATCATTTTGCTGCTTTGAGATAGACAACATAAGCACTTGGGATCGGGAAGCATTTTGATTAGAAACCAGTTTGGTTCCCGGGTTTGGAAACGGATCAGTCAATACTGCTGAGGTTTTTGAACTCTTAAAGAGTTTCTTAACTTCAGCTTTATGTGGACAATCTCTCGTCCGATGATCCTCATCGCATATATGACACCCCACAAGGGGTTTCCTTTGCCCAGAAGGGTTTGCAGAAGCTTTTTCAGTTGATGACTCATCCTGCTTCTTTTTTCTCCCTTTCTTTTTCTTCTTGCCCCCTGGTTGCTTTAGTTGATTGCCCTTGTCAGTCGACATGGCATTTACCTCTGAGGTGAGAGTTCTTCATTTTCATTTTGATTAGAAATCTTACAGGCTTTCTTAGATGTAGCCTTTGTCGATTTCGTGCTTGTCGTACCTATCACGCCATCATATCAGGTCCTCACGTGGAAGTACACATACAAGATTAGAATTCGAGATCCTCTCAGCAAAACCAGCAGGACTGCAAGTAGAGGTGTAACTCAAGCACATGTCGGTAATATTTTAGACGATTTTAAAACTGATATTTTGAGCACATTAACTACAAAGTTGGATTTTCTACAAGGCAAACAATATAGGCCAAAGAAGAATAAGCATTGGATATTTTATGCCCTCGTTGTCGAAAGAAGCATAGCCATAGGGAGTGTCCACTAGAAATGATGGAAACATGTGTTATTTGCACTAAAGATCATTCGACAAAGTGATGTCAATCACTCCCTGGATTAAAATTTGTATCAAAGAAGCCGAGGAAGATCCAGAGCCAACAATTCTCATGACACAGCAATGTCAATGGAAGACTTGCCCTTCAGGTATGATGCATGACCCTTCTCTGTTTTATTCTAGAAAATATACTCAATAGTAGATTCCTGGATCAACATGGCAAGGCCAACAATATTTTAATCCCACTTGGAAACCTCAGCCATACTTAGCACCGCCCTGGGAAAATTATCCATTTGTTAGATCTTTGTGGCCAAATCAATAATATTCTACACCTTCATGGCAAAATCTCGCAAACAATCCATACCCTTCACAACGGGAGAATTCATCTTCATAAGGACCAATGTTGCCTCAAAATTGGCACTATCCTACAGGACCTATCAAATTATCTATAGGAGTGTCAACCCAGTCACAAACATTGTTACAAGATCCATTTTAATTTTCCCCAAATCCTCAACCTCCATTGTGTCCTCACTTACCTGCTCAGCCAAATCCAAATCCGAACAATAGGCCTGTCCAATATTTGGAGATCGCTGAAAGTTCAGATCATGAAACTAACTCTCTCGAGTGTAATGAGTTATGGTTGAGATGTGGATGAGTTATCTTCCCATAAGATAATAAAGTAATTCAAGAACAAGAATATAATGAAAATCCCATCGAAAATAAGCTTTTAGAAGAACATATTTCTGCAATTGTAGTTGTTTCATAGAAAGAGACATCTAATGTGTTAACCAAACAACAAGACCCCATTAAAACTACAAATTTTGCTCCTCCATTCTCCGAAAGACTAATAGTCATTAAATTTCCCGTTCATTCTGATTTCGATCTTGTATGGGAATTAAAAAATCTATCCATTAAAATCCCTCTCCTCCAGGTTATACGAGATATTCCAATTTATGCTAAAACAATTAAAGACTTGTGCAGTTAAAATCCTAGAATGAAAACCAAATATCCTCATATAGTCCATGTCTTAGGAACAATATCTGACTTGATTTTAGGGAAACATATACCCATCAAATATTGTGACCCTGGGAATCCAGTAGTCACCCTTCGAAATTTAGGGTTGTGATTTTCCAAATACTCTTGCGGAAATAGGAGCTTCTATAAACATCTTAACTATAGAAACCTATGGTATCCTTGGGATCACAGCCTTAAAGTCAACCTCTACTTTATTAGAACTAGCTGAGATATCGGTGGTCAAACCAGAGGGAATTCTAGAAGATGTTATCATTTTTCTAGTTTTCTGGGAATACCCAGTGGACTTTCTGGTTATTAATCTTAGAAAAAGATTGGATGAGCATCCTCTAATATTGGCGAGGCCATGGCTAGCAACTGCATCTACATACATAATATGACAAACAAGGAATATGATAATTACAAAAGGAATCGTTGTTAAAAATCTTGCCTTATACCCACTAGCTAAGCCGAGTCTAGCTATTGAAAATTATCAATTATTTATGCCATAATACTAGGAGGAAAACCTGCATTTTCTTCTTATCTTGGACGAAGCTGTTGCATTTAAAAATCAAATCGAGGATGATATAATTAATTCCTTTATTTATAAACCTTTTACTATTGAAAATCCAACATGCCAAATGCTAAAAGACATGCTTGATAATGAAGCCCAGTAAGATCCACTAGAGGTTTTAAATAATAATCATATACCTACAACTATTGTCCATAATAGCATTCCAATCGAAATTGAGCCTCGAAAAAATTTAAATATTAATGCCAATCTAGATGATCAACAACGAAACAAATTAATTATGATTCTCTAGAAATATAAACATGCCTTCGCTTTGGAATATTTTGACATGGAGGGCATCGATCCACAACTATGTACCCATCACATTTATATAGAAACATATGTCTACGTTATTCAACAGCCTTAGAGAAGGTTAAATCCACACCTTAGGGACGTAGTGAAACAAGAATTGCAAAAGCTTCTGGATGTTAATTTTATATACCCCATTTCAAATAGCTCATGGGTTTCATCATTAGTTGTCATCCCTCAGAAAAATGGTAAATGGAGAATTTGTGTGGACTATTGAGAACTGGAAAAAGCTACGTTGAAAGACCATTTCCCCCTTCCACTTGTAGATGAGTTCCTTGACATTCTTGGTTTAAAGAAATTATTCTCCTTTCTTGATGATTTTAGTGGTTATAATCAAATTTAAATTGCTCCCAAAGACCAGGATAAGACCACATTTACCTGCCCTTGGGGAACATTTTCATATATAGTTTTTCCAATTGGGTTTTTCAATGCACCAACAACCTTCCAAAGTGTAATTTTAAGTATCTTTTCTGATTTAATTAGTGAAGAAATTGAGTTGTACATGAATGATTTTACTCTATATGGTAACGATTTTGACCAGATCTTACAAAATCTAGAAAAAGTTCTTGAACGTTGCATTACTACCATATTATGCTCAAGCCATGAAAAATGTCATATGATGATGACTGAAGGCATATTTATGGGAAATTAAATTTATGCTACAGGTATTCAAGTGAATCCAACAAAGATTGAAGTAATTCTTAAATTGTCTACTCCTCATACACGTACAGAGGTATGTAGTTTCCTTGGATAAGCTCGTTATTATCACATATTTATAGCAAACTTTTCAAAGATAGCAATACCACTATCTATTTTGATAGGAAATGTTGAATTCAAGTGGACTGATAGATGTGATGTTGCTTTTTCGGAACTTAAAAATTTGGTCTCAACGACCCCTATGTTAAGAGTGCCAAACTGGAATTTTCCTTTCCACATTTCATCAAATGCATCGAAAACAACAATAGGAGTTGTCCATGGACAAGAAGAAGAAAAAAAGCCTTATGTCTTTTACTATATTAGCAAAAATCTCACATCGGTAGAGCTAAATTATATAGTGACGGAAAAATAATTTTAGTTGTTGTGTATTCCATTAATAAATTTCGTTAATATTAACGAGATATCCAGTCTTCATGTATACCGACCATTCTACCATTAGATATGTGGGAAATAAACCTATTACAGATGGTCGAATAACTCGATGGTTTCTCTTATTGCAGGATTTCAACATTTCTATAAAGGATTTCCGAGGGAAGGAAAATATCGTTGTAGATTTTCTGTCTAGAGTACCTAAAAAAGTCGACCCTTTACCAATGGAAGATCAATTTCCATATGAACACTTGTTTGTTGTAACAATCAAGATACCTTGGTATGATGATGTGGCCAATTACCTAGCAGCAGGAAAACTACCAGTGCATTTCTGAGCTCGAGATAGGAAACTAATTATTCAGCATAGTGCACAGTTCTCTTGGATATACTACTACCTCTTTAATATAATGTCTAACCTTCAAATCCATAGATGCATCAGGGAGGATGCGATTTAAGACATTCTCGGGTCCTGTCATGATGGCCCATGCATTGGAAATTTCGTTGATTGTAGAACTGGGCATAAAGTACTCCAAATGAGCTATTATTGGCCCTCAATAATTAAATATGCGAAGAAGTATGTCTAGATATCTGATAATTTTCATAGAATGGGTCGCCCCATTCAAGTCGATGAGATTCTCCTGAAGCCATAATTTGTAATAGAACCCTTTGAAATATGAGCACTAGATTTCATAGGCCACTTTGACCCACCATCGAATCAAAAGACATACATACTGGTTTGTATGGATTATGTGACTAAAAGGGTGGAAGCAATCTATCTTCCAAGAGTTACAGAAGAAGTAGTCATTAGTTTCTTATTTGAATTATTTGTGTGATATGGGTGACCTCGAGAAATAGTAATGGATGCGGGGTCAAAATTGACTACTCTTAAAATTGCTACTACTCTATAGAAGTACCAAATTAAGCACAAAGTCACTTCTCCTTACCACCCTCAAGCAAATGGACAGGTGGAGAGCACCAATAAGGTTTTGGAAGCAATCCTGACCAAAATAGTATCTGTGAACCACCAAAACTAGGAAACTAAACTCCCTTAGGCCTTATGAGCCTATCGAGCAACGTGGCATAAGACTACTTGCTACTCACCATACCACATTGCGTTCAGTAAGGAGCCCATTTTTCCTATAGAAATTGAAATTAAGAGTCTCAAGGCTGCAAAAGAAATTGGATTGGATTTCGCAAAAGCACAGAAACAACGTTTACAACAACTTAATGAACTGGACGAAAACCTTAAAAATAAAACCTTTCAAAAGGTGACAGGAGGCTATTGTACAAAACTAGGTTCCAAGATTTTCTAGGAAAACTTCGGATGAGATCGTTAGTGCCATATGATATTGCCAGTGTCTATGACAACGGTACAATGAACCTGACTACCATTGATGTTTTGGGTGTCTCCTTTATTTCTAATGGACATCAACTTCGTTTATACCATCAACCTCTTAGACAATATTCTTTCTGCCATTAGATAAGTAATGATTCCAATTTACAGACTTTCGCTGATTAGGGGGTAACCCCACAGCTACATCTAGCTTATTTTTCTCAAAAACGCTTTTTATTTTGTACATAATGTATATATTTTTATGAAATTTTTGTTTAGTAAAAGATAAAAAATGAAAAATATATATATAAAAGAACAATAACAATAATTCTAGTAATAGTGAAATAATGGGAAAGGGACGTTATTCTTGTATCACATTTTTTGTTCCTTTGGTCACAATTATTGTTTCATTGATCACATCTATTGTTCCCTTTCATTAAAACTTGTTTTCCCTTTTAGCGCAGTTGCTTTTCCTTTGGTCGTAGTTGTTATTCATTCACTATTGTTCCCTTGGTCACATTCATTATTCCCTTTTATAAAATCTTGTTGTGCCCATTAGTCATAGTTGTTCTTCCTGCACTGTTGTTCTCTTAGTCACAGTCTTTGTTCCCTTTCATCACACATTAGTTGTTCCCTCTTCTACAACAATTATTCCCACTAGTCACAAATGTTCGTCCCTTTAGACAAAACTTATGTTCCTTTAAGTCATAGTTTTCGCTCCCTTATAGTTTCTGTTTCTTGAGTTATAACCAGCTTTTGTGTGAAATTATTTTGATATTGGAGCACTTTTACCACATCATGATAATAAAAATTATATCAATCCAATGATTACCATAAGAGAATATTTTATTCAAATTCTCGAAGTTTATCATAAATATAATAATCTTCATATTGTAATTATATAAATTGTTCATGATATATATCCTTAATTACCACCAGAGGAGTTTCTTTTCTTCCTTATAGATTTGTGATCTTCTTAACAAATAAAATTTTGGAGGAAAATATAGATTTAAAAGGATTAATTGTTACAATGCTTTTTACGCCATCCCTAACTCTTAAGGAGTTGGTGAGCCACCCCATTTACCAATCCTTTATCATAACGAAATGAGAAAATCTTAAAAAAAAAAAAAATAGCAAAATCATAGGAGGTCTCATCACAAGCCTGCCTACCACGATCATAAGACTTAATAAGGAAACATTACCATTTTGGTCACCAAGCCAATGTAATGGTCTTTGACACTTCTGTTAAAGAAAAAGAGGTCTCATCACGAGCTCACTTGTTCTCATCATTAATTTCTGGTGAATGGCATTGCATTAGCTGGTCACCACACCAAAACAATGGTTTTTTGACAAAAACAAGAAAAAATAAGTTATGAATCTATTTTTGGTAGAATGGGATACTGGCATATCAAGGGATAAAAGGAAAATTTGTCAAGGCTACGTACGCGTGCTGGCAGCAGAGGCTATGCATGTGGTATTGAAGTATACTTTACATCACCTTACAAATATTTTGCTAAATTTTCACCCCTTTCTAATAATAAAGGAGAATCGTCGCACTATTATGGAAATTTATCACATCACGAAGGTGGTAATTTGGGTATGTGTGAACAACTATTTATTCTAATATATCATGAATGTAATTTTAAAATTTTTCTAAGTCTATTTTTAATTCCTTTCTCTCTAATGGTAATCCTTTTGTATGAATTCACTTTACTCATGATTGGAGCCTTTTCCATGCTTTATTTTCTGCACAAATTTTGTTTCGGAAGCATATATCTACTTTTAATACACCTTATCATCACGCCGCATGCCCTAAATTGATACTTTGATGATTTGATGATTACTTGATATGGTTATTAATTTGTTAATATGCCATTGATTCACCACATCATCAAAGGTCATGGTCGACCTTTACTTTTATCGAGCGGGGGGTTGACAAATCATACATATGACAAGATGCTCACACGCTTAATTATCGCAGTACCTCTGCTTGCACGTGTTTATATTTATTTCCTTGTAATTATTGAATTCTTGTTAAAAAAATTTCATTTATTATCGGCTAAAATTTGTTGAATTAAACTTCATAGTACTCTTTGAGAAATATAAAAGGGGAGTGGCCGATCGATTTTCAGTGAGCCAAAAGAACTAAGAATCTCTGAAAAAGAACGTAGTATCTTGGAGCAAGCATGAAAGTACAATTTAATGAAGCAATTTTGTCAGACGTTATAGACCTTCCTATGGAAGACAAAAAATGGTTTGATAAGCATACCCATTTGAAGAGTGCAACATTGCTATTTATAGACCCATAGAAGAACTGATTTAGAAAGGCAAAGGATACAACGTTGCTTCATTTCTAGAACCTTGGAAGCAGTTGGCGAAGTACCGCAAATGCATATCACATGTGATGGTTGGTACGATGTGGTTAGGCCTCGACATTTGAAGTTGACGGTGACAATCAAACAAAAGGTAATTCTAAACTTTCCTTACTTTTTGAATGAACTTCTGCAACAGATTGTTAGAAGATTTAATAGGGCCAAAGATCAATCTTAGGTGGTAAGACACCATTGTCTTATAAAATTGATAGTTGTCAGAGAAATGCACCAAGTTCACTTAAGTTGGAATGTGTTTGTAGGAAACATTGAGCTTCCATTGTGAATTGAAATACCTACTGTAGAATCTGAATGACCAACAGAAAATCGAGATGAAAACATGGCAAGGTAGGGAATTAAAAAGGGGCAAGCCTAGACCCCAGCTCCAAAAAAGCTAACCAGGTATGAAAAGGGAATAGCTTCCCTTCTAGTCTCCCTGCCTGTTAAACGAAGAAGCTCATCTAGACTAGCTAAAACAAGGAATTGTACGATTCTAGTGTGCAGCCGATAGAATAAAATATATCCCAGAATTTCCCTGCTATACAAGAAACTCATCGAGAAAGTTCACGCCAACTGCATGAAGAAGAAATAGCCCAATTATTGGAAGGGTTGGGAACCTTTTTAAGTTCTGTGAATTGTGACGAAGTTGCTGGTTGTTTGGAAAATACACCAAATGAACCCTGAGGCCAAACTCTCTCTCGTCTCCCCTTCTAATTTAGTAGCTATAGTTATTCTAGAATCCTCAGAAGACCCTAGAGATACTTCTCTCCAAGAACATTCAATAGATTACATTGCAACTGTTATGGAACTCTATTCTCCTCCTGAAGAAACAACTTTATCTTCTCCTGTGAGACAAGAAATTAATGATGGTCTTTTCAACATTTCCCAGTCTGATGACAGCCTTGTAGAACCTGTAACTATCACCACAACTAAAGAAATTGTAATTGAAATACCCAAGACTATCATTGATACTCCCTTTACTTCATTTGTCCAAACCAAAAAACTTGTTTGAAAAAAGAAGAAGAAGAATTGGTCATGAAATAGAGTTGCTTAAGAGAGAAAACTAAAAACTACTGAGAAAAGTAAACCAACTCAAAAAATGGTTAAGAAACAATAGGAGGAATTAGAAAGGAAAGATAGAAACTCGAACATCTGAGGGACAATCCAAGAACTTTGTTGCCTCTGCAGAAACTTAGACAGAAGAAACCCTTGCAGTTACTATAGGAACACAAACTATCTTGGATGTATTAGACATCAATATGATGACTGCTAAAGTGGCTACTCAAATATAAATGTTTGTTCTTATTGATAGGACTACTTAGACAGAGCCTATACCACTTTATACCCTCTTAATTATAGATGCTATCATTCAAGTTTTAAATAAGAAACTGGAAGAACAACAAGAATCCCTAACATGGTATCAAGGAGAGGTGGTTCCCTGAAGGGAGAATCAATAATTGCAGAAAAAAGTAAGGCATGAAAATCACTGAGGATGAAACTTATGCTAAATTGAGAGCAATGGAGAAAAACATAAAGACTGTACAAGGCCAACTTTAAAAATCCTGGAACAAAAAAATGAAATTTGTTCCATTTATTTTGATGCCCTATCGTGCATATTCCCAACTAACAATTATGCTTTGTTTTTATTATAATGATACCTTCTACTCAATATTAAGTTCATTCGATCTAGACAGTGTTATGAATTTAATAATGTTTCTGATTTTATTAAGTATTCTTAGCAACAGGATGATCACACAAAATAGTTTTTGTGTGAATTATACATGCATAACCTCTTTTTGGAAGAAAAATAAGATGAAAACCCCAATCCTTTCATAGGTGATGTGAAATTTCAGGAATTCATCTCTTTCTCCAGGAATTAGATAAAAGGGCCCAAAGCGCATTACATATTCCAACGCACAGAGAATGGCCTTGACCTTTGGGTCAAGGGAGAGTCGAAAATCCTTATATGCAGACTCATTAAATAAAGAAGTGTATGGAGTGTCGTGTCATTGTTACTTCCCTAGCATTGATTCATAACGAAGTTCTACAGACTGGACTATAGTATTTTGAACAAATTGGAACAGAAGCCCTACGAGCTACTAAGTAGAGGTGGAAGATGTCAACTAATGAATTTAAAAACATGGAACCCTTTAATTTCAGAAACATTCAAGCACCAGTAAGCAGAGTGCAGGATTATGCTCACTTGGTCCCAGAAGAGGTCCCCAGTTGGCTTAGATGTAAGTATAAATGTCCTATAATTTCGTATCCTCTAGATAATTACAAGGTAGAGTATCAGCTAATAAAGGCAGGTAAGTCAATAGAATTCCAGGAAATTAAAATAGGAACAGATTCAGACACTATGGTGAGCGCCCTTACCGAGCCTACTCTTTAACCCTTCTACATGTCAACCTGTTGATGCCGCGAAAATCACTGCATCAACATCGGGGAAAACCACCCGGTCCGGAACTTAAAAGCAACTCCTTTTCCGTTTGGTGTGGTGGCTCTAACTGGATATAATGGGACCAATTTCCTAATGATTTATAAATGGGATGGATAAGTGATTGATTTTCTAATATCTAATGGGAATGATGGATGATCTATTCTAAAATGCAACAATACAAATACCTAATCTATCTCGGGAGGTCTTTCTCTTAGTGCAATTTTTTATGATTCTTATTGACAAGTAGGCATATAGACAACTCTACTTATAAACAAAATATTTATTCATATGATAATTATTTTATTCAAGTAGTTAAAGAAAGTAATAATTAAAATGTTATCACACTAATATTTATATATTATTGACATATGTATGAAAAAATAACAACTCTTAAACATTCAATAGTGATAAGTCAAACAATTGTTGTGAAAGCCTATACATATATCAATAATAGCAAAATAAATAAATGCTGGTTCACATAAAAACATGAAGAAAAAACATAGATAGTAGTACCAGATGTATTTGAGTCTCCTCCAATATGAATTGCATTCGGATCTCGCTTTTCAATTTGGGAATACTTTTACAAGAAGCAATAGTGCATATCACATAAAAGTATTCTTCATCAAAACTTAGAATTCAAGTCCAGTTTTTATAAAAATAAATATATCGGAAGCACAGTAGTGCAACTTCCGATCCAAGTCTTAATACAAAAATTTGAGAACCCTTTCTAAAAACATGAAAGGTTCTATAAATACTATTTAAACTAACAAACTATGAAATAAATATGTTATGCCCTGATATAACCAAATCATAAAAAATGTGAAAATCTTCTCAAAATAGGCATGTTTGTAGTCATTCAGAATGGTTCATTGTATTAGTTGATCATCTTGTGACTTGAGCTGACAAAAGGCGAGCATCGGTTGAAATTCTGGTGGATGACTCAAGTTTGAGTGTAACTGAGCAGTGTATGTGGCATCAGTAAGTTCGGAAATCATATGGCTGATTGCATCAGTGAGGTAATTCATCGTTGTCCGCTGACTATATGGTTTAACAAGGAAAAACCAAAAGGTTTCCCATGTTAAAGTTTGAATTCCTGCAATTAATCTTTCCCTCTGCTCTAGCTCTTGTTTCCATGTCTGTTCTAATGCTTTTACTGATGGAAGTTTCCCTGGAAAACACTCTGTAATTAAATTTGAAAAATAAAGAGTATCATTAATCAATTCAACCAGATTGTTTGTTGTCAATCTGCATCTTAATATCTCTCTTTCTGCTTTCATTAGTTGAGATTTCCATTCAGTGAATAGGATTTCTTTATGCAATTCGAGAATTTTTGGTAGATGAGCAGATTTTCCTTCTTTGGTTTCTTGCCAAGAGAGAAAAATTGTTAATCTTTCATATACTTTTTCTAAGTTTAGACTCACATCAACTGATTTATCAACCATGGATGATGAAATTTCACACAAAGGAAGAATGAGTGAGATATTATGACATAATAGGCTCAACTAACTAAACAATGCCTTGGTAATTTAGAGAGCCTCCGATCTGAATTCTCCCACTTGGGGATATTCTTTGAATCTTTCTATTTGGAGTGATAGTTGAGTGATCTGTTCTTCCTTTGATTTACTCAACTGTTCATTTAATGATTGCAACTTGCTCAATGCTTGGGATAATTCCTATTGCTTATGAATTTCATGTTGATCAATCCTTTGTTTTTCTTTGATAAATTGCTCGTTCAATTGGTCATTTGACTGCCTTTGGACTACTAACTGTTGTTCCAACTGTTCTATCTTCTGTTGTTTCTCTTGTACCCATGTTTCCAGTAAAATTATTGCTTGGTCTTTTTCTTTGAGCAAGTTATTGACCTCCGATGCTTTGTCCATTGTGGCCGCTATGTATGCTCCAGCATACTGAGAAAGTTTAGTGAGATCTTCAGAAGGATTAACTTCTTCTCTCCATACCACATTTGTTATCTCCATTTGTGAAGTCAAAAGAGGAGATTGATCAACTTTCCTCTTTTTCCTTTGTCTTTTGATTATAGCCCTATGCTTAGGGCTGTAGAAGACATCCAATGGTGGTATTTCTTCTACATGTAAAACAATTTCATCAGAGGGATTTTCGAGGATTATTTCTACGTCCTTGTGAGTTATGGGTGGGTCGCTAGTTCCTTTAGTCGGAACTGTATTGATTACTGATTTCTGACCAGTTGTCACCTCAAGTGTGTTGAATCCTTGAAGGCTCTCAGTATTACTAATGATGGAATCAAATTGTTGCCATTCCTTGATTAATTTAGGATCAACATAAATGCTTGAATCAATGAGTTCACTACTTTTTCCTTGTCCCTGCTCCTGCTCTGGCAACTTTTTTTTTTGGGAATCTTCTCCACTACAGGAGTCTTGTCGGCAACTTTTTGTTTACTTTGACTCTGTGGCTGAACTCGAGACTATAGCTAATAGGTCCAAAGGCAGAGTTTGCAACCTCTGGTATCTGAGCCTATTGAATGCTTCTAACCCCTCTTCTCCATGCCTGATCCTAGCCAATCCTTTAACCTGAAAAGATGTTTTAGTTGAAGCAAATAAATCATCAAAGTCATCTGCTTCATGATCGAATTTGGCAAGTTTAGCTTGAGCGGTAACGTTATGGGAAACCTTCCTTGGGTCATATTGCCTATTCGGAATGGTGGCAAGATTCAGCATCTGAATCTTCTCTGCCTCTTTCTCCACATGCTTGTAATCATGTAAGGTAAAAATGCCACATCGTAAGGGGAATATAGGCCACATATGTTTCTTAGAATCCTTCAGGGTTCTTGATGTTCCTTCAACTATTATCTGATATGCCAATTCTCGGGCTAACAATTTATCAGGAACATATAGAGGAAGAACATGGGGTTTAGTGAGACTACCAAAAAGCCTCACATAGGTAAATTTCTCCTCTCTGAACCAGCTACCTACTGCTGTCAAGTCAATTGTTTCTTCCTGAGATATCTTGGGGACAGGCTTATTGAAAATAGAATAATATACAAGTAAAACAAAACCATTGCAAATTCTGTATAGGTGATTTTTATAGCGTGCCTTCCACAACTGTTTGTGATAATATGAATAGAATTGGGATCTTGGGAAGTTCACTTCCATCCGAGTACCGAGTATTCAGAATTAAAACAAATAATATCTAGAATATATACATTGTATTAGAAAGGAGGAATGATCCAGGAAGTTGTATATGCTTTCCTTCTATATTCTAATATCTTAGTGGCTAGTCTATCAGATAAAATATTTTCCCAATCCATAACATAACCATTAATCTCAGTTTCTATTAACAAGACCATATCTATAGTAAATTTTGCAGAATCATGTTGTCCCCACAGTCTACACATCATAGCTCCAGCATAGCAATAAGGAGAAGCTAATGAGTCGACAGAATATTTACCCAATAACTCGTGCTTATGTTTCTCCGGGAAATGCCTCTAGTGCTTGATCGGGTCTGAATCCAAGTCATTTTCCTTTGCAAATGCTTCCAGCAATTCCTTGTTAAAATGCTTCTCGGGTGGAGGTAGATGGTACATTTGCTTGAGATCTTCAGGCTTGAATGACCTGAATATCCTTCCACCAGCCATGGAAAATGTTCTATCTAAAGTTTGGATTTTCTCGACAACCCATCTAACCACGTCAGTGTATGTCAAAATTTTGGCCCGCGCTACTATCTTGTGAAGGTATGAACAGGCCAATTATTTGAGAGTTCCCTCTGACTTGTTGGTTGAATCGGCTATGGTTTCCTCTTCTAATCCTTCGGGCTCCTCTGCTTCTATCAAATCATAAATTCTTTCCCAACTAGCATTTCCCAGAATGAGACATGTTGTATCTGATATTAATCCCTTCTTGCTCGGTCCTGGTTCTTTGGCTACAAGATTTGCTTTGGCCTTCTTAGATTTCTTCCCCATCTTCTCTGGATTCATGGGTTCCAAGAAACTCTGCACAGACAATTACAAACCGTAACACAGAGATATTGCCACTGAAAGCCAATATGAAAATGAACAGAATTAAGGTGATTGACATATGATAAATGGATCTAGCTAAGAGTTAACACGAATGAAATCTTTTGAAGGATTTACTCTTAACTGTAAAATTTAATAGCTGTTTGAACCGCCAATTGTGGTGAATAAATACCATAAATACCCATCTCGTCGATCATATACCAAATGATTATCTCAAGTGTGTCTTCAGATTTCCTCGATCAGCGATCAGTGATAAATCGCAAATCTCAATCGGGAGTTTCAAAGGGAGAGGCTTTATCACTTGCAACGAATATCTCTAATTGCCGAAAAGTGATATTATAATAAGCAGAGTACTATGCATGCAAACCGTTTTAGCGTATGTTTTCCTCTTGAGATGCGCGCCCAATTGATTGATCGCAATCGAGGTTTGGCTTGCACTTTTATCCTTTTGTCATATGATATCTCCAATTGCCGATTGCGATTTCCTTCATCGGATCGGAGGATTTGATGAGGCCTTGTTTGTGTGTGTCCCTTTGTCATTGCGATATGCGATCTCTGATTGCTTTATCACAATGTAGAATTATTTATAATATTTTTAAAGGAACACTTTGTTCTTTTCAAAAGGCTTTATAAAATGAATTATTTACATCGGGCCTTTTGATAAAGATTTTTCTTGTAATGAGGTCAATACCAGTTTTATTTATCAACTCACAAATCTAACTAAGTTTATTTAAAAAGGGACCCATTTCTTATTAAAAATTTTGTGTAAAAGTTTTATAGAAATGGGGGGTTGTTGTACAGCACAACAATTGGCAATTCACTGGAAGAAATAGTTATCTCTGAGAAAGTAATGTAATATTTTAACCTTCTTAATCTGAAAACCTTACTGGATAGAGAAAACCTAATATAACTAGGTAATCATAAATTCTGAATATAATGAAAACTATTTTTGCTATCTCTTTCTTATCTCAAAATTAAATACATTCTAAGTTTAAGTAAACCTTAATTGGTTGATAATGATAAAACAAGATACTTCTCCAACTTAACTTGTATAATGACTCCTTTGTCACATTTAGAGCCACTGCGGCCATCAAACGTTTATAGTCTCTATGGGGTTACCTTTTAACCATTCGATCATTCATTGTTCCATCCATTTTAGAGTATAATTTAAAAGAATGAATCCAAAAGATATGTTTCCACACTTTTTGTATTGCATTTTCTTTTTTGCTTATTTATTTATTTTGTAAGATAAAAAGCCATTGTTTTGTTTTGGTGGCCAGCTATTGACAATGCCATTCACTGGTTGTAATTTAACTGAACAAGTTGGCTCGTGATGAGACCCCTTGTCTTATAATTATAAGTCATTACCATGTTTTGGTATGCAATGTTAGTAATGTCAGTTGAACTAGTCCCCTATGATTATGGTAAGCAGGCTTGTGATGAGACCTCTTATCATTTATATCAAATATATTTTAGAATTACACTTTGAAAAATCATAAACTTTGATGGATGGGATGAATAATTTTCTCCTTAAGAGAACATGGATGACAGTTTTGAGATTTGAAGATGCTAAGATTGGATCAGTCTTTGCTTTCTATTAGTAACTTTTTTTAGGCTTCTAAAACTTAGAACAATTTACACTATTTTCAAGTTTTGAGAAGATTCCACAAAAATAAAAAGGCTTTTCAAAGTTTAATTATACCTAATTTCCTAAAACTTTTCTTTTTCCTCCAAGGCTTCCATCTATCAAAAATAAATATTACGACTATTTTCTTTTAAGTAACCTTTTCAAAATAGTAAAGACCAATAGAAGGCTATTTACAATTTTATTTTCTAAGAAAGAAAATAAACTAATTATTCACACAAATATAGCTGAAAATTGAATATTTACAAAGTGAGAAGGGGTTACCTCCTCAATTGAAGAATTTTTTCAAAATAAGCCCATTGATAGGAAGAGAATCTCTCTTTCCTAATAGATCTTGCAATATGAATGTTGATGGGCCTATCTTCTCGCTGATTTGAAATGGTCTGAGCCACATTTTTTGAAATTTAGTGTGTTTTCCTTTATCCTCATGGGCTTTGTCCCATTTCAAAACAAGATCACCAACTTGTAAATGTTTTGAGCTGGTTGAAGTTGTATCAAAAGAAGACTTAATAATTTGTTGATGCTTCGCATGTGTAATTCGAGCTTTCTCCCTTTCTTCCTCTAGTTTCAAGATCTAATTATGTCTCAATTGAATAGAAGATGAGGGATTTTCTTCAATAAACTGCACTAAGGCTAGTGATGGAAGTATTAAGTTTGCTGGTATGACAACCTCCTTTCCATACACTAGATTAAATGGAGAAGTGCCTATTGAGGCCTTCTGTGTTATACGATCTGCCCATAATGCAAATATCAAAGACTTATGCCAATTCTTATGATTCTGATCAATAATTCTCTTAATGATTTTGATAAGATTTTTATTGGTGGATTCTGCTAAACCATTACCCTGAGGGTAGTAGTTTGCAGAATATTTCAATTTGAATCCTCTTTTGATAGAAAATTCAAGTATGGAATTACCAGAGAAATAAGATGCATTATCAAAAATAAGAGCGTTTGGGACACCAAACCTGGTAATGATGAACTGATCTATGAATTCAATGATTGCCTCAGAGTTTGTTGTCTTCAAAGGAATTGCTTCTACCCACTTAGTAAAGTAATCTGTAGCTGTAAGGAAATACCTATGATGTTTGGATGAATGTGTAATAATTTCTCCAATGATATCCAATCCCCGTTGTTCAAAGGGTTGTTCAATGTTGACTGGCTGCAAAGGAAAAGTTGGCTTCCTTTGTCTTCCACTAGTAGTTTGACATGTTCTGCATTTCCTTACATATTCATGAGTGTCTTTAAATAAGGTGGGCCAATAATACCCAGCATGAATAATTTTGTGGGCTGTTGTATCAACTCCAAAATGTCCTCCTGCTGGACCATCATGTAATTCCTGCAAGACCTTTTGCGCTTCAGGTTTTTCTAAGCATCTTAACAAAATTGAATCATAATTCCGTCTAAACAACACATCATCAACAATCATGAAGTTTTTTGCTTTTAGTCTTATGGCACGTTTATTTTTATAGGAAAGATTAGAAGGAGCATATCCATTTTTCAAATAGAATATCAAATCTGCATATTGGGATTCAGGATTAATGGTACTTATCTCATTGATTTCTTCAATATTGTTTGTACCTTCATGTTCCTAAATATTAGAAGCTCCTGCTAACAACCTACAAAAAGCTTGGCCTTTGAAAATATTTTCTGGTCTAATGTCCAAATCATACTCTTGTACTGTCGTAACCCAATTTGCCCTTTTTTCTCCCAATTCCCTTTGGACTAGTAACTGTCTTACTGCTAAACAAGGGACTATAAATTTTGTGTGAGCCTTTAAGAGAAAGGGCCTAAAGTGTATAATGGCTTTGTATACAGAAAATGCTTGATTTTCAACTTCAGAGTAATTAAGTTCAGCACCTTGAAGATTTGAACTATAAAATGAAATTGGGGCTTCCAATTTTTTATCATTGATTTGTGTCAGCACTGCTGCGTAAAATGAATCAGATGCAAGAGTATATAAAATGAAATGATTTGAAAAATCAAGGGTGTTTAATGCGGAAGAATTTATGATTTCTTGCTTGATTGAATCAAAAGCCTCCCTTTCTATATGCCCCCATTTAAACACTGAGTTTATCTTGATCATGGCTTGTAATGGTAAAACAATATATGAAAAATCTGGAACAAATCTTTTTACAAAATTAATTTGACCTAAAAATGATTGCATCGCTTTTTTATTATATGGAAACGGAATATCAGAAATCTCTTTGATTCTATCTAGATCAATATAAATACCATCTTTTGAAACAATGAACCCCAAGAGTTTACCTTGGTCAAGAACAAAAAAGGACTTCTTAGGATTGAGTGAAATGCCATACATTTTGCAGCGTTCAAAGATTTGTTTCAAATCATGTAAATGATTTGATATTTTCTTAGAGATGATAGTAATGTCATCCAAATAGAAAACTACTGATTTATTTATTAGACCTTGTTATCGGGAAATCTAATGTCTATGCAAAGTTGCTAGTCCCACTAAGACGGGTAGCTATCTTAGAAACAAACATATTAAAGTTACTTTTGCTTTCCTTTGTGAGAAGTAGATAGGAGAGGATCAAAGAATACCAACCTCGATCCTTCGCTCGGTTCTTTTCTTGTTCCTTCTCGTCACCGACAAGTCTTTTCCGCTTCTCCCTTGACCACTCCATTTTCAAAGAGTACCTGTAAAGTCAAAGCAACATAATACCTTCAAAGTGCAGAGATCTACAATCATAAACAATATAGGACCAGATATATATTGACCACACAAATGCATATACTATCAAACATACAAGAATGTGGAGGAAAACTTGAATAGCTTTATTAATATGAAGATTAGAAGAGAGGATTACAACCCATTGTTCTAACCCAGCGTCATCCTCCCAGCATGAAAGCCCTTCTTCACCTCATGAAAAGCTTAGATCACCCAACACTATGATATTCCACCAGGAAACCAACAACACTTCCTTACAAGATACAAAATTCCAGCCTCTGGATCTCTGGGATGAGGGATCCATATATAGATGATTGCAGGGAGGTGAGTCAGCTTCTGGGATTTTGATTAGTGTCTTCTCTTTGATAGTTCTTGATTCCACTTGGAGATTGATGATCTCTTACTCATCCCTGGGTGAATTCAGAGAGGCAAGTGTCACAGGAGAAGTTTCTGGAAGATTCCATGATCATCCACCTTGCAAACTGTCTCTGCCATTTGTCCATTCTCGCCCATCGCACCCTACAGAAGGGCTTTCTAGTATGCATCGCACCTTTTACACTGGGCAGGTGAGATGCATCGCACCCTTAGCACTGAGCAACCTATATGGTCCAGTTTTGACCAGTTCTGAGCAGTTTTCTGTGGAGAACTTCTGGGAGATGATGTAATCAGCTGACCTTGTTCCTTTAGGGCATGAAACAACACTTTTAGGGACTCATAAGCCCTTGGTTTATGGACATATATGATTGGGTTTGCAGTGCCCAAAAATGTCTATAACAGTTGCCCCCTAAAGCATGAGGTCATTAATATTTTGATTTCGGGTGAAATGTTTTATCATGAGGATCTGAGGGTTTTCGAACTGGAAGGTGACCTGTAATAAGATACAATACAATACATTATCTTCATAACATTTTCATGACCTAGCTGAGGCGGGCATTCCCATGCTCAGCTTCATAAATTCATTTTTATGTACATAGGATAGAAAACCATCTGTGTGGCAGACTGATGATTCTGATAGAGCCATCATCCTTTGATTCAGATGATCATATGTGCAGCAATGATGTACATTTGATGTCTTTATTTTCCTGAATATATCGCAGCCCGAATGGATGAAACTAGATCTGGGGTCTTCAAACTTGTCCAATCTTCGCCCGAAGTACAAGTCGACCCATGTGAAAAATGTTCTGGAGTCAAACATGGAAAGACATCGCCTGATTACCAGCCAATGATGTAAGTTGTTAACAGGCATGAGAGCAATCCCCGATAATGATGATGACCCTCAAGGTACGACAGTACAATTCGCGTGGTGTAAAAATGGGACTTGGCGTCGAACACCATGAAAAATCTCTCGGTCGAAGGCCATTGATGTAAATCTGTCACCGAAAGTGAGAAACTTGTCATTGAGGGATGCAAGCTTCAAAGTACTGAAAGGGTTGTTCCTAGGTCGACTTCTTGGATAATGAGCTGATGTCAAAAAGAAGTGACCCTTCGTAGGAGAGCCTTAATGAATCCCACATCTATGACATGAAACGGAGCAAATGACTTTTGGAGGTGAAAACGATCTGATGATACAGGGTTCAGGGTGGCGGTCATGAAGGAATGAAGTGTAAAGGTATTGCAGCGGCTGAGACACAAGATGGGTTGGTGAATTATCTTATCGACTTCTCTTGAACATATCGGCGACACTTGAAATGGATTGGTAGCGTTAATCCCAAAGATGGATGGTACGGTGGACCAATGGTAATATGACCGGTGAACGGAATAACCCAACCTGACTCAGACATGGAGTGAAAGTGTCATGTTCAAGAGCGAATTTGCTACCAATAAAGTTTCTTCAAGTTTTCTTCCCAATTTTCCCTAGTCATTGCTGACCAGTACCTCTTTATTTTTATCGAGCTTGAGGAGGATAACATATGCTTGTTCTATATTTTTCCCTTCGATCAAACCCATCGCTATGTTTTAACGAGCCTAGCGACACTGAAACTCGTTCTTGTCTATATGGACAAGTTTGTCTCTATTGGTTTTAACAAGTTTAATGACAAAGATAACTCCGTCCTTTTCAATTTTAGAGAGTCTAAAAGGGACGTAAAGGAAACTCCAATAATCATTTTTCGTCATATAATCCCTTAAGTCTGAAAAAGTATAAAATAATAGGAAAGGGATGAATTTTCGATAGTTTTAACAAGCCGAACAAGACAAGCGCTCGATATTTTTGTGTAATAATCCCTTAGGTCCAAAAAGATTAAAATCTAGAGGAGGGATAGCACTCCCGGTAGCTTTAATGAGTTGGAGAGGCCAACTGCTAAGAAATTTTTTCATATTTTACGAGTCAGACGAAAAGAGCTTAAAGGAGACTCATTTTTTGAGGAACGAGTGATAATTTCAGGTAGCAACTAATTCCAGGTAAGGTTTGGAATTTTCCAATCATAGCAGTGTCACAAGGATGGCTAACAGAATCACTCTTTGCAGATGTTCCTCAAAAAGGGGTAAACAATCAAATGGAGGCGAATGATCGGCTAAAACAAAGTGGAGGTGATGGTGAGAACACGACCAAGGCTCAAGAGTTGATGATAATGCATTCACAATGGTTATTTACGGGAAATCAATTCATTTTTTTTTAATGAGCTTAAACTTTGGGGGAAACATTTGCTCATTGCTTAGGTTTAATTTTTAACGAGCTTGAACTTCACATAAAAATTGCTCGTGCCAATTGTATAATAATGACATCTCATCGGTAGATTCCATTTTTATGGAGCTTGCACCTTTCGAAGCTTTGCTCCGTATCCTTTCTTTATGTAAGCCAGGAACGACCAATCCTACTAGTTTAAAGGGTTTGAGAATCTACAAACTAAGAAAATAAATGGTCGCTCTTCACTTGAACGTAAAAAGGTTTGCATGCCCCCAGGTATAGTGAACTAGAGTTTTGAGGTTACCCCTCAATTTACAAACAAAACATTTGCTTTGTCAGGAAAGGCCTACCTTTTACATGTTACCCCTCAATTTGCAAACAAAACATTCGTTTTATCAGGAAAGGCATACCTTCTAACGGAGGTATCTTATCTGGTCTAATCCCATTTTCCTATATAGATGGGTGTTAGACTAGTCACATTCCTCCGCGGAAACCAACTCTATACCCAGAGTTTTCCTGCCGAAGCAGACCAAGGTGCATGCCCCTTGGGTTTTAGTCCTGACCCCTGAATTACTCACGTTCTTAAGGTGGACGGACTGGAGATTGATGAGACATTCCTTGCATGAAAAGACCATTTAGGGATGGTATTTGACTATTTTCCATGTGTGAGCTGAGGAACGAAAGCTGGTCTACGAGCTAGACCACTCTGCCTTCATGCAGAAAACACATTACTCGAAAGAGTGAGGAGACAATGGATCCCATGCAATAAATATAGTCACACCCAAGGAGTAGATTGTAATCTAAAGGCCCTTGGACTACCATTACGTTCATATACACGGTTTTTCTTCTCAATGTTATAGGCACATTAAGAAGGATCCCTAACGGTCGACTGGTTCCTTTGTCGAAGCCTATCATATTTCTCATTTCAGGCATAAGCGATGGCGAACCAAGCGCTTTCCAAGCAGTCGAGGAAAGGATACTCACAGAAGCCCCTTCATCTATGATAGTACTGACCATGACCATTCTGTAAGCTTGTACAATGATTCGGAATGGTACATTAGCTGGTAGATGGGGTCTGCCTAGTAGATTCCAGTCGAAGGAAACCACTAGGTTGCTTGGAGGTGGGACTGAATAGACAGCCGGACATGACTCTGGTGAACTTCCTTCCTGCGGTAAAGGAACGGGTAGATTGCCCCCATGTTCAGCGGAGTCTGTGTTTACGAAAAGAATTTGAAAGGTGTCATTCTCATTCTCTTCGGTGATTGTATCATCTGAAGATAGACCTTCTGAAGACAAGACCGGGTCAACTTCCGCCTCAACCTTTTGACTTTCGTCTGGTATGGTTTCAGCAGGTTTATCTTCAATGATAGATGCTTCGATCGACCACAAAGTTGTGTCGGTCAGATTTTCAACTAGCGATGGACTCGGCAAGAGATTCTTGTATCCAGGAGGAAGCCACAGCAGTGAAGTGGGACAGTTATCCAAGACTCTCTTTGCTTCGTCCAAGAAGGGACAACAGTGGACGGCATGATTGCCTTCGCACAATTTGCAAGGAAATTTACATCTTCCTTTCTGTCCAGAGACTTCGTTTTCTCTAGTTGATGGTGTGCTTTCAACATGATCGTCAGAGGTTGATGACACCGAATTGTGCAAATGAGGAGACCAGTCCCTTAAGATCCGGGGGATACAAGGACAATCTCGATGATAGTGGTCCCCTTTGCAAATGACACATGGAGATTTAGGTCTGGATGGTGCCGTGTGTGGATTTTCGCTAGATGATGCATGGTTACCCCTTTTTGCCTTTGGCTCCTTCTTCTTCTTTTCCTTCTTCTCCTTCCCCTTCTTCTCCTTCTTAGTTACTTGATTTTTTTCTTTACCAGCTTCATCAAGTGAAGAGGAAGGAGGAGAGGGAGAAACGGACGAAGTGGAAGGTTGAGGGGTAACTCTAGTATCATCTAGTTGCTGACTTGATTGTTCAGGAATTATGGTATTCTAAACGACGGAGGTTGAGAAGAGCCATATTGGCAAGCCAATCGTCAATCCTAGAAGTGACATGTGGCCATATGAGGTGCACCAAAATCTACCCAAGAGGAGAAAGGACCAGGATTTCCTCCAAAGGGAAATCCTTGTTGGTGGATTCCATTTTCTCAACCTAAGACCAACAAGGGAACAGTGACGTTATTTCGATTAAAATAAATTTTAGACGCTTTGACACAACTTGCTTTTTCAATTTTTAAGAGTCGAGAAAAAACAAAAGATGACTCTAGTTGCCTTCAATTTTTAATGAGCCTAAAGTGACAAGTGCTCAGATGGACCTTTTCCTTTAAGGAGTCTGAAAAAGAATGAAAGAGACTACTCTAGAAATCTAGACAGAGTGATTACCAAACCAATCGCAAAATTGCAGAATACTTTTTACGGTATGGCAGTCAATCTTCCCGAATGATGTGTTCAGTGCATTGTGATCGATAGGGTGGCAGACACAGCTTCCTATGGATAAAGGATATAGCCTATTGTGGTCTCCCAATATATACTCGACGGTACGTGGGACCACAAGTCTGTACTGGCACTTGTCGTCTCAAAGAGGAGGAATCACCCAACCAACAATGAAAGCGATAGTTACCAGGCTTTACGACGCCGGAATACATCTCTAGCCTAGACTTCTAAATGTTGTGCGTTAGGTTCCAAAGCATTTTTATGTTCAATGAATTTATTTTACAGTTGATCTTTCTTAACAAATTTGCCTTTCAGGTTCACCACGTGATGTAGATATATAATTCCTAAAATGCAATCTAAGATGATAAACAATCGTTTAATATTCTTTGTGCAATGAAAATCCTAGCTACTAAGGAAAGAGAAATGAGATTCTTTCAACATAAAGCATAGAGCACACACTAGATGCACTGTCCTAAATCAAACCAACAAGTAGTCTAAATGCAAATGCACATGCATGTATTTTTTTTCCTCTTTCTTAATGTGTGAATGACATAAATACTGTTGAGTACAAATCTGAATTATCTTTTGAAAGCGACAGTACTAACAAATTTCTCTTCAAAAATGAAAGGAAGATAATGACGACACTTTGCGATTTTGAATTGAAAACTGCTTTCGACACTTGAAAAACTACTAATTCAAATCAAATACAAGAGTAACTGTATAATCGACCATCAATAACAATAGAACTCTTTTCTTTCACTGAAAACAACACTTGTGACACTTCCAAATCAAAAGACGACAGTTTGATTACGCTACTTTTTTGTAAAAGAGAACTATAAATGGTGCACAATACATAAAAACATTCAAAATTCTTTGTACTATGGAGGTGGAATCATGCAAAGGAAGGGAGTTTCCACAGTGGTATACTGATCATAGACAGCAAAATTCCTAAATAAAGCTGAAGAGAATGAACAAAGAAACAAAAATCTGGAAGCAGAAGAGATCTTATCTGATCAGCGCACCTGTAACATAGGAAAGTGCGATGCAGCACACCTACTGTACACGGGAGGTGCAATGCATCCAGATTCCCAAGAGGAGAAAGTGCGATGGTCCGGGGATGAGACTTCAACATGGTTCTTGGTCACACTTTGCAGCTTAGTTCAGGGATTTAGGCCGAGTTAATGATAGTCAGTAAATAGAAATCACAGGGGTTGATCTAATGAGGTTACTAGATCCACCACTAGGGCAACTAGGATGTTTGCAAATCGATTGTTCAGTTTATAAACAAAACCTAGAGATAGACTGAAGCAGCATTGATCTACTTTTCACTTGCATAGCAAATGCAGTTCGAAGGCTAGCTAGCTTAACTTCCGGCTCCGTCTATAAGTTTATAAAGCAAACAAGTATAAACAAGCAAACAAGCTATTCACTCCCTAGTGGAGTCGCCATTTTGTTATCAGGAAATCTAGTGTCTATGCAGAGCTGCTAGTCCCACTAAGATGGGTAGCTATCTTAGAAACAAACAGATTAAAGTTACTTTCGCTTTCCTTTATGAGAAGTAGATAGGAGAGGATCAAAGAATACCAACCTCGATCCTTTGCTTGGTTGTTTTCTTGTTCCTTCTCCTCACCGACAGGTCTTTGCCGCTTCTCCCTTGACCACTCCATTTCAAAGAGTACCTGTAAAGTCAAAGCAGCATAATACCTTCAAAGTGTAGAGATCTACAATCATAAACAGTATAGGACTAGATATATATTGACCACACAAATGCATATACTATCAAACATACAAGAATGTGGAGGAAAATTTGAATAGCTTTATTAATATGAAGATTAGAAGAGAGGTTTATAACCCATTGTTCTCACCCAGCATCATCCTCCCAGCATGAAAGCCCTTCTTCACCTCATGAAAAGCTTAGATCACCCAACACTATGATATTCCACCAAGAAACCAACAACACTTCCTTACAAGATACAAAATTCCAGCCTCTAGATCTCTGGGATAAGGGATCCATATATAGATGATTGCAGGGAGGTGAGTTAGCTTCTGGGATTTTGATTACTGTCTTCTCTCTGATAGTTCTTGATTCCACTTGGATATTTATGATCTCTTACTCATCCCTGGGCGAATTCATAGAGGCAAGTGTCACAGGAGAAGTTTCTGGAAGATTGCATGATCATCCACCTTGCAAATTGTCTCTGCCATTTGTCCATTCTTGCCCATCGCACCCTACAGAAGGGCTTTCTAGTATGCATCGCATCATTTACACTAGGCAGGTGAGATGCATCACACCCTTAGCACTGAGAAACCTGTATGGTCCAATTTTAACCAGTTCTGAGCTATTTTTTGTGGAGAACTTCTGGGAGATGATGTAATCAGCTGACCTTGTTCCTTTAGGGAATGAAACAACACTTTTAGAGACTTAGAATCCCTTGGTTTATGGACGTATATGATTGGATTTGTAGTGCCCAAAAATGTCTATAACAGACCTTTGAATGCTTTGTCCATATCTCTTCGGAATATAGCTCCAACATTGATTAATCCGAAAGGCATTTTTTGATAAGCATAAGTTCCCCACTTAGTTCTAAAAGTAGTCTTAAGTTTGTCGTTGGGGTGTGCCAAAACTTGGTTATACCCTGAAAAACCATCTAAGAAAGACATTAATTCAGAACCAACTACTGAATGGAGAGTTTTCTCCATTGTTGGTAGAGGGAAGTTATCCTTTTGACTCGCTTTATTAAGATTTCTGAAATCAATACAAATTCTAATTTCACCATTTTTATTTTTTACTAGCATCAAGTTGGACACCCAATTTGAATGTCTAACAAGAAAAATTATCTTAGCTTTCAAGAGTTTGTTTAACTCGGCTTTTATTTGACTTTCGAGGTTGAGATGAATTTTCCTTAATTTCTATTGTACTGGTTTCTCTTCAGATATCATTGGAATTGTATGTTGTATGATAGAAGTAGCATATGTTTTCAAATCATCATAATTCCAAGTGAAGACACTTTTATATCTATTCAATATTTTGATAAATGCAATTCTTTCTTCTGAAGTAAGTCCTAATCCCAGAAGATGTTTTGTGGCTCGTCCTCTGTACCAAGGTTTATTAATTAAAATCTCAAAGTGGAACTTTGAAGCTTTGAATTAGTAACCTATTTAAACCTATCTTTGATGTCATAAAGATCTTCAAGTTTGACCACTGGTTTAGGTATTGAATTTTCTTCAAGTTTTTCCTTCATTTGAAGATCATGCTCACTTTCATCAATACTTTGATCAACATAGGACTTATCAGAAATTAAGAAATTTAAAATGTCATCATCATGATTGAATACTCTCCATTTAGTGACGTTATCGGGAATCGATGGTTTGAAAATTAACTCTACTGAAAATCTATCGGGACTGTAATCTTCAAATGGGAGGAGATTAGAAGCAACATTGGCTAGTAAATCTGTTGTTGCATTCTAAGATCTAGGAATGGGAGAAATATTAAACGCTAGAAAATGAGATACCAGGTCTTGTACCAAGGATTGATAATGTTTAAAGTGACTAGAAAGACAATGTATAGTATTTCTGACTTGTTTTATAACAATTTCAGAGTCACCAAACACTTTCAAATATTGTACCTTAAGACCAATTGCTTTATAAAGTCCTTGAATCAAGGCTTCATATTCAACAATATTATTTGAACACTCAAATACTAATCTACATAATAACATGGTCTTTTATCCCTCAAGACTAACTAAAATACATCTTGCTCCCACACCATCATTAGGTTTAGACCCATCAAAATATAATGACCAAAATAAATGTTTATATACAATTTTATTTACAGTTACCTCGGAAATTTTAACACACCTTGATGTAACTGTTTGGGAAAAAATTTCAATTTGAGATGTGAAATTATTAACTAAGAAAGCTGATGATTGAGCAGTAAAATTACCAAAGAATGATTCAGATGAGTAGTTACCAAGAATGTTATTGCTAAATGCTATAGGCTGGTTTTCTTGTTCAAACTCTGTTACAGTATGAGTCATATGCTTCTCTCAATCAATCTTAATCTGATTTGGCTTTCCTTTATAGGGTAGCCACATGTGAGACCAATCGGTAGAAATGTAACCATGAAGTTTCTCAGACCAGTCTCTACTTAAAATCAAACCATAGAACTCAGGAATATCAGCAATTAATATGTCAATTCTCTGAACCACTCTTGGATCAGCTGATAACCTAATGGTAACTGAGTTGATTTCTCCTAATATTTGGACCTTAGTTCTATCCAATTGGACAATATGCACTGCAAACTTTTGTGGCTCAATATTCAGTTTAGAACAAATCGAGGTCAGCATTATATTCTATGAAGCCCCTGAGTCTATCAAGCAATTGTGCATATTTCTAATATAAATCTCGTAGGTCAAGAGAAAAGGAAGAGTATGGGAATTTGATCTATTTCTGATTAGAACAGCATCAATAGCTTCTACTCTACCAGGTGGTGGTTTACCTGTGTCATTAGCAACTTTGGACAATACAACATTTGGAAGCGGAGAAGAAGGTATTGCATCTAATTCCTTAAGCAGCAATTTTTGTTGATGTTTGAGTTTACAAAGCTCAAACATAGTGATATTTGATTTCGTTTTCTTCATGTCTACAATGATATTGTAATCCATATGGTCTGCAACTACTAATGTTTTAGATGTTGAAGGTGGACTGGAAACTAATGGCTGCTTTTGAGTAGGTGTCGCTATAGACTTCTTTGTGGGAGCCTTTTCTTTAGTAGTATCACCCATGTTCCTTTTCTTTTGAGTTACTTGAACAGGTTCTAGAGTTCCTTTACTCCTGGTACTTACTGGGAAAGCTTCCTGTTCATTTTCAGTATTAGAATTGGGAAAAATGAAGTCCCACATCCCATGACATTCTACAGCTACCTCTTCTTCAGTTTCTTCAGATGATAAGACTGTATCTTCTTCTTCATCATCCTCAGGGTCTGACTCTGCATTGGATATAGCATTAGGGGGTTTTGATTCTGGTTTCTTAAAGTTTCTAAATGGCTTTTTAGTTGAAGTCTTAGCTACTTGTTTCTTGATTTCTATCATTTCATTTGACATAGTCTTTAGAACTTTTTGGAGACCTTCCATATCGTATGGATCTTTAGCCATTTTATTCTTTGAATCATCTTTAAAGGTGACTTTTTTAGATTTTCTATCTTCAAGAGCAACTTTATTTTCTAAGGCGATGATATGTTTTTCCACAGCAATTGGCTCTTTCATATTTTCTGCTAGAGTAGCTTTTGCAGCTCTATCGACAAAGATAGATATGTTTGAAGGTAAAGCTTATATATACCATTCACTTCTAACTTGTTCACTAGGTTTAGAGGTAGTAGGAATCTTATTTAAGAGTTTATTAAATCATGAATTGAACTCTTTTATAGGCTCTCTAGATTCTGTTTTAAGATTTGAAAGATCATTGATTAACGTTGCTACAGATCTATCATCACCATATTTAGTTAAGAACTGTTCTTGGAAAATATTCCAACTAGTAATGGATCCTGATGGTAAGGAAAAGTACCAAGACCTAGCTGATCCTTGTAGGGTATAAGGGAAAATTCTGACAACCACATCTTCCTCAATAACTCCTTTTAAGTTGACTGACAACATAAAGTTTTTTATGTGTTCGTCTATCTGTATGCTTGCATCTGGATTGAATTTTGGCAACCATTTTTCAGGATGAGATATCAATGGGTTCAAAGGTGCAAGCATTGTGACTGCACCAGGATTGTTCCATGGATTTTGTGCCATTTTCGAGCTACTAATGGATGATAGCGCAGATGAAGTTTGAGATCGTTGGGAAACAGATGTTGAAGTTTGAGATGGTTGGGAAACAAATGTTGAAGTTCCAATACCTTGTTGAACAACAATCTGGTGTGGAGGAGTGGATGGTTGACTTTGCAATGGAGAAGATGAAATGGATGATGATGATGAGAAAGTTTCACTATCATACCCTTCAGTTGTCTTCCTTTCTCTTTTCCTTTTAGGCAAAGGTAACTCAATAGGTTCAATACCAAGCTTTTCACTTTGAAGTCTAGTGTGGTAGTGAGAAGGAACAAATTGCGAAGTCACACTACCTTGAGATAACTCGGATTTCTGTGGTGATATTGAGAATGCTTGAAATTTGTGAATTAGAGACTGTACTTCAGGGGATTCTAGAGTCGATTTATCTGAGATGTTTTGGGTTGAGCAGTGGTTGTTGTTTCCTCAACTTCTTGCTTGAAAACCAGAGTTTTAGCATGCAAGGGAGAAGTCAGAGGTGAGGTGGAGGGAGATTTACTCTTATAATGGATTGTATATTTTGGTTTTCTCGCCATTCACAGTTCAGGCCCTCCTTCTAGCACCAAAAATGTTGATGCCTTGAAAATCGCTGCATCAACATCAGGGAAAACCACCCGATCCGGACCTTAAAGGTAGCTCCTTTTCCATTTGGTGTGGTGGCTCCGACTGGATATAATGGGACCAGTTTCCCAATGATTTATAAATGGGATGGATAAGTGATATATTTTCTAATATCTAATGGGAATGACGGATGATCTATTCTAAAATGCAACAATTCAAATAACTAATCTATCCCAGGAAGTCTTTCTCTTAGTGCAATTTTTTATGATTCTTATTGACAAGTAGGCATATAGATGACTCTACTTATAAATAAAAATATTTATTCATATGATAATTACTTTTTTCAAGAAGTTGAAAAAAGTAATAATTAAAATGTTAACACACTAATCTTTATATATTATTGACATACATATGTATGAAAAAATAACGACTCTTAAACATTCAATAGTGATAAGTCAAAGAATTGCTATGAAAGCCTATACATATATCAATAATAGCAAAATAAATAAATGTTGGTTCACATAAAAGCATGAAGCAAAAACATAGGTAGTAGTACCATATGTATTTGAGTCTCCTCCAATATGAATTGCATTCGGATTCCGCCTTTCAACTTGGGAATACTTTTATAGGAAGCAATAGTGCATATCACATAAAAGGATTCTTCATCAAAACTCAAAATTTAGGTCCAGTTTTTATAAAAATAAATATATCGAAAGCACAGTAGTGCAACTTCCGATCCAAGTCTTAATACAAAAATTTGAGGACCCTTTCTAAAAACATGAAAGGGTCTATAAATACTATTTAAACTAACAAACTATGAAATAAATATGCTATGCGCTGGTATAACCAAATCACAAAAAATGTGAAGATCTTCTCGAAATAAGCATGCTGCAGTCGGTCATAATGGTTCACTATATTAGTTGATCATCTTGTGACTTGAGCTGACAAATTGCGAGCATCGGTTGAAGTTCTGGTGGATGACTCAAGTTTGAGTGTAACTGAGCAGTGTATGTGGCATCAGTAAGGTCGGGAATCATATGGCCGATTGCATCAGTGAGGCATTTCATCGTTGTCCACTGACTATATGGTTTAACAAGGAAAAACCGAAAGGTTTCCCATGTTAAAGTTTGAATTCCTGCAATTAATATTTCCCTTACTCCAGCTCCTATTTCCATGTCTGTTCTAATGCTTTTACTGATGGAAGTTTCCCTGGAGAACACTCTGTAATTAAATTTGATAAATAAAGAGTATCATTAATCAATTCAACCAAATTGTTTGTTGTTGATCTGCATCTTGATGTAACTCCTTCTGCTTTTGTTAGTTGAGAGTGCCATTCAGTGAATAGGATTTCTTTATGCGATTCTAGAATTTCTGGTATATTAGCAGCTTTTCCTTCTTTGATTTCTTGCCAAGAGAGAATATTTTTTAATCTTTCATCTGCTTTTTCCAAGTTTAGTCTCGCATCAACTGATTTATCAACCATGGATGATGAAATTTCACACAGAGGAAGAACGAGTGAGATATTATGGCATAATAGGCTCAACTGACTAGACAATTGCCTTGGTAATTTGGAGAGCCTCTGATCTGAATTCTCCCACTTTGGGATATTCTTTGAATCTTTCTATTTGGAGTGATAGTTGAGCGATCAGTTCTTCCTTTGATTTACTCAATTGTTCATTTAATGATTGCAACTTGGTCAATGCTTGGGATAATTCTTGTTGCTTATGAATTGCATGTTGATCAATTCTTTGTTTTTCTTTGAGAAATTTCTCATTCAATTGGTCATTTGACTGCCTCTAAACTGCTAACTATTGTTCCAACTGTTTTATCTTTTATTGTTTCTCTTATCCCTGTGTTTCCAGTAAAATGATTTCTTGGTCTTTTTCTTTAAGCAAGTTACTGACCTCCGATGCTTTGTCCATTGTGGCCGCTGTGTATGCTCCAGCATACTGAGAAAGTTTAGTGAGATCTTCAGAAGGATTAACTTCTTCTCTCCATACCACATTTGTTATCTCCATTTGTGAAGTCAAAAGAGGAGATTAATCAACTTTCCTCTTTTTCCTTTGTCTTTTGATTACAGCCTTATGCTTAGGGTTTTAGAAGACATCCAATGGTGGTATTTCTTCTACATGTAAAACAATTTCATCAAAGGGATTTTCAGGGATTATTTCTACATCCTTGTGAGTTATGGGTGGGTTGTTAATTCCTTCATTCGAAATTGTATTGATTACTGATTTCTAACCAGTTGTCACCTCAGGTGTGTTGAATCCTTGTAGGCTCTCAGTATTACTAATGATGGAATCAAATTGTTACCATTCCTTGATCAGTTTAGGATCAACATAAATGCTTGAATCAATGAGTTCACTACCTTTCCCTTGTCCCTGCTCTTGCTCTGGAAAATTTTGTTCGGAAATCTTCTCCACTACAGGAATCTTGTCGGCAACTTTCTGTTTACTTTGACTCTGTGGATGAACTGTCGGTGTTGTAGCTAATAGGTCCATAGGCAGAGTTTCCAACCTCTAGGCTCTGAGCTTATTGAATGTTTCTAGTGCCTCTTCTCCATACCTGATCCTAGCCAATCCTTTAACCTAAAAAAATGTTTCGGCTGAAGCAAATAAATCATCAAAGTCATCTGCTTCATGATCGAATTTGGAAAGTTTAACTTGAGCGGTAACGTTATGGGCAACCTTCCTTGGGTCATATTTCCTATTCGGAATGGTGGCAAGATTCAGCATCTGAATCTTCTCTGCCTCTTTCTCCGCATGCTTGTAATCATGTAAGATAAAAATTCCACATCGTAAGGGGAATATAAGCCACATATATTTCTTGGAATCCTTCAGGGTTCTTGATGTTCCTTCAACTGTTATCTGATATGCCAATTCTCGGGCTAACAATTTATCAAGAACATATAGAGGAAGAACATGGGGTTTAGTGAGACTGCCAAAAAGCCTCACATAGGTAAATTTCTCCTCTCCGAACCAGCTATCTATTGTTGTCAGGTCAATTGCTACTTCCTGAGATATCCTTGGGGTAGGCTTATTGAAAATAGAATAATATACAGGTAAAACAAAACCATTGCAAATTTTGTACAGGTGATTTTTATAGTGTGTCTTCCACAACTGTTTGTGATAAATATGAATAGGATTGGGATCTTTGGAAGTCCACTTCCATCCAAATACTGGGTATTCATAATTAAAACAAATAATATCCAGAATACATGCATTGTAGTAGAAAGGAGGAATGATCCAAGAAGTTATATATGCTTTCCTTCTGTATTCTAATATCTCAGTGGCTAGTCTATCATATAAAATATTTGCCCAATCCATAACGTAACCATTAATCGCAGCTTCCATTAATGGGACCATATCTATAGTAAATTTTGAAGAATCATGTTGTCCCCACAGTCTACACATCATAGTTCCAGTATAGCAATAAGGAGAAGCTAATGAGTCGACAGAATACTTACCCGATGACTCGTGCTTATGTTTCCCCGCGAAATGCCTCGAGTGCTTGATCGGGTCCGACTCCAAGTCGTTTTCTTTTGCAAATGCTTCCAAGAATGCCTTGTTATAGCACTTCTCGGGCAGAGGTATATGGTACATTTTCCAGAGATTTTCAGGTTTGAATGACCCGAATATCCTTCCATCAGCCGTGGAAAATGTTCTATCTAAAGTTGGGATTTTCTCAACAACCCATCTAACCACATCAGTGTATGGAAAAATTTTGGCCCGCACTACTATCTTGTGAAGATATGAACAAGACAATTCCTTAAGAGTTCCCTCTAACTTGTTGGTTGAATCAGTTGTGGCTTCCTCTTCTAATTCTTCGGGCTCCTCTGCTTCTATCAAATTATAAATGCTTTCCCAGCTAGCATTTCCCAGACCAAGACATGTTGTATCTGATATTAATCCCTTCTTTCTCGGTCCTGGTTCTTTGGCTACAAGTGTTGCTTTGGCCTTCTTAGATTTCTTTCCCATCTTCTCTGGATTCATGGGTTCAAAGAAACTCTGCATAAACAATTACATACCATAACACAGAGATATTGCCGCTGAAAACCAATATGAAAATGAATAGAATTAAGGTGATTGACATATGATAAACGGATGTAGTTAAGAATTACCACGAATGAAATCTTTTGAAGGATTTACTCTTAACTGTAAAATTTAATAGCTGTTTGAACCACCAATCATGGTGAATAAATACCATAAATACCCATATCATCGATCATATACCAAATGATTATCTCAAGCGTGTCTTCGGATTTCCTCGATCGGCGATTGGCGATAAATCACAAATCGCAATCGGGAGTTTCAAAGGGAGAGGCTTTATCACTTGCAACGAATATCTCCGATTGCCGAAAAGTGATATTATAATAAAGCGGAGTACTATGCATGCAAACCGTTTTAGCGTATGTTTTCCTCTTGAGATGTGCACCCAATTGATTGATCGCAATCAGGGTTTGGCTTGCGCTTTTATCCTTTTGTCATATGATATCTCTGATTACCGATTGCAATTTCCTTCATCGGATCAGAGGATTTGATGAGGCCTTGTTTGTGTGTGTCCCTTTGTCATTGTAATATGCGATCTCTGATTGCTTTATCGCAATGTAGAATTATTTATAATATTTTTAAAGGAACACTTTGTTCTTTTCAAAAGGTTTTATAAAATGAATTATTTACATCGGGCCTTTTGATAAATATTTTTCTTGTAATGAGGTCAATGCCAGTTTTATTTATCAACTCACAAATCTAACTAAGTTTATTTAAAAAGGGACCCATTTCTTATTAAAAATTTTGTGTAAAACTTTTATAGAAATGGGGGGTTGTTGTACAGCACAACACAGCCATCTCATTGCATGAGGACATGCAAAAAGATAAGCTTGGGGTTAGTGCTGGGCCTTTGAATTGGTATAATTCTTCACTTTATTTCCTTAGTTGATAGTTAAATTTTCAAAAATTTTGAGCTTATATAATAATAATTTGGATACTAAGGAGTTCTAGAAAGGAGTTAATAACCGTTCGTTTATTTTACCTTATTGATCAATTAATTCAAATATTAAAGATGTTACTAACCCATTATTTGGGTTAAAGTGTGGGGAGGAAACACTTGAAAACGGTTGTTGTTCCCTGAATCATTGAGGAAACCCGAGCCATAAGGAAATTGTTTAGACTATTTGTAGTGCGTTGGCCAAAGATTCACACCTTATAAGCATGAGACAGTCAAAAAAGGGGCATAATATGTTATTCAGGAAGGGATGCTGAAGATTTTATATCTTGAATTAAGCAATCATGAGAATATTTTGATTCTGAGGATAGCTTTACTATTCTAAATATAGTATTATGTTTTAATATAAAATCACAATTAACATCTAGTAAATGGGGAGAATTTTCTGTTGTCAATTGTAAATGGTGACTAAAGAAACAAATTGTCTTAATTTTTCACAGAATCTCCTGTAATTTACTCTTGCATATGGATGAAGATTTTGGTAATTTGGTTTTAATATAGTGTATTGAGTTAACTTCAAGACAGTTAGATTAAAGAGACCGTGGGCCCAGTCCTAGAACACTTACTGTCTTTTTCTGTATTATTATTTCCTCTCACTCTCAGTTTTTGAATGATTTATTGTTCCTTCGATTGAATTATTGTTCACAAGATTTATTGTTCACATATAAGAGAAATGTAGTGAATAGCGATTAGCTAAAATTTCCTTTACAACATTCTATTTTGTTATTGTTTCTCACAGAAAAGTAAGGATTGTTAGCTTTAAATGATATAATTCTTTCCTGATAGATGTATTTCAATTCCTTTATCATAGTTATCATTTCCTAAGTAACAACCTAAATTGATTTGTGATTTTTGCATAGGAAAGCAACGATTTACTTCTGTTATTAGTTTGGTTATGAATTAGAGATAGAAAGAAAGTATCCTTTTAGTAAAATATTTTGTTGTTCCTTTCATTTCTTAGTCTTTTCTTCTTATTCGTCACACTTTAAACAAGGTAATATTAACAATAGTCTTGCACCAACTATGCATAAAACTTTGCAATAAAAATAAAGAATCCTAGGTTGAAAATTTAATATGTAGTTGTTTAAGTTGATTCTTTAGGAACAACTTAGGGCCCAACAACAGCTGATCAAATTAAAAGTTGGACTTTATATTTTGATGGATCCAAATCTAATGAAGGAGCCAATATTGGATGTGTCTCTTTCGATCCATAAGGGAATACATTTCTCCTTTCTTACAGATTAAGTTTCCATTGTACGAATAATGTAGTTGAATACGAAGCTTTATCTCAAGGTCTTCGCAAAGAAATTAAAATGGATATAAAGAACATCAAGGTTTTAGGTGATTCAAGAATTATTGTAAAACAATACAATAAAACCATTCATTGTGTATCCAATGTTTTAAGAAATTACAGGCAAGAAGTATGGGACTTAGTTCAAAACATTAATAACTTTGAGTTAGATTCTATACCTCATTCTGAAAATTATGATGTTCATTGCTTTCCAATGTTGAATCAAGGCTTGTGCCAGTTGAAATTATTTCCCAAGAACATTTTTCAATTGAAATTATTTTCAAACCTTCAATTCCCAACGATATTCAGAATTGGAGAGTATTTGATGACAATGATCAAATCAATTACTTTTTGGCTCTAGAAGATATCTTCTAAGGATCTGTTATTAATGAAGATCAACATACTGCTCAATTGCAATCAGATTCTTCGGATTACATAAAACATAAAAAATTTATTTCCAAAATATATAGTCTAATTAGAAGATTTATATCATTTTCAAAATAGATTGAAAGGGGGTATTACTTGCAAAACCAATAGTTCTTCAATGCAATTTGAAGCTTTCAATCAAAGAACATTAAAAAAAAAAAACCCTCAAAATATTAAGTTGGAAAATGATTTTACACCCATTTAAATATCAAGATTTATCACATTATTCAAACAATGCGAGGATTTTTTTTCCTTGACTTATGTTGATTTAAAGGTTTATGATACTAAAATTGTATAAGATGTTTCTAATCAAATATGATACTAAAAATTTTCAACAAAAATTAGGGAAAATGCATGCTAGACTTGAAGGTCAGATCAAAGAAGAGCTTAATAAACTTTAAAAATATCGGATTATTTTTCTAGTCGAGCATTTACAATGGGTATCAAATTTAGTTCTGGTCTGAAAGAAAAACAAAGATATTAGAATTTTCATTGATTTCGAAATCTACAAAATCAATTGAAAAAAAGAATTATCTTGTCCCTCCAATGGAACTGATTCTTCTATCAGTTGTAATATCAGAGTTGTTCTCTCTTCTTGATGGATTCTCTAGTTACAACCATATTTTGGTTACACTAGAAGACCAAGTTAAAACTACTTTTTGAACCAAACAGGGCACATATGCTTATAAAAAGATGAAGTTTAGATTAATCAAGGATGGGGCTACTTTTCAATGAGCCATGGATATTGCTTTCAATGGACTTATTAATAAATTCATGGTAGTATATCTAGATGATATAATAGTTCATTCAAAGAAAATAGTTCAACATGTTGATCATTTGAGAAAATACTTTGAAATATTTCGAAAAATACGGAATCTCATTAAATACCAAAAAGATGATATTTGATGTCAATGAAGGTAAATTATTGGTATTTATAGTTTCTAAAACAGGTATTTTCATTGGTCTAGATAAATCCAATCAATCTTTCAAATTGTTCTTCCTCATAAAAAATATATGTAATCTTTTTTATTAAAGATTAATTTCATTCAAAGATTTATTCCAAGTTTCACTCGAATAGTTATACCAATGCAATATATGATTAAGAAGGATTACGTTTTTAAATGGGGCCTCTAGTTAAAGATGCTTTTCAAAAAATGAAAGAAGCCATTTCTACTACTTCAACATTAATCGGTACAAATTTTGATAAAGAATTTTCACTCTATACATTTGCATTTAATATCTCTTATGCAATAGTCCTCACTCAAAATAATTCTAAAGATACAAAAATTCCTATTTCTTTCATGAGTTATGGCTTTCAAGGTGTTGAATTAAACTATCCAGAAATAGATAAGCAAGCTTATGTTGTCTATAAATCAGTCAAACACTTTAGACCTTTTTTTGTTGAAATCCCATACTAAAGTGATAGTTCTCCATCCTGGAGTCATAAGTTTGTTGGTTCATAAAGGCTTAAGATAAAAAAGAGAAAACTGGATGACTACATTGCAAGAGTAAGATTAAGAAATTAAACAATCTAAAGTCATAAGAGGACAGGGTCTATGTAAATTATCATCTGAAGTAGAAGGATATCACCTAAAGGAAGATCAATGTTTTGATTCTGAAATAGGATGGTACAGTGAATTTGTAGTGAATCTAGAACAAATATTGTACATACATATACCAAAAACTAAATGGTATGAAGATATAAAACATTCTGTAATCCATGCTCCTACTCCTAACCACTTATAGATTAAACAAAAAAGAGCTTTATGTCTTAAATGTTCCAAGTATCAAATAATTGATCGAATTATTTTTAGAAGGAATTATGATGATGTTTTACTAATATGCCTTGAGGAATTTGATGTAGAAAACGTTTTAGTGGAAATACATGATGAGCCTTCTGGTGGGAATTATGGAGGAGAAACCATTCCACATAAAGTCTTGTGAGCAGGTTATTACTAACCCACTCTATTCAAGGATTCTTATTCATATGGAAGGAAATGTAAGGAATCTCAAATAGTAGCATGAGAAGAAAAAAGACTAGCTCTTCCTCGTCAACATGTTGAAGTTGAAGGACCATTCAAGCAATGGGTATTAGATATAATTAGTGAGATTAATCCAAACTCCTAAAAATTACATAAATATATTCTCACATCTACTGATTATTTTACAAGATGGACCAAAGAAATTCCTTTGAAAAAATCCAATGATGAGCAAGTATGATCGTTTCTAGAAACCCATATTATCACAAGGTTTGGAGTACCATTATATTTTATATTTGATAATGTGTCACATTTTTCTTCTCTTAAGATGACTGAATACTTCCTAGACAAAAGGTATCAATATTAAATTCTTTTCCAGCTCTTACCCTCAAGGTAATGGTTTAGTGGAAACCACAAACAAAAACTTGATTCAAACTATGAAAAATATTGTTCAAAATCACCAAAAGAATTGACACAATCAGTTATCTAATGCCATATGGGCTGATAGATTTAATCCTAAAAAGCCATTAGGAAACTCTCCATACTTTCTGGTATATGGTAAAGAAGCCATTTAGCCACCAAATATTTTCTTTCCATCTATTTAATTATCTCAATCTGTGAGGCTGATGCAGGAGCACTCAGCTCAATAATATCATCGTATTTTAGTAGACATAGGGGGTCTTGTGTTTTCAAGGAAGTCGGTTGACTAAGTATGAATTAACGTAATTATTTAGGCTTTTGAGTGATTTTAATAAGAATAGGAATTAATTGAATATTTCAAGACATATTTGTTAATATTCTTGAATGTAGGAGAATATGAGAGATTTAGGATAGTTGAAGATTGAGGAATTTGAGAATTAATTGTAAAACTTACATTAGGAGTTAGTTCATGATTTTCTGGATTAGAGAGCACCCTTAGAGATAAGGAAGAGATTCTACGATTTTTTTGAGGAGTTTATGGATCTAAACCAGGAATTGGTTTCGGAATCCTTTTGTATAAATGTAATCCAAAAAGGCATAGACAGGGGTTGGAGATAATTAGATGGTTGGATAGGTTAGCTAGTTAGAGTGTGACTGTAAGCCTACAAGCATATTGTAAAATAAAGGCCACTAATATTAGAAGATCATGCCAAAGATAGACAAACTGTGTAAATTGTTGTATATCTATAGAGAGAGAGAGATTAATTCCAAAACTATGTAAGTGTGTGTTTCGAGTATTGAATGATGAATTATGAGTGAGTCAGAGTATTCTATGTAATAGAGGTTGCAGGCGGAGTTCGGCCGAATACACAGAGAGAAGAATGATACGAAGAATTATAATGGATCATTGAAGGATCAAAGTAATGTTCTGGGGGGACAGTAATTAGAGAAACACGCAGAGTTAAGCTCAGGAGGGAGTCATGCAGCGGAATAGCAGGAGAACCAGAACCACTGAAATAACCCGAAACCACAGAGAAACATTGAAGAATGGCGTATAATCCAAATAAAGAGATGAACGAAGAAATGAAGTATTGGTGCACAGGGGCCGTCGGATCTACCAGATCAATGGATAGGATTAAGTCACAGTGAATGGGATAATTAGAATCGCATCGCATATCTCAGTAGTGAATGAACCCCAGCCTTGAGCAGTTGCGATTTGCAATTTGCGGCATCATTGTGAACCGTCGGATTAAAGGTAAGATCAATGGTGGAGGATCATGTTAAATCTCGCATCGCAATCTTTCAACGGTAAGTGAATACACCTTGGGCTCAAGCGATCTGCGATGTGCGATATGGATCGCATCACAATGTTTCAAGAATGAATGAACTTGGCCCTTAACAAGTGCGATATGCGACATGGCAACATACGATGTTGAGCGGGCCGATAAGTATTGCGACATGTGATATAGAGCGGACCCGATAAGGAAATGAATGTGGTTTATGTTATATTGAAGTCTGGTTGTGTTATCGCATCCCGGATGTGAAAGGAGGAGTCTTAAGAGTCCCGTGAAACCCTGCGATTGCGATTACGATAAAGGCATGCATTGATAAATGTGCAAAGGCCGAGGAAAAGGTGAAAAGGTATGGTTTACGTTGGTTTATGTGTAATTCTATTATACAAGAATTATAATAGAATTAAAGCGATAAGAAGGTTTTGTAGTCAGTCCAAACATAACCCAGGTTAAGGTGGGGAATTTGACATATGTGTGTGGAGTAAAGGTTAAGGAAGGTTTTTAATGAAGAGGGTGTATAGAGTCCCGTATGAATGGATTAACTAAGGGATAATTGAGGTTAATTAACAAACCATTCCGTAGAGAATTAACAAAGGGGGCCTTAAACCATTAGGTACTGAAGACTTAACTCGGAGAGAGTTAAAATTCCTGGGACAAGACATATATATGCATATTATATGCATACTGTGGGTATACGCGGGTTTTCCTGCGTCACATGTGTTAGAGCCTAGATTTACCTCAAGCTGAAAAGGTAAGCTTCTAGGTCCACATCAAACCACGCTCAGCCTCGTAGCTAGCCCTATGAGGACAGGAGAGGGCTCTCTCCGGGTCAATCTCAACAAAAGATAATCGATGGGGCTTGAGATGACTGATTTAACAACTGATCTTAGGCTAGGTATGAAGTGCAAGGATTTGATTTGATTTTTTAGGGTTTTTTGTTGGAAAAAGGGAAAGGCAAATTTGGGTCTGGGGATGAGGCCAAATTTTTGCAGAGTTTCGGTTGGGGCAAGGTAGGCAGTAGTTTTGATGCTTTAGATTAAATTAATGGATAGAAAAGACCGTTGAGGAGCTGAAGAGGGCAAGAGGGTACCAAGAATCCTCTTCAAACTAAATAAAACATTGAAAATTAAACAAACTAACAGGCAGAGCACAATAAGCTAATGAATTCTACCTTTTGTCACTCATTTGTTTAATTTCAGAAGCAAAGAGAAGGGAAATGGCATACATGAAACATCAATGAACTTACAATTGCATGAATAAAAGCACCATAAAAGCACAAAGCCACAAGGATCCCAACAAGTGCTACAAAACCCTGGTCTTTCCTTTGCCAAAAATGCAAAAATCAAATGTACAATGAAGTGCCAAGCAATCCCAAGTGTCCAACCTTGAAAATGACTGAGAAATTACATGACATAGACAAGCTTAACTCCTTCCCATGCCTCTATGGTTCTAGCTCATCATTCTAGGAGCTGTTTCAACCATATCTAAACAAGGAACTTAAAAATAGGCAATGAAACAACTTGCCTATATATGTTAGGAAACTGATTCATTCAGTCGTTTTTCACTTTTTAGTGAATGAATCTACTAAACAAGTAAATATGTGCCAAAATTACATCATGTTCATGAAATTACATCAAGGTAGATCAAGAGTTACATAAAAAAAGTAAAACTGGTCAAAACTAGGCGAAATTCTAAGCTGTTGAGTGAAAAATAGGCCAAAATTCTCTATGTGTCGTGCCCAAAACCTGTATGCATAGCACAACTTTGGAGCTTATTTTGAGGAACTTCCCGAAGTCCAAATTGAGCCCAAGATAGCGTGTTGGAAAGCCCTGCCTGTCTACTTTCCAAACCAAGTGGCATTTCTGGATTTGGATATAATTTTCCCCTCCAAAACTTCAATCTCCCAAGACTGCTTCCTATGGGTGCAAAAGGTGGCAGAGAGATCATTTTTAGGGTGTTTTTGACCCTTTAGGCAACCCAGAACTTGATGAAATCCTTAGGTAATCCATGAGCATGCATAAATTTGATGAAAAATCCAACAATATAAAGTTTTCCTCCAGAGGATCTCCCAATTATAAGCGCGCGCCAAGTGGCACTACGCGTTGGGCAGAAAAACCTGTTTTGAAGCCAAAAAAATTCAAAATTGACAAAATTTTCTCCAAATTCGTTGAAATTTGGACTAAAGGTCTATCATGGAGTATCATGATCAGCTAAAGAAGCTTCGGCCAAGATTCGGAGCCTATCATGCCTTTTGCGTCGTTTTATTGCTCTCCTTAGTCTTGCCTTCAGGATTTTGATCCTTGCGTTGCAAACATGAGTTCGTGCCCAATAATGATTTTTCATGTGCCTGAGCATGTCCTTGTCTTTGTTTTCCTTCGCCAACAGCTTCTCAAGATGAATGTTGACCCTCTCGAGCCAAGTCTCTCGATCAGCCTCTATCTCCTGCTCCAATGAAGTGAACTCTATTCTCCTTTAGGCAGCTCGGTGATTTTGCTGAATGTTTTGTAACTCCATGACTGTATGCTGATCCTCCAGTTGTTCATTTCGCTGCTCCAAATAGTTTATGACCCGTTGAGCTCTCTGCAACTTGTCGGTCAATACATCTATCTCGGCCTTCTACTCCTGAATAATCTCCCTCAGCTTTGATCTAGGAGAGCTCACATCATCATCGATGAGGATAAAATCAGTGTCTTGGCCTCCTGAAGGGCCCTCATCCTACATAGGCCTCTTGCCTCTCTCCTGTACCTGTACCTGTGATGCTGATGACAACAACAAGACCCCTTCCACCCCAGGTGGATATAGTACTCGTCGGGCTGCTGCAAAAAATCCCCTCCTGCCTCTCTGATAGGTGACATATGTCGGCACACTAGTAGTCTCTGCCTCCCACCCTTCATGCTGATGTGAAGGTTCACCAGCATGATGGACAACCTCCTGATGAGCTGCTGAAGCTGTGAAAAACTCACGGGAAATGAAGTCTTCCCATATGATACCCTGCAAACCAAGCTGATGCACAACAATGATCTGGATGAGCGCATAGTGATAAATGATGTTGTACTGCTATTCAAGAGTCTTCTTCTGCACAAGAGTAGTCATCCTCTCGATGTTTCAACACATGAAATATGGAATTTTCATCATCCTCACTCTCGTAAAATGCATCAACAATCTGATATGGTATGTATAGAGGTGTGAGAAGCGGCCCTCACAACTGAAGTATCTAATAATGAGTTTCATCAACGGCGCATAGGATTCTTTCAAAAACCAGAAAGGGAACACCCTGCTAAGCTGTCTCACATAGCTAGGCCTGATATATGGTTCATAATATGCTCTGTCCACCTACATTATTTTGTTCCACTGCTCACCTACATTTGGTATTCTTGTCGCCTGAGAAATGGTCTCTGGTGTCAAGGTGAAATTTACACCAGCAAGAGTTACCTGACCATCATGCAAATGTAAAACAAACAACCGAGCCAACTCCTGATGATGTTGAATCTGAGCAACCAATTCGCAATACTGAAAACATGACTGTTGTTGGAAACATGCCATGGCAAGTGGGCAGGCTTGCAGTTCAGTCAAAGAGGTGGGCTCTTCTCTAACATGTCTGCCACCCTTATGAGGCCTCCTCGGTGCATGAAGCTCTGTGGTAGAATCACTGTCTTGTTCATATGATGAATCAGTGTCTGTCATGGTGCTGCAAAGGTGTATGTCAAGTATGTGCTTGGTTTGGTTTGAAAATGTGAAATAGTTGTTTTGTTTTCAATGCCAAATGTGCCACAGGGAAATGATGGACTGTGATAAATAGGGACAGTGGGAAAAGTGGAGTTTGTCAAGTGAAATTTGAAATGTGCAAACAGTCACTTGACTGTGTTTAGGGATGTGGGGTTTGGAAATTTTCAAATGATATGGGAGAGAGAAAATGATAGGGGATGGTAGAATTTTAGGATAGGGAAAATGGGAAGCAGGGATATGAGCGGTTTAGGAGGTTAGGGCATAAGGGATTAACTATAATGATAGAATTATGAAAGGGAAAGGATTACAGGTGGGAAAGGAAACTTGGCATCAAAATCACAATTTCAAAACATGAAGTCCAAAACCCAAAGGAGCATATTTTGATATATATATATATAGGGTTTATATTCTCAAACTTTAAACCTTTAAATCTTCTCTCCAAACAATACCCAACACTAGCTAAATTCAATAGCAAGAACTCTCGAACTTACTTGGAGCAAAAGAAATGGCGTTGTTTGATTTTTGATGACAGCAGAGATATAAATTTGGCATGTCGGCTCTGTGCTACGTGCACAAACCCAGTGTGTCACGCCTCCTGGATGCGCCATGATAGTGCAAATTTACACAGCGAAAATTGGCCCAATGCGCCGCGCGCACTTCCAACACACAGTCTTGGCTTTCAAACACAAAATTCGCTCTTTCCCAACTCAAGTCGACTTCAATTGATCTCTTGGTGTACCTAATGGGTGTTTCAAACCATGAAAATATCTTATATAGTGATGGGTTTGATTTTTTGTTTCTCAAAAACCCACTTTCTTATGTTTTAGTTTTGGCACTTTTTCATTTTAATACAACTCTGTTCTTTTTGTTTCCTTTTTTATTTTTGGCTGAAACGATGAAACTTTTGTCAATTTTTTGCAGGGATGATGGCATGGATGTCAGCAAAGGATGACCAGGGCTGCATCTGAAATATCCAAGAACTGAAAATTTTGAAATTTACATGGCAATTTATTACAAAAGACGAAATGTTGAATTTTCTTCAAAACAGAGTTTTTTAAGAAAAGTCATATTCCAGCAATATGGCGATGAAATTTTTAAAATAAAAACTTGTTTAGAACCTCCCTCTAGCCTGCTAGAATTATTGGACACTTTGAAGACTGAATTCACTAAACCCTAGACCTAATGACTAAAATGACCCTTTGCTGACCAAGAGACCAAATATTGACTGTCATTGATTGGAAAATGATTTTTATGGACCTTGATGAAAAGACTTGAGCCAGCAGGTACAAGACATGATGGGAATGAGTGACAAGGCCCTTCCGTCAAATTATGGCATGCCCCTAATGGAATGCAGATGAATGAACTGTATGGGACACCTAAAAATGAAATGTAATAAGAGAAATGACCGATGACGGAGGGATGTAAAGACTAACTCTAACAACATGCATACTTCAACTAAAGATATGGATGTCAAATTATACACATTGTTAAAATTGGAAGAGGAATGACAAAAGGCAAAAGCTAAGTTTCATGAACATCAACAAATCATCAAAATATGGTTTGATAAACGTTTAATATCTGATAGAGACTTTGATGTTGGTGACCTAGTTCTCAAATGGGACAAAACCCATGAAGAGAAAGACATGCATTCTAAATTTCAACATATATAGATTTTCAAATGTTTTCAAAACTTGGTCATTCAACATACATTTTACAAACATTAGAATGCCAAGTAGAAATTTTGCTCATAAATGGATAAATTTTGGAAAGATATTTTTCATAAATGATAATATTTCAAGAACACATGTAAATATTTTATTTACTAAAGGATGTTGGTATCCTAGAAATTATTTTATTGTCATTTTTGTCATTTTCATATTTTCTATACATACACTTTCTTTTCATTTATTTCTTTAGTTGTAGAATTACAATTGTGATTACATATTTCAAGAAGCATACTTTTACCAATATATTATCTTAGGTTTCAAAATAAACTAAAGTATAAGGAAAAAATATTCTCGAAATATGAAGAATCCATAAATACTTGATGTTACTTTAATTCTTACTTAAAATTTCAAAAGCATGAAAAATGGTTGACTGATTATTTTATGTTATATGAGTTCCATAATATTCAACTACTTTAAAGAAATAAACCAAATTATTTAAACAAAATGAATAATACAATACAAAGTTTGAGATTCTTTTAACACATCAAAGTACATGCTATCAAAAAAACTCTCTAAAAAACCTCGCTTCTATCACTGGGATATGTGTGATAAATTGTAAAATCAATCATTAGCTAAAAAGTGAAAACATGAAGTTTTACAATAAAAGGAGAAAAAATAAACATGTTGGGGTTATTGGTGCTTGTTGGTAGTGCATCGATGTCTGTAATCCAACTAAAGGGGATGTTTTCTCTAACAAAAGCAAAGCAATTAAAGTTTCAAAGAGATATGATAATAACGCAAAGTGGAAAAATATATACTTTCTAAGCACTGAAATCCCTCAAAGTTGAAGAACAAAAAGTGCTTTACACAAAACCTAAAATTTGAAAAACTGAACAAGGAATCAACTCCCAACTCTATGATAGCATCCCGTGAACCACAATTGTTTTTCAGAATAAATGTTGCACAGATACCACTTCTTAATTCGCTCATTTTGAATGAACCTAGACCACCACCATATTCCCCATGCAACTCGCTTGAAGAACATGTCACTCAGGTAATTAACACAGCAAATATCACGGTTCCTCGAGCAACAACAGCAGCTTCAGAAGACTCCACTTTGTTGGCACCTGTAGGAGCAAGCACCCACGTCGTTAAAGAAGGTACAAGTATGATTGGGACAAAAACATCAAATGGACCCAGGCCACCATCCCCATGCAACTCGTCTGAACAAAACATCACTGAGATAGTTAACGCAACAACAACAGCTTCAGAGTATGCACATCAAGGCTCCACCCTACTGGAACCTGCAGGAGAAAAGACCCACGATGTTAAAGAAGTGATTGGGACAGAGAAAGGACCCAGGCCACCATCCCTAAGAAACTCGTCTGAAGAAAATATCATGCAGATAGTTAAAGCAACAATTCCTCGAGCAACAATAGCGGCTTCAAAATCTGCATCTCAAGACTCCACTCTGATGACGCCTGTAGGAGCAAAAACTCACAAATACGTTAAAAAAGATACGGTTTCATATAGTTCGATGATGAATTTTGTTGATAACAATGGATATATTATGAATGGAACATAAACATTGAATGATATTGCCTGCAAATACGTTTCCAAAACAAACATAGGGAAAAGGGTAACATGTCACACCAAAATGAGGTTTCCACGAAAAATGAAACAATAGGAAACAATGTTTTTGAGAATGGGATGGAAAAATAAAATACTAAGACAATAAAAGAACATATTGTGAATCTCTCTACCACCCAAATTGACCAGTTTACTCTTGATCTCCTTGAAGGAGGCTTCAATTTTTCCATTTCCCCTCATTCCATCCCCAAAGAAGACATTTTGTGAAACATTGAGTATGGGATTAAGGATTTACCAGATAACATTAAAGAAATTGTTAGACAGGATTGCTCCATCATCCTCAGGAAAGCCTAGCGACCCAAAAGCAATATTACCAAACAAGAATATCTTTCTCTCAAGAACCTAAACCAAAACCCTAATATTGTGGTCTTGAAAGCTGACAAAGGTGGGGCAACTGTTATAATGAACATAAATTATTATAATGAGAAGATGTTGGACCACCTAACCAATACTGGCTGTTACATTAAATTAAAAAATAACCTCGTAGAAAATATCTCTAGGAATGTAAATAACTTGATAAAATCAAGTAAAGAACACAACATTAAAAATATTATTGAAACCAATACCTACACTACCAAGGTCTATGGAGCCCCTAAAATACACAAAGAAGGTGTCCCCATAAGACCCATTGTCAACACCATTGGAGGTCCTACTTACCATCTAGTGAAATATCTTGCTAAGAAACTTAAACCCATGGTGGGAAACACCAGTTCCTTTGTCAAAGATTCCAATCACTTCATCAATGAGATCAAATAGATTAAAATTGACTAGAATGAAATCCTGGTTAGTTTTGATGTAAAATATCTCTATACTAATATTCCCATACATGAAGCCATGGAAGTGGTCCATAAAATCATTGATCCTCACACTTCTAAATTAGTAGAAGTTTGTCTAAGATCAACCTTCTTTAGTTTTAGAGATGATATTTATGAACAGACTTGCAGTGTAGCTATGGGATCGCCTTTGTCTCCCATCATTGCCAATCTGTTTATGGAAGATTTTGAGACTAAATCCATGGAATCCTCCCCACTAAAACCTAAACTTTGGAAAATATTCGTCGATGACACCTATATTATTTGGTCTCATGGAAAAGAAAAATTAGACATTTTCCTAAAACACCTTAACAGTTAATCTAATTCTATTAATTTTACAATGGAACTAGAAGAAAATGGTAGCCTTCCCTTTCTTGACATCCTCATCAAAATAAACCAAGAAGGATCCATAACCCACCAGGTCTATCATAAGAAAACCGACACAGAACATTATCTTCATGCCAACTCTCACCATCATCCAGCTCAGAAACTTGGAGTTATCAACGCTCAAGCAACTAGAGTTGTTTGCATTTCAGATCATGACTATTTTGAACCAGAGAAGAACCATCTCATGGATGTTTTTGAAAATAATGGATATAGAAGACACAAAGGAATCAAAGCTTTCAAGAAGGAAAAGGCTCCCCATAACAAACAACGAATGGATGATTATGTTGGTAAGGTTCACCTCCCATACATATTGGGCACCACTAATAAGATTTCTCATATTTTAGAAAAGAACAATATAAAAAACACCTTTAAATCTATGAACACCATTAGCAGATGCCTAAAATCTGAAAAATATCCCATTGATCCAAAATGCCAGAAAGGGGTGTATGTGGTTCCTTGTTCCTGTGGAAAAACCTACATTGGTGATGCAAGAGCATCTAGACTTAGCTGACAATGTGAAATTTTGTTCACATGTTGTGGCTAAACAAGTTGAATTTCATTGACCTGATTGGTCAAAAGTCAGTTTTACTAAGAGGGTTGGATCTCTCAAGAAATGAGTTGTATTTCATTATTGTAATAGTTAGAAATTGTCTTATTTTAGGTTCAAAGATAAGTTGTTAGCATAGGTGTGTGGTAGAGCTAGGAATTAGAGATTTTTTATTAGATTGATTAAAAATAGGGATTGAGTTGTTAGGCACATAATAGAGTGATATTTGATTGATAAAAAGAATGGAAAAAATGTAATGAAGGGAGGAGTGAGTGGAGCGAGATCAAGAATAGTGTGTGGATTGTATTTTGAAACATAGATCTTTTGTTTGTGTAATCGGGCCAAGGCCAAGACTCTTTAATCTCTTTTATTACAAATAATTGATGTTGTGTGTGTGATTAATTATCAAGCTTGTGGAAACCCTCATTGTGTTTTTGTTTTCTTTGTATTCGGGATAGAATCTAATGATTTATCTATTTTCACGCTTTGTAACAGAAAACATAGAGTTAATAGAAAAATCATGGCCTTTGTACTTTTAATAATGTTGAGTCGGATGAGATCTCAGCCCTTGATTCTAGTTTGAACGAACGGAGCGAACCTTTCCCAACTATTGGATTACCATATATTGCATCGCAAGATTATTTAAGAGAAGAGCGGGCTTTAAACAGTGAAAGTGGTATATCGGGGTGGACAAAAAGCGGTAAACAGTATTTTTAGGAAGGCATCTGATTCCATTCAGCTGAGGACACGTAGCAGCGAGGAGGTGAGAGGAAACTGCTTTTTCGGGCAGGTATTCTCCGTGAAAATTGTGCACCCGATATCCTTGTGAATCGTTGGATCTGTCGCGAGTTAATCGACGGTGGAGGATTAGCGATTAGTTTCATTGATCGGGTGTGACGTCAACCATTGGATGGGTGGATGTAATGGGCGGCGGAGATCTTTGCGACTTGCAATGATGCAATTTAATCTGGACCATCGGTTCAGTTAGATCGTGATCTCCGGTGAATCGTGAACATTTTTGTTTATAAATCACAAATGCATTGTGTTGGTCTTGTTCCAAATTCATTCTGGTTCTAAAGGCAAAAGGCAAAATTGTGAAAAAGGGTGAATAGTGGGGTGATTGTTGGGGTTTCTTAAGCCATTGTTTTCGTTTGCGTCAATTGGTGAGACCAATCGATCAATCTTAACGAGGATTCAAGAGCATGTTTCCGACATCAAACATAACCAGTCCAAAACCTCAGCTTTGGCAGAGCACTCCAGTAAAACCAATCATCATATTTGTATTGAAAACTCTTGTATTGTGGCCAAAATTGAGCATTATCACCATAGGAAGTTTAGGGAAGCTATAGAGATAGGAAAACACCCTAACAACCTTAACCGTGATGATGGTTGGAAAACAAGTGATAAATGCATTCCCACTCTAATCTGTGACGCCTCCTTCCCCTAGATAATCCCTAGTCCTTTCAGTGTCTTCCTTATAGTGTAAAAATTCACAATCCCTAAAAACAATTTCATTAAAATTCTTAATAATAGATGCTAAAAATTCTATCATTTTTAACTAAGTTCAATTCTAATTTTATCTTAAAAATTAATCATAATAGTTAATAATGAACTAATAGGTTTATGATCATATTATTTATTAATTATTGATAACTAATTTTTTTATATAATTTTCAAGTTAATTCCAACAAAAATTTAAATTTGATTCTAAACATTAAATATAATTTAAAACATTAAAATTCTATTTTATCCAAAAAAAATTAAAAACTAATGAAAATTAATAAAGAAATTTATTCATTAAATAATAGGTTATTAAAAACTAGAAATAATTCAAACAACCCATTAACCATGGTTTCATATATTAATTAAAAAATCGCAATCCCTAAAAAAAAATCATTAAAATTCTTAATAATAGATGCTAAAAATTTTATGTTTATGATTATATTAGTTATTAATTATTATTACTTAAAATTAAAATTTTATAATTTTCAAGTTAATTCCAACAAAAAAATCTAATTTGATTCAAAACATTAAATATAATTTAAAACATTAAAATTCTATTTTATCTAAAAAAAATTAAAAACTAATGAAAATTAATTAATAAAATAAAATCAAGAAATTTATTCATTAAATAATAGTTATTAAAAACTAGAAATAATTCAAACACCCCATTAACCATGGGTTGATATATCAATTAATATTTGTTAATAATAAATAAACAAATAGTAGTTATTAATTATTATTAGTAAAATTAAAGACCATACAATTACAATTTAATTCGAACCCAAAAAAAATTAATTTGATTCTAAACATTACATTTAGTTTTAAACATTAAACTCAATTTTAATTTATAATTAATATAAATTAATGAAATTAATTAATAAAATAATGAAATCTATTTTATAATCATTAAATAATAAATAACTAAAATTAAAATTAAATCATTATTTATTGTTTTACTCTCCTTCTATTAGAACTTGTTGGTTGTCTTTCAATCTCATCCTAGCCCACACCTTTATTTATTGACCCTATTGAGTTCTGGTTTATTCACTCATGGATCTATCGTGATGATGAACCATAGAGGATAGTTTGAAATGTTGATTCCAAAAATATGAATGTGATGACTCTGTAAGATAACACCATACAAAATATAAATCGCAAAAGCCTCAAATCAATATTATTAAATTCCTCAACTTAGTATTTAAAAATTCAAATGATAATTTAATTATAAGGTTCTATTAATATAAATTATTTTCAATATTTGACTCTTATTACACGTAATTTTACTTTCTTTCATTAGTACTACTATTTTAATTGTTTGTCCCATTGTTACTTTATCAAGTATCTCACTTTCTTTCATTAGTACTACTATTTTAATTGTTTGTCCCATTGTTACTTTATCAAGTATCTCAACAATAAATAATAAATTAGAAAGAAATTCTAAAAAAAACTTTATTTTATTTTGAACTATAAATTTAAGCTTGAAAGAGATAACTACTTCTTCGATTTGTCACCATTTGTTTTCAGGATTACAACAACCCTCTTTTGTTTTGTATACAAGAAAAAATAAAAATAAATCCCTAAACAAAATTTTCATTTTTATTTCTAAACAAAAAAATAAATAAATAGAAACATCAAAAAAAATAGTTTAGAGGTCAAAGGTTAGAATCATAAAAATATCTTTTATCTAAAAAATGTTCGACTACCCGACCTTTCATCCTCCCAACTAGCTAGTCAGGCCAACTCCAAAATATCCTCAGGTATTTGCACTCGATTACCGAACCTTCCCACTAGGCCAACTCCAAAATATCCTCAAGTATTTGCCCCCGATTACCGAACCTCCCCACCCCCGACTACCGAACCTCCCCACTAGACAACCTATGATCACCCCCGATTCATGTATAATTGGGGTTGGGAAGAGATAAAAATTGAACATATAAAAGAATAACCGACCTCCCGACCACCCGACTACCTGAGTTCCCGAATAAAATAATATTTATTTTCCTTGATTTGAGTGCATTTCATTTTTAGGTGATGGAAATGAATTAATTTGAGATTATGTAATAAATTTCTCCGATGTTATCTCACTTTACGAAAAAGACAATTGGATTGCTCAACGGTAATGAAAAAATTAATTCACCCTATCCTCAGGTTTTTAATCAAAAATCATAACTCTCTAGAGAATTTCTCGTGCATGTTGTTTCATTCTTTTAGACCTGGTTCAGAGAAACTTGAATTAAAGAAATATGATATCACTTGCATAAATTCTGTGTAAGTGAGGCCATAAAATGCAGAAGAAAGGAAAATATCTATCGAAAAAATAAAAAGTGGAGCAGATAAAGGAAAAGCTCAAAGAAATAGAGAATCCACAACCAAAGGAGACCATCCTCAACCCATTCCTCATCTTTGAATCTACTTACAAGACCCAGAAATGAAGTACGATGAGATGGGAGGATATTTTTTATTTCTTTTAAGATAAAGGATGGTTAAATAATGGAAGGTCTTCTCCAACAAAGAATAATCAATTTGAAGGTATTAAAAGAACAAAGTTACACAAGGTAGTCGTGAGGGCTACAATTTTCCCTTACTAAGATATGGCTACATGGATTTTTTCTCATGTTCATATTTCAACCCAAACAATATCAAACCATAAAAAAATTGGCTAGCCTCATGGAAAACAGAAGTCTTGTCGGCCATCTATAAGCTCAGTCTCCTAGAAATATAGCTTAATGTTGACTTATTCAATAATTTTTAAAACATTGTCTTCAAGCAATGCGGGAAGAATTATGACAAAGTAATTGAAGACTGGCTAAGGGAAGAAAATGAAGGGTTTGAGCTTAAATCTAATAAGGAATACCCCATAGCCATTTTTAATAAACCCATAATACTTCTCACCAAAATTCTAACCAGATTATATGGAGAGCAAGACTGCGAGCATTGCAAAATAAAATGGATTTTAATAATCCATAGCATACTAAAGGATGGGAAATGTCTCAATTGGGCTGACATTTTGTCGTAGAACATCACAAATGATTTAAATTTTTCATTATCATCTCCCCATGGCTACAAAAAAATTTTATATGTGTATAATTATCTGATAGATGTTGTAGTTGTCTCAGTTCCATTTCACTTCATGAAGTGGAATTAACCCTCTAACCAATAGCTCCCTATCCAAAATTACACCCCAATCTTGTGGAAGTCCAATTTCAAATTTCATTTTTATGATATTTTCCATTGTATCATGATTTCGTTTTATGAAATCATGTTTGGTAAAACCCCTCCAAGGATTAGTCAAAATATAAAACAAGGCCTAGAGTGCATTGGTCACTAGTTTGTTGAAGTGTTTTGTTCTTATATAATAATCTATGGGAGTGATATTTTCCCTCATCTCTTACCATGTTGTAACACTGAAAGGATCACCCTTAGAGAAGTGGAAAATAAAGATTCTTTAAATGATCAAGCTAGGAAGTTAAGGAATTTACAGAAAATGATTTGGCCTAGGTTCCCAATGATGTTTGGTGACATAAATATAAGAGGAAAATGGCATGGATTCAAGGAGGCAGAAGAACTCCAAGAAGTTTGGCTACATTCTATACGTCAATATGATTATGATCCTCATGTGATTATTAGCAGTCATTATACATTAGTTAGCTTTATGAATATATTGGTTCATTAGGAGCCTGTTTTTTATGATATTTTCAGAGATATAGATGATTTTCAAAAAGAAATTGAAAGGGGAAAATTCTTAGATATTCAAATAAGAGATAGTTACAAAAGTTCAGAGAAAATTTGTTTGAAAGTTTCTTAGGAGAGAAAGGCCCTCATATAAATATTTATTTTGAGGAATTAAAGGCTTCTGAATTCTTTCAATTTAATTTCAACCAAATCACTTCACATCCTTTTTTTCTCTCTCAAAAGGAACAAGAAGTTCAAATTGAAGAAATGGAAGATGTTTTTGTTACATGTAAATAAGCACAAAGTCATGAAGGAATGAATGAAGACCATAATTTTATAACAAAAGTTATAACTAAAAAATTTCCTAAAGAAAAACAAAAGAATCCAGTAAAAACCAAAGCAATAGAAAATAAATTAGTAAATGAGAAAGAGATTATTCTAATCAATTCCCCTGAAGAAAGAGAGCAAAAGCAAAATTAAATAAACACAGAATTAACACAGAATTCAAGAAATATAAATTGACAAAGAAATGGAAATTGAAAAAGAAAAGGAAAAGGAAATTATGTTTGATGATATTATCACTCGGAAAAATAAAGAGGAAATGGAGTCACGAGAAAAGATGGATATTATTTCCACTACATGTCCAAAAATTCAATGACACTTTTATCCATGAAGATCCCTATGGAATCCCTTTTATTCAAACTGGTTTCTAAATTAGAAGGGTTTTCAAATACGATTCCTTATCTAATAAATTACTATTTCAATTCTCAGACCAAGTCAGTTGTGAGAAGAACAAAGAAAAGAAAACATGATTCTTTAGAGATTGTGTCTGAATTCAGTTGGCAAGCTCAAGGAGATGTAAAAGAGAAGGCCCAAGAATCTTCCCAAGCCTTAGGATATTTTGTAAATTATAACTAATATCTTCTAAAAGAGCTTACAACATCATATGACAACAGTCTACAAAAAATTAAAGTATCGCAGAAGCAATTGGAAAAAAATGAATTATTTTATGAAGAAAATTGGAAAAAGTACTTTGTAACTTTGATTCAATGTTTTACAGAAGAGAGAGAAAATCTACAAAAATGTTTTCAGGTTGAATTGTAATAGTTAAATTCAATATATGAGAAAAATATTCAATAATTAAGTGAAATGCATGAAACTCAAACTCTCATTTCGAAGGAAGAGGCTGAAAAAAATACTGAGATCATGACTACAACTTTAAAAGAGAAAATTGGCTCTATTCAAAGACGACTCAATTAGAATAAAGAGGCCACACGAAGTCTTGATATTTTCAAAGGGAAAGAATTATAAATTTGTCTAATTTTAAGAAAAATCAACCAAAGTTCTACAAACAAATGGAAAACATTTCAATATTTTATCGAGATATTACAAATTTAAATGAAAGGATTGATTCTTTAATAGAGGAAGACAAATACATTAAAAACATATTTATGTCTATTCTTGATTGGGAGAAGGAATTTAAATATAATTAAATTATGAAAATTTCCAAAAGAGATAAAATATTATTCTTTCATCTCTGAATCGTAGGGAAGACGAAGTCAGAGAAATCAAAGAGTAGACCAAAACTGCACAAGGGAAATTCCTGGTAATTTGGGATAAAGGAACCGATTTTATAAAAGAATTATACCTTCCATGTTCAAAGGCACTGAAAAAATTGTTTGAGGGGAGTTAAATTAGCCAATAGAGGACCTATTTATCAAGGATCAAATAGAAATTAAAAGGATTAGGGTTTAGACACAAAAAAAACCTTCCAGAAATTTCTACAACTTCCTTTTGAGCAAATTAAGCTCATTGCTAAATTTGAAAGCAAATATCAAAAAAGAAAGAAGAAAGTCCAAGGTTTGATTTCCAGTTGTCAAATCAACATAAATCAATTTCCTTCTATTCACTTCTCAGTTGTTTCCTATGTGTATTCACAATGGGTGAAACATATCGAAGTTCATGCACCCCATCTATTGCTCAACCTAAATTATTAATATTTTGAAGGAGGGGACAAGTCATCTACTTCTCTGGTAGATGTCAGTTGAACAATGATAATTTTTATATTTTAGAAGTAAATATTTACTTTCAGAAAATATTTTAATTTTGTTGTTTTAAGGCTTATCTTATCTTTTGAAACATATCTTGTTTTTTTCAAGAATTCATAGAACCTCTTACGTTGGCATAGGGGGTCGAAAATTTGTGAAGGCTAGTTTGTATTTTTTAATCAATTTTGAAGCAAAAGATTTTTTGAAGATGAGTCCCAGTTTTAATGTGTGATGAGCTATGAGATTTATTGTTCGACATCTATTTAGTTACTTAATAAATGCAACTGATATTTCTCTCCAACTTGTGATATTTAAGTCTGAGTGAATATTTGAATTTTTTGTTAAACATTTATTTTTTCATGTTATAGTCAATATTCATTTTTCAAATGAGACTCGTGAATTGTTAATTTTTCATTACTACTTAATCTTTGGAATCTTATATTTTATATTCAAAATATAGGATTTTTATTTGCTCTCATTTTTAAGATAAATGTTCCCTTTTATTTCTTTTTAATGCATACATAAATATTTCAGAGTAACAAAAAAAATTGTTTGAATAGCATAAAACCCAAAAATATATCTTAACATATTTTCTGTATAAAAAATATTCTTTGAAAACTTATCTATGTGGTTTTCCAGACCCAAAAATGAGTTACGATTTTAAATTACATGATATTTCACGCAGTATTGTGTTCATTTGAGTCCTTTATTCCTCTATTGTTTAAACTAAGCTTATCATACCAACAATTTATGTTTATATTTTTTTGTAGATAATTGTGAATATTATATTATGTCATATGTTTTTCTAGATTAGTTATTTTTTTTAAATTATTTCAATTTTAGTTTTAGATAATACATACAACTGAGTCATTGTTTCGAAGAGTATATGACCATTTAAACAAAAAAGGGTCTAATTGTGACTCTAATCGGGTAAATACTCACTCATTACATTCTACTTCTCAACACATGGCTAATTATATCATTTATATATGTTTGTTAATGGTTGAATTTAATTGACTTATATAAATTTATTATGGTTTACCATAATAGATTGTGGTGGACCATAATCAACCATATTTGATTATAGTTAATCATTTATCATATTTTTTTATATGTTTAATTACATAAACATGTAATCAATCATAATTAAGTAAAAATCATAACTAAGTAAAAATCATAACTAATTATTCTTAACTGTGTCTCACTATAATCAAGTATCATAAATTACAAAGGATCACATTTAAACAAAATTAATATGGCTATGTGTGATTATGATAATATATGATTTTCTATAATCATTTATGGTTGAATATGTTTTTACTCTAGTTAAATACTAATACCAACACATTAATGTATGTTGGTGAGTATATATCCTTGATATTATTAATTTTTTGTTTTATTTTTATTACGGTCTATAATACAAATTATCAACGTGTACTAAACATATTAATATGTATATATTAATTATTAAATTATATGAACACATAAATTTCAATTAATAATATTATATTAAAAAATATTTATATAATATATAATATATAAATCATAAATTCATTTTCATAACCTTATAATATTTATTATAGAAAAAATATTAATGCTAAATGTCACTTAAATAAATATTTTAATACATCAATACAAATGTATTGATATAAATACAAAAAACAATTTAACTTGTGAATATTTTCATATTATGAATCCATTAAATTATTATTTGAATTATATATATATATATATATATATATATATATATATATATATATATTTATATTTAATTAGATATTATTTATAATTTAACAATATGACTAAATCTATATAAACAATAATTCAAATTTTAAATATTTTATATTATAAATTTAATATTGGCTTTATGAAGAATGACCTCTATAAAACAATAATTCAAATTTTAAATATTTTATATTATAAATTTAATATTGGCTTTATGAAGAATGACCTCTTTATAAAGGAAAAAGTTATATTCGTCTTCATAAGCTATATCTTTATATTTGGATATTTGTAATTTTTTTATTAATAGGACTTTTAGAACTAGATTAACCATGAACAATCTCTACCTTATAATAACCAATATGTCAAGTATAAGTGTTCAAAAGTGTTCTGAGAGCATGTCTACACTTAATTAGACAAATTTTCATTTACTCAAACAATATGATATGAGGAAGATGACATTTTTATCCTATTATACCAAACATACAAGGAATGAATTAATAAGTGGGAAAACCCAATTTTCTCGGAGGATTATTTTTTTTAATATTAGATAGAAAACATCATTGGCAACAAGCATGTAATGCCTTGCCAAAGCCTTTCTCAAATGGGAGGATGAATGGATAAGGTCATTAAATTAATGAAAGGAAGAAAACATTTGCGGATCTATACTTAGAGTGTCCAAATGGTATTGATAATAAATTATCCATTTTTTCTATGTATGTTTCGTTATTAAGTAATATTTCATAGTTTAGCAAGATATAAATTTGAATGACATATTTGAATTTAAGTGTTCAAAATTTGTTATTTTAAATATGTATTATATAGTTATAATGTATGGTTATATATTTATGTAAAAGGCTAATAAAATACAATAATTCATTATTTGTAATAATTTATTGTAAATATATTTTAATCTCCTTTATATGAAATTATTGTATTTAACCAATTATTTCAAGAAAATATACCATAATATGAAAGAAACTAAAATTGCTTTACTCATTTAACAATGTAAAAAAAAATATATATATATATATATATATATATATATATATATATATATATATATATAATTTTTAATATGTTCCAATATATGTAACTCCATCTCTCCATTTATTCTTTATTTTGCACTAACAGTAACCCGTTAACTCTAAATGTTTCTCGTAAAATAATATCGACAATATTGGAAGTAGGTTTCTGAGAAATTAACCTACCATTAAAAAGATCTTACTGTCCATTTTTCTTTATACCACCTTTACCAAAAATTCTTCATGTTTTTTAGATACTACTCTCTCTTCCATGATGTATTCACTAGTAAGCAATTCCTTGGAGCACATAGTCCTAAGGTAACCATACATTTGGCATTTGGAGCACCTAAATTTAACTTTGATGTGTTCCATCAACTAATGATATCCAACATCCATCGAATATTATTACCTATTGTAATATCCCTAGAACCATGCAATTTACATTTAGTGTTCATAAAAAATATTAATTAATTTAATATGCTCCAAATAGTTCCCATCAAGAAGTAGTTACATAAATATTTTATTGTTAATGTTTATTTGACATATGGTAAAAGTTGAAATGAAGGATGGAAATAAATAGGGACCTAGGCATAGGAATCGAATTTGAAACAATAGATGATTTCAATGATATCTTGTGGCCTTAGGGAAATCAAAAATTCTAGGTTTTAAGGTTTTAGCTCTCAAAGTCACTGCACATCACTGATTAATGTAGTAGACATATTTTTATTCTAGCAATCAATCCATGTGAGAGTTTGTTAAAAGGAAGAAGGAACTCTCTGACAGAATCCACAAGATTATTTTGGCTAGTTTGGGAGTGACAAATTACTATGCTCTGCACTTCAAGCACTACAAATTTTGGCTCTACATGAATGGATACCAAGTATTGTGTAATGAATCCTCTAGATTGATTACTTTTCCACCTCATATAGATGGAGGAACCATTACGATAATGCTTGAGGATGAGGTGGGTGATCTTTAGATTATAACTAAGGTTGGAAACTAGGTGAAAGTGAATCCCTCACCAAATTCATTCATAATCTTCACAGGATATATCTTACAGAGTTCAATTGTGGATATGAAGGATTGAATATGGAGGCATAAGGAAAAGAGAATAATGTGCGTAAAAAGATAAGTTAATCATGTCATTTTCTTGAAAAGGTTTGCATGATTCTTGTGCATGAAAATATAAGTTAAGTGAACCACATTATTTTCTTGAAAGAATTTGCATGGTTATTGTTCATAAAAACATAGGTTAACCGTGTTATTTTCTTGAAAAAAGTTACATGATTTTTGTGCATAAAAATATAAGTTAACCATATTATTTGGTTGAAAAGGTTTACATGGTCCTTGCGCATAAAAATATAGGTTAACCATGTTATTTTATTAAAAGCAGTTGCATGATTCTTGTCCATAAAAAGATAAGTTAACCATGTTATTTTATTGAAAAGGTTTGCATGGTTCTTCCACATGAAATACTAGGTTAACCGTGTTATTTTCTTGAAAAAAGGTTGCATGATACTTGTTCATAAAGAGATAAGGTAACCATGTTATTTTCTTAGAAATGTTTGTTTGGTTATTGCACATAAAAATATAGGTTAAACATGTTATTTTCTTGAAAAAAGGTTGCATGATTCTTGTTCATAAAGAGATAAGTTAACCATGTTATTTTCTTAGAAATGTTTGTTTGGTTATTGCACATAAAAATATAGGTTAAACATGTTATTTTCTTGAAAAAGGTTGCATGATCCTTGTGCATAAAAAGATAAGTTAACCTTGTTATTTTCTTGAATCATATTGCATGATTCCTCTACATAGAAAGATAATTAAACTATGTTAAATTCTCTGAAATTATTGCATGGTTAATTTCATTAAAAAGATTTATTTATTAAAGGTTAAATATTATAAGTTGTCCCTAAGATATTGTGGTCCATTCATAACCTTGAAGGGAATCGATGAGTCTACTTGTAGATTACAATTACCAACACTATAAAAAGATGCATCAATTTTCCAGGTTATGCTCGTAAAGAAGACCAAGGCCATTTATATATTTGTTCATAGCTTTTGAACACTTGTACATATTTAAGAGTTGGGTAGTTACCACAAAAAAAAAAAAAATTGATTTCATGATAATACAAGTAAAAAAATATACAATTAAGTAATGTACTCAGTTGAAATTAGGGTGTAAAGACCATCTTGGAAATTTATAGTATGATTTAATGCCTCTTGGAATGTTTTGTCACATTCATTTTGAATCTTAGCATGAGGAATTATTACCTACTATGAATGCTTTGTATTGGTGGTTGATAACATAAATATGGGTTGCATATGGTAATACAATTCAACTATGGCAATAGTGATGTTGTAAACATTTTTGCATTCATAAATAAAGTTGACCCCTGAAAATGCAGTCATCATTTATAATTGTGTTTCATTTGAAATATGGATAGGAAGGCATGGTTTTATAATCTTAAAGAATTTATTTAATGCATGTGAAATTGAGGATGAACAATCACGCTTTTATAATCTTTATGCATGAGGGATGTTACATATTCCCATAGTTTTGTATTTGGATTGAATGCATTAAAAGTATGGTCTTGAATATAATAGATAACATATTGTAATTTTCAAACAGTTATGGTTATGCATGTTAATGTAAAATATTAGTTATGCAGATGACTTCAACTTTTATTTAGGAATGTGAAAGTAAGGGCTTTCTTGAAAATAGGTATAATGCGTAGAAGATTATGAAAGGATATCGATAGAAATTGAATGTTGGAGATAGGGTTATTTTGATTATATCACACTATATTTGATGAGAAAATTCATAATATTAAGGGTTTTAATAATATTGATACATCAGAGTTTGCTGACGATAGTTATTGCAAGAAAGAATCATGACTTTCATAAAGGATGGAGTGATAGTTTTCTAAACTAACATCTTTTGCAACAACAGAAAGATGGATTAAAATAATACAAATTGCATGTGATGGGGTAGCTATGCATAATTGTTGTTACATGCAGAGTGAAGGATCATCAAATGCATTGTACCAAGGGTCACTTACTTAAGGAAACAACCATGCTATGAAGACATCGTGCCTAAGAACGTGTTGGGTATAGTTTTTGAAAAACATGGCATTATGTTTAATGTAATGAATCCTACATCATTATGCTTGAATTAAATATTATGTTTTATTTTGTAAAATGTCAACAATGGACAAGGGATGGACTCCCTCACTCCCATTGAGTGACGGGTGAACTCCCACATGAAATGTTTAATAAAATAAATGTTTGTTGGTTTTTTCCTTCGAGGTTTCCAGGGCATATCTGCGTCAATTTATATGTTTTCCCATTTTATTATATTTATGATTTTTTTATTTTGTATGACCTAGTAAATTACATCATTCATTTGTTATTAACAAACTTGGCTAATGAACAATGTTAATGATGCAAAATTATATCAAAAAGAATTATGTTAACAAGTTGCAATAATGGTTATCACTTTATGAGATCATCAATTAAGGAGTATGGGATAAGCCATTTGGGTATATTACATGCTAGTAAAACAAGTAAAAATTTCTAATCATATGTATTTTGTACAAGGTATACCAAGAGATGTGCCACCTATTGTAACTAAAACCATATATTTTCCAAATCATAGAGGAAAATGACAATGCATTATGGATAACATGAGAAAATTAGTCCATCCATAATGTGCATGTGCATTTTGAATAAATAAAAAAATGCACAATTTAGTTATATCTAGTAATGGAAATGCTCGATATTTCTTTTTTAGATGAGATTGGAAATGTCATGTAAATCCAAACAAGGTCCAAAATTTTAACTATTCTAATACATGTAAAACCTAAAATGGTAATGAGGTAATTATTGTTGATAATGGTAAGGAAATTAATGAAAATAAATATGGTTTCATGGGACCTTTGGATGCATGGGTTACTTAGAGAAAGTGTATTGTTTATTTTCCGTTAGATAACAACTCGATATATAGTGTGTTGTAGAAACATTGTCTTCATGTGTTTGCACTTAGTATGCCATATGTCAAAGTCAAACATTATAAGTTGTCTTACGGAGTATTTGATTGGCATGAAATTTTAATAGTTTTGAAAATAGGTTTATTTCAATTTCTTACATATATTTACATATTTATGCTCTATGTATTAAATGCATTATTTAGGAATGGGAAAAAGTGTCCAGCTAGATTTGATCACTTCTTTTGATTTTTTTTACATGAAATTCAATACTTTGGTTGACAATTTATCAAAAAAAGGACTCTAAAGTTTAGGAAGGCAAGATGATTCTGCGTGAATTTATAAATTGTTTTCTTGTCAACATTCTTTAGTCAATTTAAACTTTTTATTTATATGTTATTTTTTTCTTGGATTAGTTTATATGTATTATATGTGTTAGTTTTCTTTTCAATTCTAAACGTCTATAACATAAACTTATATGGATTAGACAGATCTTACATACTTAAAATGAAATTATCTTACTTTTATTCCTCTATACTAGTCTTTACTTCTGATGAGCCTCATCATTGGGTAACTATATGGACCTTAATTCACCTCCTAGCTTAGTAAAACAAACTCTTCTCACAATTTATTACATATTTTGATTATATTTTGTTTAATGAGATGAGTCAAAGTGAGATATTATGCCTAGTGGACTAATATGCACTGAATGCAGGTTTGTGAGAGAAAATCAAGGAATTTTGGCTAGATTAAGGGCTGAAACTCGAATGAGACAAGGAAGTGATATTTTAGGATGTAAATCCTCCTCATTTACTCCTCCCTCATTCGAATATTCCTCCATAAATCACACTAGCTTGGAGTACAAGAAGCCAAGTCATGGAGATCAAAAGGCAGCTGAGCAACTGATAGTTAAGGAGTTAGTTTATCTCGAGTTTGGGAGTCGAGCCTCCCTAGATTTAAGGAATTCATTGCAGACTTAATTTGTATAAATAAAGAGGCATAGAGCCTCATTAGGATTCAATTTTTTTCTATAAAAAAACACTAGTCATTTTCGAGTTCAAGACTTATGGAAGACATTGCTATGTAATTTATTGTTTTGATAATGAGAATGAGCATTTCCTTGATCCAGCACTGAGTTAACTCAGAGGGCTGAAGCTCTTGGGTTATGGCCCAACCGTAGTAGCAAAGGCTCATTTTCTTGTATTTGTATGCTTATATTGATTTCATAGCTTCATGGTTAAATTGTCTTTAGAAGTATTTCATTGCAAGCGGTGCAAATTTGATTAGTTTTCTTATTAGTTTGCTTCCATTTGTGCTTTACTTCAGCAGTAGTTTAGAAGAGATAAAGGAACATCAAAAGGCTTTCAATAGGTGTTTTTTCCTCACTTCTTCCTTCAGGGATCATGATCTGAGGAAAGAACTCCTATGCAGCCTCAAAAAGGTAGAATTCTACTTTCTCATAGAATTTAGGGTTTTATGTACTTAGGCGAGCATTTGATTAGTTTGCAAGAGTAGGATTTGGTTATCATTTCTTCCATATTCAGTCTTACATTAGATCTCATCAATGATTCCATCTTATTCTACAAGTTTTCTTCATGCATGAAGTAGACAACTAGCTCATTAAACTATGTTTTCCCATATCATTGAAATTCTTCTTGTTTACATGATTTTTGGATAAATGTCAATGTTTGATGCAGTGCAGGTGATTTAGAAGTATAGAGAGATCTCATAGTCAACAACCCCCCTTCAAACTTCATCCATCCATGATCATTCCTTGCTTTCACTAAGATCCTCACCAACGTGATCATTTTACAAGGAAACTTCTCCAAGATTGTTGAGCAAATCCAGCCATCTCCCAACTTTGGTTTTGAGTCCTGAAGTGATCCTAGGTATTCCCTTGCCGCATTCCATCCACCAACCACCTTCCCTAAGCCTTCCATCACCTTCAACACCCATCCTTTTTCTCTCGACTGTATCTTGTAGAAATACGGGGAATCCTATAGGTTTTTAGGACATCCTGTAGGTTTTCATGTAGTGGCTTGTTTTGAGGCTGAATTGAGGGAGAAGCCTCTAGGGAGCTAGAAAATGTCACCTACTAGTGTCCCCAACCTTATAACCATTCACCATCATCCCTAAGCCACCTGCCACATCACCAAAAGAGATTAGCTTTCACACTTTTCCATAAAAAATTAAAAATTAAAAAAAAAAGACAAAAAGAAAAACATATTTATTCTAGTAATTTACATGCAAAGTAGTAGAATGTTTCATGATTTGAATTTACATGCTTAGGATAGTAGGATTGCATACATGTTAACTTAGCATTCTTTTTGAAGCATACTCTCTTAGCAGTTAGTTAGAAAATGGTGTGTTTTTAGCATTTGATTTCAGTCTTCTTCCTTACTGCAATAGATAAGATTTCTCTGAGAGTAGATTTCTCTTTCTCTCATGAGTAATCAAGCTTCTTATGAATCCATAGAAGTCTGGCTTGAAAAAACCTAGTGGTCTATCTCCAATTGAGAAGTGACAAAGAGGAGACCCATCACTTTTACCTTTGTATACGACACTTTCACCTCTAAGTTTGTATGAACCCGAGGTTGATAATGTAAAGTTGGTAGCCCCAAGAGTTGCAGCATTCTTAGTGCAGTACTACAGCTCATCACGTTTTGGCGTTGTTTCCATGGAGGTGTCTGAGTAATATGTGATTACTGTTTCGGGGAGGTGTCTAAGTAATATGTGATCACTGTTTTCATTCTTCCATTTCATGTTTTTGATATTATGTTATTAGTTTCATTTCTGCAAGAGTAATTTAGTTTGCATTCTTTTCCATTCTGCATACTTTGCTTTCCTTTCCATTCTGCAAGTAAGATTTCATTCAAGTAGTTAGTTTTCATTCAATTAGTTAGTTTTCATTGAGTATACAATTCCAATTCTGCAATTATTTTCAAAGTTTGAAAAAAACACAAAACAAAAACAAGAACACTTGTGTCATGCCCCGTAGGAATAGGGATAACTCAGGGAATTTTTTTCCAAATACCCCCACAGCTTCAAACACCCAACCTTCCCTGTTCTTCAGTGGCTGTGAATTGGAGGAATCCTGAGGTGAGGAACTAGAAACATTTGAAGAGCATACAGGGGGAGAAGAAGAAGAAGAACCCATTCCTACTAACCCAATGGCTGAAAATAGAAATGACAGAGGAAATAGAAAAAGATTTAAGGGTGACTTCCCCATCAAGGAAACTAATGGGGATACTAAGATGGATAATATAAGCCCATATGCCCTTCCTAATTTCCATGGCCTGACCTCAGAAGATCTAGAAACTTTCTTGTTTGAGTTTGTTGTCATATGCAGAACCTATGACTACACCAATGATGAGCAGAAGTTGAAACTATTCCCATCCACTCTCAAGGATGTAGCTTTGTGTTGGTTCATGGGTTTACCTAGGGATAGCATCAAAACTTGGGCTCAGATGTAGAAAGCCTTCAACAACAAGCATTGAGACTGCTGCAGGTCTAAAGATACTAAAGAGGAAATTTTTCGGATGACCTTAGGGCATGATGGATCCTTAGAGGATTATGAAGAAAGATTCTTTCTTAGCTACAAAAGGACCAGCTACACACTTGATCCTGATTCGTTGAAGCTATTCCTACTTAGAGGGATAAGGGAAGATCTTCTGGATACCCTAAAATTGTTAGTAGGAGGGAACATCTATCAGTTATCTTATGAGGATATCAAGAATGTCTTTAGAAACCATTCTAGGGCAGCTAGGAAAAATGGTAGGGGTAGTCAACTAATGGTGAGTCCATCCTCTCCCAATACATCCATCAAGGGTGAAATTTGACACATGTTGGAGGATTTCAAGAGTGAGATGCTACAAACCATTTCCCTACAAATGGACACTATGCACATTAAGAGAAAACAAGAGGAAGCAGAGAGAGCCTTAGCCATTTTCTACCCTAGATGCACGAGGAGCACCCTAGGAATGAATGTCCATTGAATTTGATTGAAATATGCTCAGTCTGTGAACAAAACTACTCCACAGACAAGTGCCCTTCGCTATCTAGACTAAAAGTTGTATACCAAGGAGCTGAAGGGGTGACCGAACAATTCTACTACATAAATCGAAGGAGACCTCATGGGCCTCAGTCATACCAGTAGGGCATGCAAGGGTCATCCCATGCATATTACAACCCCAACCCGACCACATCCATTCCCTCTAGGGGCCCTCCTGCTCATACTTCCTAGTATACACCTCCTCCTTGGTCCTTTGCACCTCAGTATAACTCCCAGCCAACCAGCCAGTCATTTCAGCCATCTGCTCTCCCACAACCTTAGTGGAATGCACCGCCCTAGGGGTAGAGGCCCCCATACAACAATTCTCCAGCTTTATTGCCTTCACTACCTGCTCAACCACAACTTTTACAGCTTTCTCCACCTAAACAACCCTAGATGCCTACCCAGTGAAATCCGAACCCAAAAAATAGACAAGTTGATCTGAAAATCACCCTTTGAGTGATCTCAGTTAAAGAATTATTGAATGAAGGTATTACAAACTCATGTGTTGGTGTGTTTCTATGTTATTTTAGGAAACAGATCGATCAGATTGCAAAATACACAGACACTGGAAAATGGAAAGCAACAGAGAAACACAATAAGCAAATACAAGAACACAACAAATTAATAAGGAGTTCACCCTATCCTCCAGGGCTACATCTCCAGTCTAGCTTTCAGTGGTGGCCTTCTTTTATTGTGTCTTTAAAGCAGATAATTACAATGAGGAGGTCAATCTGAGTCTCCTGAAACAGAATTGCTTGGCAAGGTGGTCCTTGGATTCCCCAAGCCACTAGAGTGCACAAACTCTTTTCCTTACCAGCTCTTGACCTCTCTACTCTACAATGGGAAGAGGCCAATGTGGTGCTCAATGCCCAACAGATCCTCTCAGGGATCACTCGATGTTGCCTTATGCCGTAGGTCAGCTCGGCTCTCTGTCTTGCTGCTTCTTTCTTCACTGTCTCTTCTTCGTTTTCTCTGTCTTCTTCCTTTTCTTCTCTTTTTTGTCTTCGGTGTCTTCTGCTTTGTCTATCCATGGCGTTAAATCCAGTCGATCTCATGACTACTTGATTCCCCTTCCACCTCCGTCGGGTCGCTTACTGCTGTTCACTTAGAATTCCCTGTCTCTGAGTCATGGTCATCGACTCACAAGGAGTGGCCACTGTTCCTCTTGCGAACTGCGTCGGCTTTTTCCTCGTCGGTTCGGTTCTTCGATTACGTCGGAAATGACTCATCTGCCACCTCAGTGGTCAAATCGGACCTCAAATCCTTGTAGATCTTGGCTTAATTCTTTGTCAAATATGGTTCTTTTATCAGGCGTCTTCTCAGCCATTAGATCTGGAGCCCCCAGATCCGACGTCATTCGCTCATTTCGTGCGGTTGACTTGCTCGACCGTTAGCATGCGATGAGTGGCAGTTTTCTCTCTCCTCCACCTGCCATGCGTCGGGCGCTAAATGGAATCGCTAGGTTTCAGCCAAATCCGCTTACCGCCCAAGGGTGCCCTCGATATATACCCCCAGTTTTTGGAGCGCGGATCCTGCCTTTAGCCTTTTGTGCTTTTTCCCACAGTTTTCCCAGCTTCCATGCGACCGAGCGCTTCGGGGCCTTTCCATTTCGAGGGGTTTTGCCTAGGCCTCATTTTCCTAATCCGGCCTTCCCAGGTGCCAGTTTCGCCTCCTACGCAATCTCCATGGGCCTCAGTCAGTGCGCTTTGACTGAGGTCCTCATCGTTCCACACTGGCTGCCAACTGCCACTGTTCAAATGTTTTTCTAATCGCTCCTCTTGAATTCGAGGTTTGTCCCGATCTGATACAGTCATGGTACTTTGGTTATTCTTCATGGATCCAATTCGGATCACGACCTTCCCACTGAAAAATCTTTTGGACCACCAAAAGTTGATTTTCAAGCATCGACTACGTGAGGGTACTATTGTTTCACTTATCCAATCTCAATCCACTTTGCATTGCTTGGCTTTGAACCCTTGAGCCCTACTCTGAGGTATTCAATATCTCCCCTACGTCTCATCCTCACCTTCCTGTCTAAAACTGTGTCTTCCTGCAATTCATTAAGCATTTTAGGTAGTAGGTCATCAATAGAAAGCAATTGACTCTTCTCTTTGGGATCCTCAATTAGAGAGGGTTCAAACAATCTCAAGCAATCTACATTTACGACTAAGTAGATGTGCATGTAAGCTGGTAAATCAAGGTGAAAAGCATTTTCACCAATCTTCTCAAGTATTTTGAAAGTTCCATACCTAATGGACTTTAGCTTTTTACCTTCACCTTGCATCCTGTCCTTGCTGATATACAGCCAGGCTTGGTCACCAACTTGGAAACTTTGCTCCATCCAATGCTTGTCATGCCTAGCCTTGTATTTGGCTTGGCTCTTTTCCAGTTGTTCTTGTACTGCCTGGTGGATCTCCTAGATTTGTTCAATGAACTTAGTTGCCCTGTCCACATCACTTTGTCCCTCAACTATGGTATCTTAACCAAAGACCAAATCCAAAGGAGACCTTGGGGTGAAACCAAAACAGGTCTCAAAAGGAGATCTCTGTGTCGAATAATGTTTTTCTCTATTGTAAGCATGCTGCACATTACACAAATGTTCATCCCAAAGCTTGGGATGTTTGCTGCAATATCCTCTAAGTAACTGGATCGTTGTCCTGTTAACTACTTCTGTCTGGCCATCAATAGGTGGATGAAAAGTTGTGCTTTTCTTTAGTTTGGTGTCCATCAATTCCCACAGACTTGACCAAAACTTCCCCACAAATCGAGTGCCTTGATCAGATACAATGGAAGTGGGTAATCCAAAATGAACCCATACATCTTCAAAGAACAGTTTTGCAGTTTGTTCAGCTATAATCTGTTTATCGCAAGGTATCAAAATACACATTTTGCTAAACCTATCTACAACAACATATAGATAATCATGACCTTTCCTAAATTTAGGCAGTCCTCCAACAAAATCCATGGAAACACTTTCCCAAAGGTGAGAAGGTACTGGTAATGGAGTGTACAAGCCTAGTTTTCTGTTGTTGGGCTTGCTTTTAGCACACATAGTACACCTTCTTACATATCTAGAAACTATCTCATTCATTTTTGGCCATTAATGAAATCTTTGTAGCTGTGTGTTGAAGCCCCAAAAATCAGGTCTACAACAAGGGGGATACCCACACTGTCTGGACCTTGAAAGCAACTCCTTTTCCATTTGGGATGGTGGGTCCGACTGGGGATAATGGGACCAGTTTCCCAATTTTTGTGTGTTGGTAAGAATTGATATTTCCATTTTCTAAAGATTTCTAAGTAAAATGCTTTTAATCTAAGTCTAATTTAAAACATGCAATTGTATTCTAATGAACATAAATATTTAAGTCTAAAACTAACCCAGGATTCAACTTTTTTACTTATGTGATCTAAAATAATTTCTAACAGCAATTGGTAATAAAGATTGTTGGGCCTTAGTTTTGGTCTTATTTTTGCTCTAAGAAACCTACTAATCCATCTATTTGCCATCCATTTTCCCTTCATTCATCCCATTTTGATATATATTTGATATCCATTCAGGTATTTAATTTTAATTTTTCAATTTCTAAAGTTTTTATGAAAGTTTGGTTTTTAGTGCAAAATTGGCAGATTCAGAAATTCTCGTAATATCTCTATGGTTGATGTGGTTGCAGGACACTTGGGCATGAATTGAATGCATGGATGGACAGCTTGGGAACTAGGACTAAGCCAGCTATGCTTAGTTCGAACAGAACAAGCTTTATTAGGCCCATTTGGTGCTAGTCAATCATGACTAGTCATTCAGAAATCCCATAGAAATAGGGCAGTTTTGAGATTCTATGGGATTGGTCATATTTCTTGGGATGGGAGTAATGTATTCGACTTAGATAGGTGGATGAGAGTAGATGGGTTTGTTTGAGTGAATATAGATCAGTTTGTTTCATGATACTTCTTATTTAAGAGCCAAAACTTTGATGGCTTATGTATTGACTTATTATACTTTTATGTTGTGACACTTTTGGATTGAAGAGTTAATTTGAAGACTTGTGCTATTATTATTTTGTTGTTAAATGCTATGGATGCGTGACTGAATTTGAGCTTCTGATATCACCTCTCAAGTGTGCAAGGCAAGGGTGGAGGGCCCCCATTCCAAGCTAAGTACACTTCCTTGTTAACTAGTTTTATTTCTTGTAATCTGGTTATTGTAGAACTGGTTTTTCAAAGCTTTATTTCAGATTGCTTTATGGTTCATGCATGGTGATTGATTTCATTAGTTCTTAGCTTATTCATCACTTTATTAAGTTGGAAAAACAAGTGTTCAAGTTGAGCATCCCTTCTACTAAAATGATGAATTAAAACTAGTTTCCTTTGTTTGCATGCAAGTAGTTTCTTATTGAGATTTTGGTATTGAGATGAATGAATTATGATGAAATACCTTATGTGTCTCTTAATTTAAGGGCTTCTTTTATTAATAATTTATCCATCTTAAGTTCTTGGTTTTAACCTCTGATTCATTAAGTGGTAATTGAGGCAAAAGTGGACTTCTTGAGTCAAGAACCATTTCAATATTTTTCCTCTTTTCAAACTAATTGAATTAGAGTTGTAGGATGTATTACTTTAAGCTTTTGAATAAATTATCTTTCAAGGTTTGATTACATCTGATCTTCACATATAGTGAACTTGCCTCAAAGCATAAACAACCTGGATTGATAAGAAATAATTGTGTTAATTTAGGTAAACAAATTAGCTCAACATTTTGGCGCCGTCGCTGGGGAGGCAAATATCGGCATAGTCAATAGAAGGATAAATTTAAAAACAAACAAAAACATTAGTTACATCCCATTTTAGTTATGTTTCTTTATGCCTAGATATAGATATTCTCAAGGTAGATTTATTAAAAAACCCCCACAAATAGAGATAGGATCATCAAACACCCCAGTTACTGGTAATCCAATAATTGAGGAATTGGCAGAAAAACAAAGAACTGGACAAAGATTAACTTTGATTGAGAGGCAAACTTTGTTAGCTTGGGAAGCAAAACAAAAACAATCTTCAACTTCTGGAAAACAAAAAGAAATTATCAAAGGAAAACAACCTGTCTTTCCATCCATAAATCCACCTATCTTTCAACAACCTGAATCTCCACTCAAAATTGAAACAAATCAACCAATGGTAGAAGAGGGACATGGATCTGTTATTTTCACTCCTGAACAACGAGCTGAATATGAAAGACAACAAAGAGAATGGAGAAGAAAGAGAGAGGAGGAGGCAAAACAAGAAAATGATAGAAAGATAGAAAATGATCGGAAAAGACAAGAAGATGGTAATGATCAAGAGGCTACCTTTGGCTTTCCAATAGTAGACACAAGTGCAATATTAGGAGAAGAAGTGAAAATGAAAAATATTCCACCTTCTGTATTGCCAAATTTTTATGGAATGTCCACGGAAGATCCTGATGCATTTATGTTTGAATTTGATATTCTATGTAGAACATATGGATACACTGATGACATTCATAAACTTCGTCTTTTCCCTGCAACATTAAAAGCAGCAGCTTTAAAATGGTTCATGGGTTTAGGAGAACAAACAATAGCTTCTTTGGATGGTATGAGATCGGTCTTCCTTAAAAAATATCAAGCTTATTGTAGATCTAGAGATTCAAAAGAAGATGTTTTCAGAATGACACAACAAGAAGATGAAAGTTGAGAAGAATATTTGGAAAGATTTGCATATAATCTACAAAAATCTAAACAACACTCTCTAAATCAAGAAACCATTTGAACAATCTTTCTCAAGGGTGTAAGGGATGAATACCTTGAAATTTTGAATGTGATGGGTAAAGGAGACATTTCAAACCTACCATTCAAAGAAATTGTTGAGTTATGTCAAAAATATTCTAGAGGAAGATCAAAAACAGGAAAGAGAGAAGCGAGTTCAAAAGCAGCAAAGTCAGCTGCAGGAGGGATAACAAGAGCTGAAATAGGAAGCTTATTGGAAAACTTCAAAACAGACCTCTTGAGTACATTAGGGACACAAGTAGATGTTCTAAAGGCAAACAAGAAGAAAGAAGAACAAGAACAAGCTCTAGCAATCTTTTTTTCCAAATGTCGAAAGAAACATCCATTGAGAGAATGTCCTTTGGATAGTATTCAGGTTTGTGGTCTTTGTACAGAAAATCATTCCATAGAAAGTTGTCTAAGATTGAAAGAATTACCAATGAACTCAATGGAAGAAGTGCCAGGAATAGAAGGTTTTTATTATGTAGCACCACGAAGACCATGGCAACCTAGGACACCTCAACAAAATTAACAACAATTCCCTCAACAAAATTACCTCTATCCACCTCAAAATCCTTGGACCCCTCCAATGCCATGGCAAGTTTGGCCTCCACAACAACCTGCACAAGGTTGGAGAGGATATGGTTATGGAAACCAGCCACCTCAACAGTATCAACAACAATACCAGCAATAATACCAACAGCCATTTGCATATCCACAATATTCACAGTCCATACCATTTCAACAACAACATTCTGAATATCCACAATCCATGCCATCTTCACAGCAGAATCCACCACTGTTGTTGACCCAACTACAACAGTTACAGCTACCCACAAATCAACCCAGACCAACTCAATTACCAGCCCAACCAATGGCAAATCCAAATAATAAGGTGGACAAATCTGCATACACTGTAGAGGAAGCAACATGTTTTCCCACATATTCGATTCTTCCTCTTAATGATGTCCATCTAAGGTCTCGAAAAGTGCTTAAAAAGGATTCTGAAGAACCAATTGAACAAGGAGAATCACCTGAAACATCACAAACTAAGATACAAATTCAGAAAGGAAAAACCATTACAACTCAAACACCACCTTATCCTGAAAGGTTAGTGGAACAACAAAAAGAAATAACCCTTCCTGAATTTGATATTTTAGATGAGTTAAAAAATGCTTATGTAAAAATTCCTTTGTTGAAGGAAATTAAATAAATACCAATATATGCTAAAACAATAAAGGAATTGTGCATTAAGAAATCAGGGAAAAAGAAGAAGGATCCTACTACAATCCAAGTCATTGGTAAACTAGCAAGCCTCATGTCTACACAAACCATTGTAGAGAAATATATTGATCCTGGTATCCCTATGGTTACTATATCAATAAATAATTTCTCAGTACCAAACACATTAATAGACTTGGGAGCAGCTATAAATGTAATGACAATGGAGACAATGAAAACTCTGCATTTAAACAACATTAGATCAACTTCTACAATTTTAGAACTAGCAGATAGATCTAAAGTTGTTCCGGAAGGAATATTAGAAGATATCATAGTCTCTTTGGATTCATGGAAGTATCATGTTGACTTCCTTATCTTGCAACCAAAAACAAATTTGGGAGGACATCCTCTAATCTTAGGCAGACCATGGCTAGCTACCGCTGATGCCTTCATAGGATGCAGATCAGGAAGCATGATTATTTCACATGGAGATGAAAGGAAACACATTGCTCTTTATTCACCTGCACAATCAACTTCTTTAGAATCAGTACTTGAAACTCAAGAAAAACAACAAACTAAATCAGTTTTAAGTATAAATCAATTCTTTGACTTTAGAGAAGAAGAAGAGAATGAAGACTTAATGGATCTTTTCATTTCAGAACCAAGTATTTCAGAGCAGCTTAGAGAAGTCCAATATGAAGCTGCAAGTAACCTTTTGAATCAATGCTTTCAGGAAACTTGTATTGTTCAAACTTTGTGGAATTCTTTTATAGACATATTTCCTGTAAACACAGTCTCCAATCCAACAATAAAAACAATTGAGGTATATCCTGGAAAACATTTAAACATTGGAAACCAGTTGCAATCAGCACAAGAGCAAGAGGTAATTGCATTATTACATAAATATTCAAAAGCTTTTGCCTGGGATTATACTGACATGCAAGGAATCCATCCTAGCACATGTATCCACCACATCTATATAGATTATCAACTCAAACCTGTAAGGCAACCTCAAAGACGAATGAATCCCATGATGAAAGAAATAGTGAAAGAGGAACTGCAAAAATTGTTAAATGTTGGATTCATCTATCCTATTTCAGATAGTCAATGGGTTTCTCCATTGGTTATAGTACCAAAGAAAAATGGAAAGTGGAGGGTATGTGTGGACTATCGGGAACTAAATAAAGCTACACTAAAAGATCATTTTCCTCTACCATTCATTGACCAGGTGTTAGACTCATTAGCTAGAAAGAATTTTTTCTCCTTCTTGGATGGGTTTAGCGGATACAACCAGATTAGAATAGCAACAGAAGACCAAGACAAGACAACATTCACTTGCCCATGGGGAACCTATGCATATAATGTTTTGCCATTTGTTTTATGCAATGCACATGCAACTTTTCAACGCGCAATGCTTGCAATATTTGCTGATCTAGTTCATGAATGTGTAGAGGTTTATATGGATGACTTCACAGTTTATGGAAACACATATAATGATTGCCTAAATAACCTTGAGAAAGTCTTGAAATGATGCATTGAAACAAATTTGTCATTGAGCAATGAGAAATGCTATATGATGTTGACAGAAGGAATAGTTCTAGGACACCATATTTCCGCTTCAGGAATTAAGGTGGATCCAGCAAAAATCCAAGTCCTAGTTAACTTAATGCCTCCTACAACACAAAAAGAGGTAAGAAGTTTCTTAGGCTATGCAGGCTATTATAGACGATTCATTGAAAACTTCAGTAAAATAGCCCAACCTCTGTTCAAACTATTAGCAAAAGATATTGAATTTCACTGGACAAATGACTGTCAAAATGCATTTCAAATTCTAAAAGAAAAATTATCTGTTGCACCCATTCTCCGTGGGCCAAACTGGTCTTTGCCATTTCATATTTCAACTGATGCATCTGATACCGCGATAGGTGCCTCTCTTGGGCAGAAAGAGAACTTGTTCAATTATGCAATATACTTTATAAGCAAGAATCTAACACCTGCAGAATTGAACTACACAGTCACAGAGAAAGAAATGTTAGCCGTTATACATGAAGTAAACAAATTCAGGCACTATATAACAGGATATCAAGTTTTCATTCATACAGATCATTCAGCAATCAAATACTTGATGAATAAACCCATCACCAATGGAAGAATAACAAGATGGTTACTGTTATTGTAAGAATTTAATATCGCAATACAAGACCAGCCAGGCAAGGAAAATCAAGTGGCTGACTTTCTGTCCCGCATACATTCATCCAACGATCCAAATCTGGTTGTAGACAACTTTCCAGACGAACACCTGTTTTCCATAACAGTAAAAACACCATGGTTTGCAGACATTGCAAATTATTTATCTTCTGAAAAGTTTCCAACTCAATTCTCTAAAAAGAAAAAACGAAAAATTGTTAGGGAAAGTTCTAGGTATAGTTGGGTAAATGGTGATTTATTTTATACTGGTTCAGATCTGATGATTAGAAAATGTGTGCGAGAAGATGAAATATTAGACATTCTGAGAGCATTTCATGATGAACCATGTGGTGGTCATTTTGCAGACAAACGAACAACATATAAGGTGTTGCAATTGGGCTACTACTGGCCATCCATCTTCAGAGACTCTAAGGCATATGTCAAGCAATGTGACAGTTGCCAAAGAACAGGGAGACCAATCACATCAAATGAGATGTCGCTCAAGCCACAGGTCCTCATAGAACCATTTGAGCAATGGGCACTTGACTTTGTTGGACCTATTAATCCACCATAAAATGGAAAGAGGTACATCCTAGTATGTACAGATTATGTAACCAAATGGGCGGATGCCAAAGCAGTGAACAGAGCAACAAAAGATACAGTGGTCACCTTTCTCTTTGAAGAAATCTTTGTAAGATACAGAGTACCTAGACAAATTGTAACAGATCAAGGGCACAGTTTACATCAAAGCTGGTACGAGATCTAACAGAGAAATTCAAGATCAAACACAAGAAGTCTACACCATATCACCCTCAAGCAAATGGGCAGGTTGAATCAACAAATAAAGTCCTAGAAAATATCATGACTAAAACAGTACAGCTGAACAGAAGAGATTGGTCTGAAAAATTAAAAGATGCACTATGGGCCTACAGAATCACATGGAAGAATACAACTGGTTTTAGTCCATACCAGTTGGTATATGGAAAAGAGGCCTTATTGCCTATAGAGTTTCAGATACAAACATACAGACTAGCAACTGAACTAGGACTAGACCTGACTGAAGCACAACAACAGCGAATCATGGAACTGAATCAACTAGACGAGCATCGTCAACAAGCCATAGAACATACCACATAGGTGCAACAACAAAGAATGAAGTGGCACGACAGATATATCAAAACTAAGACATTTCACAAGGGAGACTGGGCATTACTTTTTGACTCCAAATTCAAAGACTTCAAAGCAAAGTTCACAACACACTAGCTAGGCCCATATGAAATTGACGAAATCTTTGACAATGGAGCAGTAAAGATCAGGACAATCGACCAGGACTCCACCTCATTTGTAGTGAATGGACATAGGCTCAAAGTTTATAATAGGCCTATCAGTAAAGAAGCATTTATGAAACAACTGATAGAGGATACAGAACTGGAAATCATGGCACACCAAGCTCAGCCATCTTCCAATCTTGTAGTTGAATAAAAAATTAAAAATTAAAAAAAAAAAAAAAAAAAAAAAAAAAAAAAAAAATTAAAAAATATAAAATATAAATAATTTGTTTGCTAGTGAAAACCAGGAAACTGGCACTAAGCAAACACGAATTCATAAGGGAAAACCAGGGCAACTTGGACTCTATGAATTCCTTATTCTTGTTCTATTGTTCTCACATAATTTCAATGCAGGAACTCTCCACAGACAACTGACTTGAGGACAAGTCAAATCTTAAGAAAGGGGGAGAATTGCATAAGAATTGCATAAGATCTTTAGCTGGAAAGCTGAAGTATAGATGGAACTTGTATTGTGAACAGAGGGACCTGAAACAAGAAATCATTGTAGAGGGACCTGAAAGACCTGCCAATGTCAAAACAACATGTACATATTCCATAAGCATTGCAGAGGGACCTGAACATCAATTCAAGAACCAGAGCATGAAGAATAAGGAGCAACAATAAAGTTTACTTTTAAATCCATCTACAACATTTGATCAATTGATTTCATCCCACTTGTACAGACAGCATCCAGGGGAGTATATGTATAGTCATTTTGTGCTTGAAAATTCAATTTTTTCTTAGAAATTTTTAGTCTTTGTTAAGTTGAAATTAGTACCTGAGGATATTCAATATCATTTCATATCCTATATTCCCTATACATACCCTATAACCCTTATACATCATATTCCATTTCATCTCCATACATATCCCATATTTATTTCATGATCATTAACCCCTAAGTATTTTTCTTTAGAAGCATAAAAAGACCAAACTGGGACAACTTTTCAACCTGCACATACAACTCAAGAATTAGTAATGGTGATAATTTTAAATATGACCCAAGATGGTCATTTTAAAATTATAAAGATGTGCATATAATCAAAGAAGTCATGCGCTATATGAAAATTCATATATGCCATATGAAAATTCATATATGCCATATGCAAATATATGTGCTATAGTCCAAATGGTTATAATATGCATGCGCTATAGTCAAAATGGTGAAGTAAAGATTATATACATATATCATAAACCAAAGCGCATGTATATGATATAAATTAAAGCGCATATATATATGATATAAACTAAAGGCATGTATATGATATAAGGAAGGGCGCATATAATATAAGGTAAGGTGTATAAAGGGAAGGCCGCGTGCAAACCATATGGCACGACCGCGTACAAAGAACAAAACTGTGATTGCATATGTGGCAGCGGGGTATTGTATATGGCTTAAATGATAATTGCACATCGCTCAAACTCATTGCAATACGAACGCATTGTTTAAAATCATTGCATATGAGAATGAGTGAGGAGCACGGTTATAAACACACGACGGTGGCAATCATATTGTATGCAGCCAAGGGTAAGCAACTAAATTAAACGACATCAACAAAACGACAATCCAAGTCAATACCGGCCAACACACAGGTACGGGGTAAACACCGTGGCATGGCGACTATTTTTCATTGGACTGTGCGTTGTGCAGGAGTTATGCGCATACGTTCAAACTAAAACTATGATTCGGCCATCCTCATGACACAGTCGGGCGACTGGTCAACAGGACACCCATACCAACCATACACTGTAGCACCAATAAACAGAGTGCACAGTACACCCATGAAACGGTCATGAACTGACCGACGGTTCTTGCACTATTTAAACTCATTCTTCATTGCCAAATAGCTCAGAACGATGGTGTTTGGAGCTGCAAGCTAGTGAAAAGGAAATTGAAGCGGGTTTGAGAGGATTTAAGAAGGAAAATTACCCCGGATTTAACGCCAAGTGATCACTGATTTTCGGGATCCATTCAGGTAACAGAGTAGTTTGTTTAAGCTCAGAAACTGTGGAATATAGTTGTAAACTGCCTGTAATTAATGGTTAACTATTCAGCCCTTGCCACCAGTCAGTTGAACGAAGCAACAAGGATTTGGAGCGCCGTTTAACACTCCTTAGCGCTCGTTGACAACCAGGTAACGCCGAAACCACGCATTAACTCCAGCAGTAAGTCGGTTGACAGCAGTTAATAAATATGGCGATAAGATTCACTGCGTAAATCATGGCATAGAACACTAGTAAATAGCGCAGAATTTAAGTTTAAACTTGTTGCATGGATAACACGTTAGGGTATGGGGATCGCATGTGAAGTTTTGTGAACCAAAACGGAGTGCAGTGTTGTAAATCACAACAAAGTCTATAAACAGAGGAGGCAGAGTCTAGCTCATAGCGCCGAAATGTGATTTTTATGGCATGTTTGTTTTGATTGCGCGTTGTTGGTTGATTGCGCACTATTGGTTGATTGCACATTGTTGGTTGATTGCACATTGTTTTGATTGCGCATTGATACACATCCTTTGTTTTGTTGCGCGCTGCCATTATTTATATAATTGATGTATCACATGCCTGTGTATGGAAACGGCCCGTATGGTGAACAAATATAAAGAATGTGTCTCTATTATGGAACCTTTTTGCCACTGTGCGTCTTTGTTTTGAACAAAACAATGGGTTGAAGTCTGTGTGGGCCGGAAGAGTTGTGTAATGTTTCAAGAAAGAGTTGTGTAATGTTTAAAGAAAGAGTGTTGTTGATTGCCAAAGGGAGTAAAGGCCGAGCCATTTAAAATTCATTTTAAATGCGCTATTTGTTTTTTTTCAATTTGTTTTGAGGCTGAAGCGTTGTTTTTCAAGCTTTTAGATAAGCAGGCCAAGAGCATTTTGTCGATTTTCAAATTTTTATGTTGAGGCCGAGAGCCATTTGAATGCGCTGCTAGTTTTAAGAGCTTGTATGTACACAGTCAAAACATTTTTTGTTTTTAATGACTGTATATACATAGTAAACATATGGCTTGACAGTATACACAGTGTAGGGTGATGGGCATACATGGAACAGTATGAAAAAAATTGTTTTCATATGTATTTTGTTTACCAGAACAGAGATTAGCATATTGACAGGGATATACAGGTGTTTGATTGCTTGAACAGGGATTTAAAATAGTGCTGCTGCAGAGAAAGGGTAAACAGAGGCTGAAGAAATCAAAGTTAAATTGTTGTGAAGAGGAAGGTAAGCTTCTCTGCTTTCATAATTTCATTTTGAAAAGAACAATAGTCATAAAAATTTTATTGTCAAGATGAAATTAGTAACAGCAGAAGCATACAGTCACTGGTTTTCAAAAACAATGTCAGCCAGAGTAGAGCCAAAATTTCAGATAGAGAGCTGGGGGAAGGAAACTATAGAAAAACTTTACCAAGCGGGGATGATAGGATTTTTACAAAAATTTGATGGCCACTCTGAAGAGATAACCAGGGACTTTATAAACAATTTCAGTGAGGACCAGACACAGGTAGGAGATGTTATTATTCCTGTGACTCAGGAATATCTTTCCCAAGCTTTAGATCTACCAATGATAGGTGAGAAATATTACAAAGGCCTGCACTTCAAGGAGAAAGCATGGACTTTCTTTCTTGAGAAGAACCGGAAAGGGACTTTTGATAGAACAAAGGGGATACCAAGGGAATGGTTCAATGAACCATGGGGTGAGTTGGTTTTGGTCATCCAGAAGTTTTTGACTTGTGATAGAGGATATAGTGTTGCCCACTTGTATCATGTCAGGCTTCTACAGCATATTAAGGGAGAGGATAGGATTAACTTGCCATATTTCCTATATAGGAGCCTCTTGAGAATGATTGAAACAATAAGACATGAACACAGGCCTAAAGCAGGACAGATTTACCACCAAGGATTGATCAAAATCCTAGTTGAGTATCAGGTGAGGTCACAAGGCATAATATGGAGAGAGTTCATGTCTAAAAGTCAGTTCATTGAACAGATTAATGAAGTATAGGATAAAATAGAGCAAGAAAACAGAGGATTGATGAATTCACCCTTGTATCCCAGAACAAGAGCTAAACAGCAAAATAACATGGCCATGCAGGAAAATGAAACATCTGTTATGTCTATTCCTAGAAGATTTAGGAATAAAAGTCCCATTGACTTAGACAAGGAAGTAGAAACATATTCTCCAAGAAAACAAGAAGAAAATGACATTGCACAAGAAGTATTTGAGAGGGATTCTTCATATGATGATGCAGCAGCAGCATCATTAATGAAAACAACACAAGATTTTGAAAAAGAAATCAATTTGGGAAGAATCAGGGACTTAACTGACCAATTGGAAATTAGCAAAATCCTGGAAAAACAATTAAAAGAGGAAAACAAGGCAAATAAGAAGGATAATGCTAAGTTGGTCAAGGCAAATGAAAAGTTAAATGAAGAGTTAGGGAGACTGAAACGGAAAAATGATCTACTTTCTAAGCAAGCATTTAAATGGCTAAAGGAAAAGAATATGTGGCAGGCAAAGTATGAAAAACAGAAAGTAAAAGCAGCTTTGTTCAGGAAAAGACATGACTCAGGTTTGGATTGTTTGGTTAGGGCAGCACAACAGGAAGCATCTACAGGTACATCATCTACTACAGAGAGAAGAAGATCAAAGAGGAGTAAGCAAGCATGGGGACATGCTTGATGATAAGCAAGGGAGAGATGTTGGGCCTTAGTTTTGGTCTTATTTTTGCTCTAAGAAACTTACTAATCCATCTATTTGCCATCCATTTTCCCTTCATTCATCCCATTTTGATATATATTTGATATCCATTTAGGTATTTAATTTTAATTTTTCAATTTCTGAAGTTTTTATGAAAGTTTGGTTTTTAGTGCAAAATTGGCAGATTTAGAAATTCTCGTAATAGCTCTATGGTTGATGTGGTTGCAGGACACTTGGGCACGAATTGAATGCATGGATGGACAGCTTGGGAACTAGGACTAAGCCAACTATGCTTAGTTTGAACAAAACAAGCTTTATTAGGCCCATTTGGTGCTAGTCAATCATGACTAGTCATTCAGAAATCCCATTGAAATAGGGCAGTTTTGAGATTCTATGGGATTGGTCATATTTCTTGGGATGGGAGTAATGAATTCGGCTTAGATAGGTGGATGAGAGTATATGGGTTTGTTTGAGTGAATATAGATCAGTTTGTTTCATGAGACTTCTTATTTAAGAGCCAAAACTTTGATGGCTTATGTATTGACTTATTATACTTTTATGCTGTGACACTTTTGGATTGAAGAGTTAATTTGAAGACTTGTGCTATTATTTTTTTGTTGTTCAATGCTATGGATGTGTGACTGAATTTGAGCTTCTGATATCACCTCTCAAGTGTGCAAGGCAAGGGTGGAGGGCCCCCATTCCAAGCTAAGTACACTTCCTTGTTAACTAGTTGTATTTCTTGTAATCTGGTTATTGTAGAACTGGTTTTTCAAAGCTTTATTTCAGATTGCTTTATGGTTCATGCATGGTGATTGATTTCATTAGTTCTTATCTTATTCATCACTTTATTAAGTTGGAAAAACAAGTGTTCACGTTGAGCATCCCTTCTACTAAAATGATGAATTAAAACTAGTTTCCTTTGTTTGCATGCAAGTAGTTTCTTATTGAGATTTTGGTATTGAGATGAATGAATTATGATGAAATACCTTATGTGTCTCTTAAGTTAATGGCTTCTTTCATTAATAATTTATCCATCTTAAGTTCTTGGTTTTAACCTCTGATTCATTAAGTGGTAATTGAGGCAAAAGTGGACTTCTTGAGTCGAGAACCATTTCAACATTTTTCCTCTTTTTAAACTAATTGAATTAGAGTTGTAGGATGTATTACTTTAAGCTTTTGAATAACTTATCTTTCAAGGTTTGATTACATTTGATCTTCACATATAGTGAACTTGCCTCAAAGCATAAACAACCCGGATTGATAAGAAATAATTGTGTTAATTTAGGTAAACAAATTAGCTCAACAAAGATCATTCAATCGCTACAAGAAAAGAATTCGATAAAAATGAATTGTTTCATATAAGAAATTAGCCGAAACAATTGTGAGAAACATATCGCATAATAAGTCATTCATATATTGAGCATAACCAAAATAGTCATCATCGTATAGAAGTGCCAAATAATAACTCAAACATTCAAGCTTTCATATATAAATAACTGAGCATAAAATATTACTTGGACACATAAGAAGAAATCATTAAGAGATAAAAGTACCATTGATAACAAGTCCTACTCATGAGATTCAACAATATAGATTTATTGCTTCCTAATTCAACATCTACTAAGATTACAAAAGTGCATTTCAGTAGTAGACATTAAACACAGATATCAATAAATCTCGTTCCATTCATTCATTCGAACCTCCTCTGAGGGTGCAGAAGTGCATGTTCTGAGGAAATGTTTCTAAAAAATTTCAAGATCCCTTTCTAAATGCATGAGAGGGGTTAAAATACTACTTCCTAAATACTAAAAATAGTTTATTACAAAAATATAGGAGGAGGTTTAAATGACCGTCCTCATCTAAGGAAAAAATAAATCAAAACTACAACTAAAACTGAATCTAGAATTAACTATCTATGTATCTGTTCTCTGAGATCGCAAGCATTCAGCATTGGCTTCAGGAGCATCGGTTGGCCGACCTCCGATTTTAGTTTCCCTGTGAAAACAGAATCAGCAAGTGCTAGCGCTATCTTCTCAGTAGAGTTCGTAAGGCATTTGAGAGTCATGCATTGACTGTGCGGTTTAACAAAGTACTGCCAGTAAGTTTCCCAATTCAACTTAGTTAACTTCTTGATGGACTCTGCTCTTTCCTCAGCTTTTTTGTTTCCAGCTTGTCTACCGCTGTTGTGCCTTTGGGAGAAATCCTGGTGCGGTCTCTGAAATGAGGTTTGCTCTGTGTAGGTTTTCATTGACATAGTCAATGACGTTGTTTGCCACTGTAGCTGCTTCTTCCATTGCCTGTTCTGCCTTCCTAATCTGTGCATCCCATTTATGGAAAAACATTTCTTTATGGGCTTCATTGATTCTGAGTGCGCCTACTTTCTTTCCTTCTTCCGATTCCTGCCAAATCAAATAATAAAAAATTCTCTTATCAATTAAATCATAATCATGTCGCAAGTCCATGACTTGATTGGTAATTTTATCACTTATCTCGCAATGGGAACTCCATTGCGATATTCTTTGGCATAATGCCTCTTGCTGTTGCAAGAGTTGGTTGTTTAAGGCAAGGGCTTCTGAGACAAACTTTGTAAGCTTGGGATCATCTCTATGCATTTCAAGCATAGCCTGCAACTGATTTTCTTTTTCGGCCAAATTGTTCTGGTATCCTAGCTGCATCTGTTGAAAATCTTGTTGTAACTTTTCTAACTTCTCCTCTGCTTCTCGGTTGGCACTGGCTTGTTGTAGCTGTTGCTGCAAAATTTGGATTTGTTCCTCTCTATCCTTAAGTAATTGCTGTACCTCAGATGCTTTATCAATTGTAGCAGAAGCATAGGCTCCTGCGATCTGAGATAACTTAGTCAGATTTTCAGTAGGGTCAGTGGTAGGGTCTCGCCAAAGGACGTCTAGCTGCTCTGCCTCAGGTGAGAGCACGCTGTCGAGTTTCCTTTTCTTTCTTTGTCTTCCTACCACTACCTTATGTTGTGGGCTATATAATACATCTATAAGAGGAATCTCCTCTATCTTGAGCATGATTTCAGATGATGGGGTAATGGGAATATGCTCTATTTTTGGAGCATTTTTTACTGTTTCCACAATCATATATGTCACTATCTGTACTGTAGTCTCAAGTGTCTTCATGTTCTTCTCCTCAGTGCTAATCAATTCATTAAATGTTTCCCACTCTTTATCCAACTAAGTTCTTACTGGCTTTGGTGGCTGGATGATGGGACGGGGAACTTTTACCTGTGGCGTAGTCAAGACCTGTTGCTCTTGGCACTCTTTAGATTGGGGAGTGTCTTTAACTGACCCCACACTTTTATTACGGTCACTGTATGACTGTTTAGAGCGTTCTGGTGATTCTTTTCCAGACTTAGACCTGGACTTGTCTGTCCCTGAGGTTCCACTTAAACTGATACTAGGAGTAGGCTCCCTTATTGGTTCCAAGTGTAACTTATCCAACGGGATGTTAGCTAATCTCCTTTCTCTATACAACTTGAATTCTTGAAATTCCACTAGGGGAAATTGAAATTGAGCCATGTGCAAAACTTCTTTCAGTGTGCTTTTATATTGGAAGGCATCATCAAAAAGATCATCTTCTTTGGAAAATACTTTTATCTTGACATCAGTAGTGAAATTCTTAATGACATCAAAAGGGTCAAATTGTCTTCCTAGAAACTTGAACAGTTGTAGACACAGCATATTGTCTACTTCTTTAAATGCATGACGTAAATAAAACAATGAAAAGGCCCCATAGGCCACAGGAAATTGTGGCCAAATTAATAATTAATTAAATAAAAACAATGAAAATAGCTACACAACCTAGGAAAATAGGCAATAAACCTTAACAAATAATCGACATTTAATTAATTAAAAATGAATATTGAAATAAATTTAATTATAACAATTAAAAATCAATAATTAATTAAAACGAATATAACTATTAAAATTAAGAATTAATTAAAATAAATACAATGAAAATAATTAAAATAAACAAATAATTAAAATTAATTAAAATAATTATAAAATTAATTAAAAGTTAATACAAACATAATTAATATAACCCTAATTAAATTAATATAACCATAACCCTAATGAAGATAACAATTAGATAATGAATTTAAAATCCCTAAATATCACAAAATATAATTAAATTAGTGAAATATAATAAAACAATTAAAATTATAATTCAAACATAATAGAATAAATTTAAAAAATTTAAATTCTAATGTCTGTCGGCTAAGCATCTCATCTCTATTTATTTGGAAAAATGAGAACAGTCTTTCAACAATATTTCACATCCTGAAGATGAACTACCGTTGCTGGTTCGAAACGTCGATTAGAAAGAAACCTAATGCGATGTATCCGGAAGATAATGTACATAATCTTTCAACTCTTTGCTCATTCCTCCCACCCCGCAGGTCTAGTAGGAAATTTCTCGAGCCAATAACTTATCAGGAACATATAAGGATAGGGCATGAGGGGAAGCAACGCTTCCAAATACTCTGATCTAGGGGAAAATCTCTTCCCCAAACCATCTCGCGACAAGGAGAATGTCAACTTCTGCTTTAGGGGAAAATTTTGGGGCATCCCTATTATACAACATTCTATAAAGAGGCAACATAATTCCATAGCAAATTCTGTAAAAATATGGAATAAACTTGGAATCCCACAATTCCTTATGATAAATGTGAATGGGCAAGGGATTCTGTGTAGTCCACTTCCAACCTATTAAAGGAAATTTGGAAACATAACAGATTTCATCCATAACATAAGTAGCTAAATAGAAAGGAGGATAAATCCTCTGAGTAGTAGTTCTTTTGGACTGGTAGTTCCAAATAGCCGAAGCTAAATTATCAGACAATATCCAAGCCCAATCCATAATAGTGACATTAGTGGCTGCATCTAATACGGGTAGCCTCTTAGATGAAAACTTGTTGACGTTGGGCTTTCCAAATAGTATACATAGCATAGCAGTAGTAAAGCAATATGTGGAGGAGAGGGAACTAGTATTGTACATACTATGTTTGTCCTTTTTCAATGGTTCTTCCCTCGCTGACCAGCTCTTGGTACACTCCACCAAATCTTCGTTTTCTTTGGTAAACTTCTTTACGAACTGCTTGTTGTAGGTTGCCTGCGGCTCTAGTAGATGACACATAAGCTTTAAATATTGTGAAGTGAATGACCCAATGAGGTCTTGGCCTCAATACTTGAATTGTATGTCTGTTATATCGACATTGTCTAGTACCCACTTTACAATGTTTGTGTATGGAAGAATCTTCGGTCTTACCGCTATTTGATGAAGGAATGAACATGCAAGTTCAGTGATTGATGCCTCAGAGGACCTGCTTGAGTCTGTTGTTGCTTTAACCTCCATAACTCTCGATTTTTCTTCTTCGAGCAGACTGTACATGCCTTCCCAAGTGGTTATGCTGGCATCTCTGTTACAGGTGGTGTCTGTGTATAAGGGCATCATCTCTTTGTCCTCAGCAACCGGAGCTTTTCCCTTCTTTCCCGTTACGTTCTCCACCCTGCTGCGTATATTATTTTGCTTGCCGCTCCTGCAAATTTACAAGTAAGGAAAGAATAATGGTAAGAGATAAGGTGACGAGAAAGCTCTTTAATTCTGAAATCATATCATATATACCACCCTACGTGAAATAACGTTTCGATCAGATTTAAATTTTATCTCATAAATGGCTATCGACTAACCATTAAATTGACATTAATGTCCATAACTCGAAATTATATTACGAGAAATACTTTATTGAACCATGAGCCTTACATATCTGTGATAAAGTGATTTTGCGATTTTCTTCGCAATATCGTAGATCGCAATATCGCTAATCCGTTTTTTTACAAATCATTTATTTCATTAGGTGGCTGTGAGATGCAATTTGCGAGATGCCTTATCGCATATCACTAGATTGGGATATTTTACCTTAGGTGATACTTGCGGTGTATGAAATCCACGATGTGCAATGAGTCTTTAAGGTGCACAATCTCGCATCGTGTTTTCACAATTTCGAAAGCTTATTTATATGATGTTCCCCATTACCTTTTGTGATGTGATTTTTTATTGTTAAGAGAACAATTTTTTTCAGAACTTATCATAAAACTTAAGTTTTTTAGGTTTTGCGGGTGTTTTCCTAAGTTTATGATAGCATGTTTTGTTCAAGGGGAAATATAAGTTCTATTTTTTATTTTTTAGAAGGGTCCCCATTTATTTAGCTTTATTACTAAAACTAAATAAAAAGTGGGTTTGTTGCTAGCCACAACACTATGCAACTGTTTTACTTGCCCCAAAGTGACCTGATATCAGAGAAGTGTGTGCTTCTCTAATTATCTTTACTCTCTCAGTTTGTGGAATGCAGAGTTTCCCACAATGGTATAAGAGTCGGTCCTCTACATGATAATCCAATTCTTCTACCTGTTTGCCTTGACTCAAAGTTGCATATACATATTTGAAATCTATATCTTGAGCATATTGTTCAATCTAGCTTTCATGTAGCACAAAATTATGCTTAAGTATAGTAGATGCATTTATAATGGGTCTAGACAACATGTCTCCAACTTTATTGTGTATGCCCTTTTTATATTTGATGATGAAATGAAACTGTTGTAGAAAACCCATCCATCTGTAGTGTCTTGATTGCTACAAATTAGTTTGGGAGTATAGATATTGAAGTGGTTGATGATCAGTATGTATTACTGTCTCTTTTCCCATTAAGTAATGTTTCCACTTTTTCACACTCTGAACTAATGCATACAATTCTTTGTCATATGTAGGATAGTTAACTATTGCAGGATTAAAAGTCTCAGAATGATAACATATGGGTTTACCGTGCTATGTCAACACTGCTCCCATGGCATAGTCACTGGCATCTATTTGGATCTCAAATGGTCTTTGCAGATTAGGCAATGCTAGTACAAGTGTTGTACTAATCTTTTCTTTCAAGGTGTCGAAGGCTTTCTGATGTTTTCCTCCCCACTAAAACACCTTATTTAATCCTGTTAAAGCATGTAAGGGAGCTGCAAAGGAGAAAAAGTTAGAAATTAACTTCCTCCAATATTGTGTTTCCCTTAAGAATCTTCTCACTTCTGTAGTAGACTTGGGTTTAGGCCAGTTTACAATGACTGCCACTTTAGAGGGATCTATCTTCAATTCACCACCCCCTACTATATGACCCAAATAATTTAGAGATGTTTTGCCAAATTCACATTTTGAGAGTTTAACATGAAGTTTTTCTATTTTGAAAACATCTAGTGTCTGCTTAACATGCTTTAAATGTTCTTCCCACATTTCACTAAAAATCAGAATGTCATCCAGATACAGAATAACAAAATCATCAAGAAAAGGTCTAAGTACATCATTCATTAATCTCATGAAAGTAGCAGAAGCATTAGTTAAGCCAAAAGGCATAACCAACCACTCATACAATCCCTGCTTTGTTATGAAAGTAGTCTTCCATGCACCTTGTTCTGCCACTCTAACCTGATGGCATCCACTGTGCAAGTATAGCTTGGTGAAATAAACAACTTCCTTCAATTGATCTAAAAGATCATCTATGCGAGGAAGGGGATAATGATTTTTTATTGTTATCTTAATGAGTGCTCGGTAATCAATGCACATTCTCCACGAGCAATCTTTCTTTCTCACAAAAATGATTGGTAACCCACATGGTGATGTGCTAGGCCTGATGAACCCCTTCTCGAGCAACTCCTGCACCTGCTTCTTGATTTCAGCATTCTCTAAAGCAGACAACCTGTACATTCCAATATTAGGCAAAGGATCATCTTGCTACAAAATAATTTCATGTACTATTTCATTTTTGGGTGGAAGACCTTTAGGTTCTTGAAACAAGATATCATACTCTGAAACAACCTTTTCTAAATCAGCTTGTTGTTTAGCATTACAGCATTCAAATACATTGGTTTTATCAGGTTTCTTTTCCTTTACAACCATCAATAAGAATTGTTTGCATTAATTTATCATTCTTTTCATCTGCCCTGAGTTTATGAGAGTATATTTATTCTTGAGCTTATGATCTCTTACAAATTATTCGATTCCATCTTTGACAAGTAGATACTTGTTCTCAGCTCTATAGAAAATAACTTTTCTATAATACAAGTAAGGACTTCCTAAAACAATTCCACATATATCCAAAGGAATTATGTCTAACTGAACCTCATCTACAAATGCTGACCCAAAAGAAAACTTGAGTTTTCAGTGTCTAGTCACTTGTTGTTGTGCTTTGTCATTCAACCATCCTAATGGGTATGGTTTCTTATGAGGTGTAGTTGCTAATCCCAATTTCTTTACAATTGCTTCAGAAATTAAGTTTACTTGTGAGCCACTATCAAACAAAGTATCAATCTTTTGATGTTTGGAAATAACTCGAATATGGAAAAGCTCATGTCTTTTTCTCTCATTTTCTTCATCAATAACAGATTGTGTAGAATTACTAGCAGATGCTTCAGAATTCTTACCTTTTATACATGTGGCTGCAATGGTTGTTTCATCTCTCGAGTCTAACCCCAAATCTTTTTGAATAGATGCAACAGTCTTCTTCTTGCCCTCGAATTTCTTAGGTCTCAGCTCTGGATGCAGAATCCAACAATGCTCATCATCATGCCCATCCTTTTTACAGTGAGTGCATGAAGCCTTTCTTTTCTGTGTAGTGTTAGCCTTCCTTGCTTTCCACTTCTGTTTTCTTTTCTCCTTTCTCTTGCTTGCAGTGGGTTGGGATGGTCCCCCAACTTCTGGATTTCCATTCTTTCCTCTAGCTTCTAGATGAGTAGCTTGTACAGATACCTCATCTATACTAGTGGGATTAAACATGATGATGGTATGCCTCATGTAGCTGTGTAGACCACCAATGTACTTCAACAAAGTCTCTGGTGAGTCTAACAAGATTCCTAGATTCAATGCTCTCTTTCTAAATTCTTGAGTGTACCGTTGCACACTTTTCCCTTTCAACTATCGAAGAGTTTTCCAACTCATCATGCTTGCTACATGTAGGCCAATGGATAGAACTGCTTTTTGATTGCAAACACAAATTCATTCCAGACAGAGATATTCTTACCATGTCTTTTCATGTCAGCTTGGGTTCTACCTTCCCACCAAACCAAGGTAGTGCCTCCAAGGCATAGGCTTGCCAACTGAATCTTTCTCTTATCTGAGTCGATGTTCTACACTCTGCAATACACATCAATTTGTCTAATCCAATTGTCCAACTTTTCTGCATTTAACTCCCCATCATATATAAGTAAATCAAATTTAACATCTAGCTTGATCAAATATGTTTTCTTGTTATGTATAGGGCTATTAGGAGGTGTGAGAAAGCTTTCCTCTTTCCCTTTTCCTTTTGAGTGGTCATGGAAATGTGATTCATCTTCTCCTTTGTCTTGTTTGGAGCCTGATGAATCTTCATCCTTGTGTTTTCTAAAGTCCTTATACATTTCTTCTACCATGGACTTTATGGCTAGGAAACTTTCTATGAATTGAGGTTCTGGATCCATAGGACCTTCCTCTGACATTGTCTTTCGAGGATAGACTCTCCCGATTTCAGGATTAGTTTTGACCAACTATCCTTCTCCTAATTTGAGCTTTGATATAGTGAGCATTCACAGCTAAACCAACACAAACTTGTCTAACCTTAACAGCCTAAAGCTCTAATACAAATTGATCTAAAAATCACCCTTTGAGTGATCTCAGTTAAAGAATTATTGAATGAAGGTATTACAAACGCATGTGCTAGTATGTGTCTATGTTATTTTAGGCAACGGATCGATCAGATTACAAAATACACAAACACTGGAAAATGGAAACAGCAGAGAAACACAGTAAGAAAATACAAGAACACAACAAATTAATAAGGAGTTCACCCTATCCTCCAAGGCTATATCTCCAGTCCAGCTCTCAGTGGTGGCCTTCTTTTATTGTGTCTTTAAAGTAGAGAATTACTATGAGGAGCTCAATCTAAGTTTCCTGAAATAGAATTGCTTGGCAGGGTGGTCCTTGGATTCCCCAAGCCACTAAAGTGCACAGACTCTTTTCCTTACCAGCTCTTGACCTCTCTGCTCTACAATGGGAAGAGCCCAATGTGGTGCTCAATGCCCAACAGATCCTCTCAGGGATTTCTCGACGCTGCCTTATGCCGCAGGTCAACTCGACTCTCTGTCTTTTTGCTTCTTTCTTCACTGTCTCTTCTTCATTTTCTCTGTCTTCTTCCTTTTCTTCTCTTTTCCGTCTTCGACATCTTCTACTTTGTTTGTTCATGGCTTTAAATCCAGTCGATCTCATGACTGCACGATTCCTCTTCCACCTCCGTCGGGTCGCCTACTGCTGTTCACTTGGAATTCCCTGTCTCTGCGTCATGGTCATCGGCTCACAGGGAGTGGCCACTTGTCCTCTTGCAAACTATACCAACTTTTCCTCGTCAGTTCGGTTCTTCGGTTACGTCGGGAAATGACTCATCCACCACCTCAGTGGTCAAATCGGACCTCAAATCCTTGTAGATCTTGGCTTAATCCCCTGTCAAATCTGGTTCTTTTATAAGGCGCGTTCTCAGCCGTTAGATTTGGAGCCCCCAAATCTGACTTCATTCACTCATTTTGCGTGGTTGACTTGCTCGACTGTCAGCGTGCGATGAGTGGCAATTTTCTCTCTCCTCCGCCTGCCATGCATCAGGTGTTGAGTGGAATCATTAGGTTTCAGCCAAATCTGCTTGCCGCCCAAGGGTGCCCCCAATATATACTGCCGGTTTTTGGAGTGCGAGTCCTGCCTTTAGCCTTTTGTGCTTTTTCCCATGGTTTTCTTAGCTTCCATGCAACCGAGCGCTTCGGGGCCTTTCCATTTCGAGGGGTTTTTCCCAGCGATGCGCAATTAGTGCAAAGCGCTCATCACGCATAAAAAACTACCTCCTTTTCCTGATCTGAGCTTCCAAGGTGCCATTTTTGCCTCCTGTGCAGTCTCCATGGGCCTCGGTCAGCCGCTTTGATCGAGGTCCTCGTCGTTCCACGCTGGCTGCCAACTGCCACTGTTTAGAGGTTTTTCTAATCGCTCTATGCTCTTGAATTTGAGGTTTGTCCCGATCTGATACAGTCCTGGTACTTTGATTATTCTTCATGGATCCAATTCGGATCACAGGTACAACAAGTATACAGTGGAGAAACATCCTATCCTGCTCATGCTATGGAGATTCAAGAAATCAACCTAAGATCTGGGAGAGTACACCCAAACAAGAAACCTCTACCTCCACTTAGGGAGGTTGAGGAAGAAAGAGAGGAAAGCATGCCTAAAGTAAATCCACCACCCTTTCCTGAGCGATTAAGCCAACCACTCCAGCCTACCCCAGAAGAGACTGAACTTCTATGAGAATTGAAAAATCTATGTCAAAATTCCACTTCTCAAAGCTATAAAATATGTACCTATTTACAACAAGTTGATTAAGGAGAAGTGCTTCAAGCATCCAGGGAGGTGAAAAAGAGATGCCCCTACCATTAATCTCATTAGAAAACTATCCGACTTAATGCTAGGACAGGTAATCGGCCCAGAGTATTTGGAACCTAGAAGCCCTGTAGTAGATGTGCACATCAATGGCACCATTATCCCCCACACTTTGATTGATCTTGGGGCTGCCATTAATGTGATGACCAACGACACCATACTCAAGCTCAATCTCGAGGGTTCACTGAGAAAGACCACAATATTCTTGCAACTTGCAGACCACTCCACAGTGACCCCTAAGGGGATTGTGGAGGATGTGATGGTCTCCATTGACTCTGATGCACCTTAGCCACAAATACCCACAACATGCATACAAATGCATGTCATATTCATTTCCTAATAATTTCAATCATATACTTAGGAAAAACTCTCTTAAATCAAGGTTTAATGGTCCTTCCTTAACTCTTAGTGACAAAGAAGAAGATAATGAGGATTGTACTGATGAGACAATCTCTGTACAATCCTCACTATCTTCTTCTTTGTCACAAGTTTAATTTCTTGGTGACATTACTTCTTCATTCTCGGTCAGAATAAAATTATGATCGTCCATCTTTGTGATAGTTTTAGATGTCTGTCCATCACTATTCCTTTGGCCATTTAAGAAAATCAATTTCTCTTTCTCTTTAGTAATAACAAATTCCTTATCATAAGACATAATTGTCTCATCTCTACTGAAGATATTTCCTTCACTAAGCAAGGAATTTATGAACTCTTTCTGTTGTAATAACTCAACTTGACCTTCATTTGAAAGATAGTCATCATCATACTTTACTTGGCAACTTTCAGCTTCACTCAAGACAGTTCCATAGGCTGGTTTGTCTTCTGCAATACCTGCATTCACACACAACTAGTTAGTTTTAAAACCACAAGACCTCATGATCCCACTTGATGATTCAATCATCAAGTCCTCCTATTATTCCAAGTCCTCTACATGACTCAAAAATATTTTGATGGTCTTCTTTTCAATCTCCTCAAGTCCTTCACTTGGTTGTTTGATATCCTTCCCTACTTCTTGCTTTTGGCCATCATCATGAGTCAAACTTCCTCTGCTTTTAGTCCTTGCATTATGCTGAAAAGTAAAACTTTTCCCCAACTGTGTATGGGCATTTACATGAGACCTATGTATCTCATCTACTTTCATAACAGAATTTAGATTCTACCTGTCTTCTTCCTCTTTTACGACCGTATCAGCAAATTGTCCTTCTTCACATGTTTCACCTGCAAACATACACAAATTATCATATTTCAAATAATGTGACCTTTTGGCCTCACTTGAAGCTTCAATCCTCAATTCTTCCTCTAAATACTCATTTATTCTGAGTAAGTCTTCCTTTAGTCGAGCCTTCATCATTTTCTCTTTCCTCTTCTGTAGTTTATTCCACCTTATCTTTCTTCTCAAAAGAAAACCACACCTCTGGTCCTTCTCATTCCTCTGTAACAGTTCCATCAGTACTTCAAGATGGGCAATTATCTCAGCCTTCTCCCTCTCATATTCTTCATCATTCATCTGTCTCCATATGCCATTTGCTTTGGCATCTTCTTTCTTCACTTTGTGGCTTTTCTCTGAACCTCTACAATGACTATCAGTAGTCATCTTCTTCTCCATCTCACTCTATTATTTCCTCACTCACTATGAGCTGCACAAGTCTCTACAATAGTAAGTCTTCCCTCCTGCATGATACCTCACTAAGCTTCTCTCCTTTGATCTTTGTCTTTTGGCATCTCTCTGATTCTCTCCTCTGGAACCATATGAGCACTACATGCTCTAGACTTCAACTCATTTTCCCTTTTGAGAACACACTTGTCCTCTTGTATTTCAAACACAGATGAAATACTAGGTTCTGGCCACTCTCTTTCAGAAACCCTTACTGGCTTCCTTTCTCTTTAGGCTGTGATCTTCTTGCTGAGATGCTTCACTAATTGCTGTTACCTGCATATCAATGATATTTAAAACAAAGATAATTTCAAGCTTTCAAAATCTTTCTACTGCCAAATTTCTATGGCCGCATTAAAATGCTTATGCTCAGCTTCCTTCTGCGAACACTCTTGTCCTCTCTATCCAACTTTCAGTCGGATTCTTCAGGTCCACTGCCACTTTTTTTCCAACCTTTCATTCACTTTGTTCTTTAGAACACATACTACTTTCCTTGTTTGTCTGCTTCTATCAATCTTTACTTTGTATTTAACCTGAAAAACTCATACCAGAGAAATAAAACAATACCTGTACGATGTCACAAGTAGTCTCCATCCACTCTTCACATTCGAGTGAATCTCCATTTTCCTCATGAAAACAAACATCATTGTGCTTTCTTTATGCTTTTGCAATCTCTTCTTAAGAGTATCACTTACTCTCATCTTATGTCATGCCTTCTACTTATCAAATTCAAATAATTTGATCTCTTCTTTCTTTCGCAATCATACTTACATTCTGCACAATTCTCCTTTAATTAAAAAGAGATTTAACCTGGTTCTGATACCAAATGATGCACCTTAGCCGCAAATATCCACAACATGTATACAAATGCATGTCATATTCATGTCCGAGGAATTTCAATCATATACTTAGGAAAAACTCTCTTAAATCAAGGTTTAATGTTCCTTCCCTAACTCTATGCAAAAACGTTTTATTTACTATCCAAAGTCTTAACATTAATAACACTTTAAGCGGAACCTTATATTCGGTTCTTTCTTAATCCTTATAACTCAACCCTTCATAAGCTTAGGTTAATTCTATTACCCGCACATGTTAACCATACCCTTCTTTAGTCTTTGGTTAAACTCAACTTAAACCATAATACATTTATCCCGCTTATTTCTATTATAACTCTTGTATAATAGAAATATTTCATAACCACACTTAACCTTACCTTTTTGCCATTCCACAGACCTTTGCACGTATACTGATGCTCCCTTTATCGCGTTCAATCCGCACCATTTATCTATCTCATCCGATCTAACTATTGTCGCGTTGTCCACTCACCAAATAGCTTGGTCAATCTCCGTCATTTATTTATCCTGCCTCAATCCAATGGTGATCACGTAACCTCGGGCAGATTACATGCATGATTGATATTAGACCGAGACCACACGAGAAAAGCGGTTTTCTCTTTCCTCTGGGTGCTATGTGTCAACCCATAAGTTTAATCGTGTGAACTCATAGAAATACCATTTTCCGCTTTGATGGCATGCGAGAAACTACTTACTGCCTATGGAAACTGCTTCGTCCTTCTGCTAACACGTGGCTTAATCTGATCCCTTCTCTTCTTCACTTTAGTTTGCATGATAAGATCTTCGCCATCTACCACACACAATCTCATTCGTTGATCTGACTGATCCAATGGATCCTGTTCTATGTTGTTTAATTATTTCTACGTTGTTGGTCTTCCGTGCATGACTTGATTGTTCAATGACTTTGCTATGTTCAATTAATCCATACATTGCATCAAAGACTTAATTTCTTCCTCCTTTCCTTTCTTCGCCTTTATGTTGTTTATCAGTGTTCTGGTTTAATCATCCTTCTCACCTATACAATTCTTTATGCACCTATCCTTTCTGAAATTATTCAATCACTTTTTATTGTTGTACTCCTCCTCTATTCTTCTGTGGTTTAGGCGTTCTCCAGGGTTTCTGGTCTTTGGTTGTTCTGTAACACAACTTCCTCCTGAACTTACTTCTGCATACTTTTAAACATTGTCACTCCTGAGCTTCAACTTTGATCCTTCAATCGAATTCAAACGATCAAACCACTATCCTTATTTCTTCCACTTCTTCTATGTATTCTGCTTTAATTTCACCTGCATATATATACTATGCAGAACTACTCTAATTCACACACAATTTATCATTCGATTACTCAATCCACACTTACACAATTCAGAATTGAATTCTCTGTATATATATAAACAAATGATTACATAATGAATCTCTCTCTCTGACCTGATTTTCTAATTAGTGGCCTCTGTTTCCCTATTTGTCCGTAGGCTACAACTAAACTCTCTAACTACCTAGAAACTAGCTAACTTACTAACTCTCTCTATGCCTTTTAGGATTACATTTATACAAAAGGTTCTATAACCCATTTCAATTCATATCCTTAATAATTTCAACTAAACCCTAAGAATCCTCTCCATCCCATAAATCATGAACTAATTCCTAATTTAAGATCTACAATTAATTTCCAAATCTATCAATCCCTATGAACTCTCAACTATCCTGATTCTCTCATGTTCCCCTTCATTCGAGAACATTTACAATATGCCTCTCAATACTTAATTAGATCCTACTCTCATAAAATCACTCAAAAACATTAGAATTACATTAATTTGATGCATAGGAAACCAACTTCCTTGAAACACAAGACCCCCTATGTCTAATAAAATACAATGATATTTCTGAGCCAAATGCTCCTGCATCATACTCTTGGGAGTACCCTGTAGATTTCCTAGTTCTCCAGCCTAAGGCAAAGCTTACTAGTTACCCTCTCATCCTTGGGAGGCCCTAGTTAGCCATTGTCAATGCCTACATTAGCTACAGGGTTCGAAATATGACTATCAAAAATGGGCATATATCCAAGAAGTTAATCCTATACCCTCCTGCCCAACCATCTCTAGAGCATGACTTACCTTTATGGCTGGAGGAGGAGGAAGAAGATGAAGTTTATTCCACCCAACTCTATACCCTAGAAACAACCATGGGAGGAGGACAACCGGATGAAGATGATTTGATTGAACACATACTCCAAAGTCTAAATCCCAGTACATTGTCCTTAGAAGAAGTAGTAAAGGAAACCTAGAACAACCATCATATTGATCTATGCTTAGTTGATTCCAAACCTACTCGTGTCAAAACCGTAGAATTCAGCCCTGAGAGAACTTTGAAAATCAACCCATCTCTTTCTGTTCACCAAGAAGAAAAGTTGTGCAACGAGCTAAGGGAACATCTGGATGCCATTGCTTGGAGTTACAAAGAAATGAAGGGAGTGCACCCCTCAGTGTCTACTCACCACATTTATATCAAAGAAGGTTACAAAACATTCTAACAACCCCAAAGGAGGATGCATCCAGCTCTCAAGGATATAGTCAAAGAAGAACTGCAAAAGCTGCTAGATGTAGGGTTCATTTACCCTATCTCAGACAGTGAGTGGGTCTCTCCTTTGGTGTTGGTTCCAAAGAAAAATGGTAAGTGAAGGATTTGTGTCGATTACAGAAAGTTAAACAAAGCCACAAAGAAGGACCATTTCCATCTACCTTTCATCAACCAAGTGCTAGATGGCTTGGCAGGGAAAATGTTTTTCTCTTTCCTAGATGGATTCAACAGGCACAATCAAATCTAGATTAGCCCAAAAGACTAGGATAAAACCACCTTCACTTTTCCTTGGGATACTTTCACCTATAGGGTCCTTCATTTTGGCCTATGCAATGCTCTTGCCACTTTCCAGATATCAGCCCTTAGTATCTTTGTTGAGCTAGTCCATGATGCAGTAGAGATTTATATGGATGATTTGGCACCTTATGGGTGTGATTTCAAGGAGGCTCTCTCCAATTTAGGTAAAGTGTTGAACAAATGCATTGAAATGAACCTATCTCTTAGTCTCGAAAAATGTGAGTTCTTGATGACTACAGGGATTATGCTAGGTCATTTAATATACCAGCAAGGACTGTAGGTGGACCCAAACAAAATAGCTATCATCCAAAGGGTCCCACCTCTAGAAAAGCGGAGAGATGTCAGAAGTTTCCTAGGCTTAGCTGGATACTATCGGAGGTTTATAAAAGAATTCAGTAGGTTGGCTTCTCCTTTATTTGGGTTGTTGGCTAAAGACTCTGAGCTTTTATGGTCAAAAAGCTGTCAAAAGGCCTTGGACACCCTGAAGTACAAGCTGACCACTGCACCAATTCCCTGGGGCCCAAATTGGGCCCTTCCTTTTCATATACATGATGATTCCTCACATAGAGCCATAGGGCAACTCTAGGCTAGATGGATGAAAAGTTGCCTTATTCCATTTACTTTATCAGTAAGAATCTATCAAAAGGCCGAACTGAACTACACAGTGACCGAAAAAGAGTTGCTGGTTGTTATGCATTCATTGAAAACATTTAGGAGTTACATTATAGGTTATCAAACATTTGTACATACTGACCATGTGGCAATTAAATGTTTAATGAATAAAACTGATGTCAATGCTCGAATTATTAGATGGTTACTTTTATTACATCAATTTGATCTAACTATTGTTGATAAGCCTGGCAAGGAAAATGTTGTTGCAGATTTTTTGTCTAGATTAATGTTGCATGCATGTGAGGAAGGAATGGTTAATGATCAGTTAACGGATGAAAACATATTCACCATTTCAGTTCTCTCTCCATGGTTTGTTGACATAGAAAACTATTTGGTATTTGCACAGTTCCCACTGAATTTTCCCTCCAAAGAGAAAAGAAAGATTGTGAGGAAGAGTGCCCCATTCACTTGGATTTGGGGAAACCTCTTTAAACTAGGCCCAGATCAAATTCTGAGAAGATGTGTTAGGGAGGAGGAAGTCTTTGACATCCTTCTAACCTATCATGATGGGCCTTGTGGAGTTCACTTTGCAGCAAAGAGGAAAACATTCAAGGTCTTACAAGCTGGTTATTATTGGCCCACTCTTCAAAAGGATGTGAGAAGATACACTAGTTAGTGTGATCAGTGCCAAAGGATGGGAAAGCCTACTCAAAGGGATGAAATGCCTCTCCAACCTCAATTTAATTGTGAGCCATTTGACAAGTGGGGCATGGATTTCATTGGACCTATTGACCCTTCTTCTAGGCAAAAGGAGTACATCATTTTGTGCACTGGCTATCTGACTAAGTGAGCTGAAACCAAGGCAATCAAGGCAACAATAGAGGAGAAGGTGGTTGAGTTTTTAAGGGAAAATGTCTTTTACAAGTTTGGGTACCCTAGAGAACTAGTCACTGATCAAGGCAACCAGTTTACAGCCAACATGATTGAAGACTTGTTAAGCCAGCACAATATCAAGCATAGAACCTCCACTCCCTATCACCCACATGCTAATGGGCAAGTGGAGGTAACCAATAGAGCGTTGGAGGGCATTCTGACCAAAGTGGTTAGCAGCAGTAGAAAATATTGGGAAAATATATTAGTTGAGGCCACCTGGGCCTATAATACCGCCAGGAAGACCACCACTAGATTCACACCCTATGAGTTGGTCTATGGGAAGAAGGCCCTGATTTCCATTGAATTTGAGTACAATACATTGAGGATGGTAGACCAACTAGATCTAGATCTCAACAGTAAACAAAAAGAGGTATTGCCCCAATTGAATGGGTTACATGAGTTCAAAATGCAGGCTCTCCTACACATAGAGGTAACTCGAATTCAGAGGAAGATCTGGCATGACAAGAACATGAAGGATAAGCAATTTCAAGAAGGTGGTTGGGCTTTGTTATATGATTCCAAATATAAAGACTTTAAGGGCAAGTTAAGGACTAGATGGTTAGGGCCTTATCTCATAGAGAAATGTCATGATAATGGTTCAGTGCAGATTATAACCATAGATGCAGAGGCTATTCCTTTACTTGTTAATGGGCACAAGTTGAAAATTTAAAAGAGGTCATTGTCAAAGAAAGAGTTCATTGATGGTATCAACAAAACAGTGATGGTGGTGGAGCAAGTCCTAGCTCCTACCCCATCAAACCACTGAGAAAAATAAAAAAGGAAAAGGAAAAGAAAAAAGAGATAAAAATAAGGAAACTCGGGTGAAAACCTCCATGAGGCACTTCAGTCCCATTGTTGGGTTAAAAACCTCTTGAGACAGCCCAATGGTGTAAAAAAAAAAAGAGAGAGAAATAAAAAATCTCAGGGTGAAAACCTCTCTTGAGGCTCCTAGGGCAAGCAGCTAGGATGAAAACCTCTTGGAGGTAGACTAGTTGTTTTCAATAAAAATAGATAAAATTAAAATTAAAAAAAATAAAAAAGGAAAAGTGAAAATATGAAAATATTGTGTGTAGGTTAGCAAGAGGATGATTTGAGAAACAATGGAGAATCAAAAGGGACCTATCCAGCTCATGTTTTATTTCTCCATTAATTATCCTTCGTCATTCCATCATTCCTTCCATTTTTCCACTCATTTGCCTCAGCTTGCAAGGGTTTTGTGTTTTCTACAAGATTCCCTATAAGCCTACATGATTCCCTGAAAACCTACAAGATGATCCTGTAGGATTTATAGTGGCTTGGGAATCCTAAAAGAAGCAACCCTAGATCAGGGGAATGACCTACCCATGTCAAAAATATAAATCCCTACTTCACCATCTCATCACCATACCTCCCTCCACCATGATCACCCCTACATTCATCACAAAAGTCAGTTTTAAAAAAATTATAGTTTTCAAGGAAAAAAACAAAGAAAAGAGGATGAAGATAGAGAGCAAGGGGACAGCACCTGAAGGTTATTTTCCCTCATGCACAAATCCATAGGCCCCTTCTCTACCCATGCAAATCATCCTAAGGTCCCAGCAGTAGAAAATGATTAAAATTTTTTAGGGAGAAGTAGCTACAGGACATCCTATAAGAAATCCTGTAGCATCCTATCCCACAAAACAAAAATCACAGATTGCAGTCAACTTCAAGCATGGAGATACAAAGGTAAAATAAGCTCCCCTAGAGCCTAGCAGCAACATCAACATCATCATCATCAACACCAAGTACTTGCACATCAAAGAAAATCATCAAAGGACAATTAAAAAAGAAGAAGAGAAAAGCACATGCAGCGAACACACGGCAAAGACTTCATTTCTTCAACAAATTGCATCAAGGTATCATCAGCATAGGTAAGTATCTCACTTCCACTCTCTCATTCGCATATATGATCAAAATATGTAAAAGTTGTGAAAGAATTGGTTTATAAGTGAAAGGTGGCCAGTTAACTTCGCCACCTTCATTCAGTCAACGAGGACAAAACAGTTAGTCCTTCCACACGTGGCAGCAGCCAAGTCAAGGAAAAGAAGGATTTGGTTAGAATTATTTAAGCTACAGATGCCGAAGTGGGAGTTGATTATGAGGTGAGGAGAATGATGATGTGGTAGTGGGACCAATAGTCCAAAAATAGATATTCATACCTCGGCTGCCAGCGCACCACCTCACTTGGATCACCCATAAGAGGAAAGAAACATTGATCCCCATGCATAGAAGCATTAGCGTTCTGGAGACTCACACTAGAAAAATCTCTCTCGACCCTCAAGCAGTCTACAGGAAAGGAAAATTTCATTTTCTTCTTGTGCAAGACCACCTACAAGATCCTACAGGAAATCCTACAGGAGATCCTACAAGATACAGTCAAACAGTCTACAGGATTGGCAATGAGAAACTTCAGAAGGGAAAAATAGAGGGTGGCTTCATCAAGAGGTGTTAAGGAGGTAGGCTCTACATTTCCCCACATTTTTCCAAGTTAAAGGAACATAATAAAATATTCTAGTTTGTTGAAATTGATTGCAGTATAAGGGAATTGGATACATTGAAAATTCTGTTAAATTTCCTCCTTCACTAAATTTTATATCAAACATCTACATTCCTCCATCCATGAGGGAACATGACAGGGGAGTTTAATAGAAGGGATCTCATCAACACCGTGAGGATTCATCAACACCCTCTTGTGCTATAGATATTCACAAGGCATAATTGGATGGGTTTCTTTGAGAAACTGAGGGGGTATGATGATGAAGTAGCAAGATATTTTTCTCTCTCCCTCATTCAACTTACTAGGACCCATGCCATTGTTGTGGTGAGAGGCCTCTCCCTAGACCTGACCCCTGAACTCATAGGCAGAATTACCACACTTCCCTTAGGAGTGCCTTGGAGAAAGGAGGATAAGGGAAATATCCAAACTGCAAAGAAGAAATTGTTTTTAGAAGGAGAGGAGGTCGTGGAAGATAAAAATGGAGTGAGGAGAGAAAGCCTACCCTATCCTTGGAATGAAATTAGCTACCACCTTATAAAGTATATCTCATTTGAAGGTAGGTATAGTGTGGTATATGGATACCACTTTAGGCTCCTCTTATGAAAACTAAAGGAGAAGGATCCTCAGGACAAACCTCCCCTAAGTCTCCTATCACTTATGTGAGAAGGCCCGGGACTAGATCTACCTCATCCAAAGGAAAGGGCATCCTACAGAATACACAAGAGGATCTACAGGAAGCAGAGGCAATCCTACAGGAAATTTTGCTAAATCTACAAGAAACTCATAAATTGGATAAATAAGGGAGTATGCAGCAAGAAACAAAGAAGGATGATCTAGAGCTAAGGGAACCTAGTCCTCAACCTAATATTGGCTCCTACTATAGGTTTATTGAAGGGGGTAGGGTCATTCCACAAAAATTTTCCATCTCATTATTCTTTGAGCTTGAGAAAGAAAGAGCAAGAACACATAGATGGATGCAAATTGCTAGGTGCAAGGGAGTGGAGGACATGGGTCACATGGAAGAAAAGCTTTAGGAAATGGGCAGAGAATTGAATAGCCTAAGGGATGAAGAGGCCATAATGAAAGCTCAGTCAGAGGCGGAAAATGAATGGTTGAAAGGAAAGCTACAAGAAAGAGAGAATCAATTGGCATCCATGGCCAGTCTATCCTTAGAGGCAATCCAGTGCATGATGCCAGCTAAGTCCTATGCATTATACCTTAAGGAATAGTGGATGTCATTCCAAATCAATACCATAGCACAAAGAGGCACTATGCCATTCTAGGATTATAGACAGTTCATTGATCTTTTTTATCAAAGCACACTAGAGGATAGAGCTAAGATGTCTGAGTTATACCTACATAACTTAGCCTTGACAGATCTAAATGTATGGGACCTTGATGCAAAACTAGGGGATTTACAGTTGATGGATTTGGCATCATGGATGAACCATAAGGAAGCAAGGGCTATAAAAATGAAGAAGATAATGGAAAGGGAACAAACAGAGTCTCTCATGATAAGAGCTGAGCAGTCAAATCCAATGGTTGTCATCATCACACATAACTTAATTGCAAATGATCCTCACTTGCACCCAGGTATCTCGCTGCCCAAGAGCAAGCAATTACACATTTTGAGGATATGTTCAAGTTGTTAGTGGATGACGGCATGCAATCTTGCCAAAGAAGATGGAATACTTTTCCATACAATTTGAAAATTAGAGAGTACCATTCTCCTCAAAGAATGAGAGAAGCACTAAACAAGACACCCACGTACAAGCAAACCTCCAAAGACTCAAAGTCAATTGGATTGGCTTGAAGCTCAGTCAACCACTTCTCTTAGGGATGTTATAAGGAAGGAAGGGAGAGGATGAAACAAGGAAGTGGGAGGAGATAGAAAGGAAGGCAGGATTCTATGCACAAGAAGAGGAAACTACAACAGAAGCATGGGATGTCAGGGAGGCCACTAGAGCTATAAAAGACATGGATATTGATTGAATTGCTCAGAGGATGAGCAACACTTTCAATAGGGGGGTGATGATGAGCCTCATCATTGGGTAACTATATAGACCTTAATTCATCTCCTAGCTTAGTCAAATCAACTCTTCTCACAATTCTTACATATTTTGATTATATTTTGTTTAACGAGATGAGTTAAAGTGATATATTATGCCTAGTGGACAAATGTGCATTGAATGCAGTTTTGTGAGAGAAAATCAGGGAATTTTGGCTAGATTAAGGGTTGAAACTCGAATGAGACAAGGAAGATAGATTGTAGGAGGTAAATCCTCCTCATTTACTCCTC